>CM028381.1:105039283-105092716 GCA_013146195.2 Codonopsis lanceolata | reverse complement strand
TTTGGAACTTCTATTTTTACTTCTTCTTGATTTTCTTTATTTAGAACTTCTTTTTTCTTGATTACTTGCTTGATTATCTTTTCAACTTCTTTCTCGTGAATTATCTACTTCATCGCATATTAGAAGATTGAACAGGTCACTTACCTCTTTCACCTATTATTTTTCATCGTCAGCAAGACAGGTGATAGATTTTGCTTGCTCGGTTTGGCTAGTGGAACTTCCCCTTCTTCTCTTTTCGTCTCGACTTGCAATGTGCTTCTTCAAATTTTCAACTTCTTCAAGTAAATATTTTATCGGACGTTTGACCTTTGCTTGTTCCATCTCGATTTTGGAACTTCTTCAATTCTCAATTGACCTTGATTTGGAAATTGTTGAGGTTGTGGTTGTTAAGGCTGAAATTGTTGAGGTTGTAAAGGTTTATTTCCTCCCCAAGAAAAGTTAGGATGATTCCTCCAACCAGGATTATATGTGTTTGAGTAGGGATCATTCCTTGGTCTTTGAGGTATACGTTCATGGCATTAGCATTCGGCATACATAGCACTTGATGGACAAAAATTAGTAGCATGAGAATATAATCCACATAAAGCACATGCTTCTTGAATTGGCCAATTTTCAAATTGAGCTTGTGTATCGATTTTCTTGAACTTGGTATAAACTTCTACTTTTACCTCTTGCACTTTTCTGTTGAGAATTTATACTTAACATCTCAAATAATTCCTCTAGTGCATCTGGTGTCATTCTATTAATAGAACCACCAGCTGCACTATCAACCATAGTTTGTAAACCTGGCGAAAGACCATGATAAAATTGAAGTACTAACACATGTTGAGCCAGATTATGATAGGGACACATAATAAACAGATTTTTAAATCTATCCCAAGACTCATGGAATGTTTCACCTGGTTCATTTTGGAATGACATGATTTGTTTTCTATATTCAGTAAGAGATGCATGCTTATAGTATTTACTCATAAACAAATCATAAAGTTGAGCCCAAGTATAAACACTACTAGGTGTTAGATTCATAAACCATCTCTTTGCCAATTCTTTTAATGCACTGGGAAAGTATTTCATTTTTACTTGGTCTTCAGTCAACCCTCCTAAAGGAAAAGTACTCATCATATATTCATAATCTCTTAAAAATTTACAGGATCTTCGTGAGGCATTCCATGAAAAGAAGGTATAACATTAAAATAATGACCTTTTAATTCGAAATTCCTTACTGCTTATGGTAAGACTAGACATGATGTTACTACATTTAGTGAAGGTCTACTAGAATCATTAATAGTTATATGATTCACGACTACTTCCATATTTCTTCTAGCATGTTTTTCTTCTCTTTGATTCACATTAACCGGGTGAACCGAAGTTTCAGGATTTTGATTAATATTATCCATTGGAGGATCAACCAGAGGATCCACTTGATTCAATTGTTCTTGATTATCAGGCTGGGTTGCTAGATTTTTAAGCTCTTCTTGATTCCTTCTAATATTATTTATATCTTGATTCAGTTCTACCAGTTGAGGATTCAAAGATCTACGACCGTGCATAAAATAAATAAAACAATTTTAAAACAACTAACTATTAAAAACAAATAAAATAAAATCTTTTTGTATTTTTATTTTTATAAAAACTGAAAACTAAAATTAAATTAAAAATTACGCTACCAACAAACTAACTATGTAAACTAGCTTGTCCCCGGCAACGGCGCCAAAAACTTGATCGATGTCTTATTTTAATTATTTTCCTTGCAAGTGGACAAGACTATTGGAGAATAGTTTTGGGAAGCAAGGGTCGAACCACAGAGACAAGAAGATCACAAATAGTACGATTTATTGATAGCAAATTATTAATCTAAGGGGGGTTTTTATATTTATTCTATTCTAAACTAATTATTATTATTCAGGTGTTTAACTAATTAGTAGCAATTACAGGTTATGAAGATCTTATGGTGGATGACAATCTAGGATTAGGGTTTCACTTGTATCTCCTCTATGCTTAATTTTAATAAAGTATCATTCAATCTCTTGGGTTCGTTCACAAAATATAGATATAGCCTGTTGAATTACCGTTCAGTCTCCATCTCCAAATAATTCATCCATTCTATATCCTAAGCACAAGAACATATGATCTAATTGTCACTTAGGTCATATATGGAACCTGGCCCTAACTTATCACTCTCGTGCATCGATAGGTCCAATTTATTGTGATGGTGAGTCACTGTACGACATATGCACATTGATCATGCAGTTATCCGCACCTCTAGGCCTTTATTATTCACGATTACATTCATTTGTTCAAAGTGAAATAATATAGGGATTGATAAACACCACAATCAACAAGAATTGAATGAACATAAATATAAATTAAAGCATAGATTCGATACAAGTTACCTCCCACCTCCTAGATTAATGAAGATTTAGTTCATCCTTGAAGATGAACAACACATGGAGATGAATGAGTTCATGAATCGATCTTCAATACTTGTAATTACAATGACTAATTATGTTATACAACCTAAAATCTATTCTAAAGCTATAGAAAACTAATTGTTAGCCGTCTCCAGCCGTCCTATGCTTTGGCTACCGATCTCTATTTATACCATGGAGTTGTAGGGCAATTAGATCTCTTGTGAAAACATAAATTTGGGCATTCTGACTACTTTGCGGTCGCAAGGTATAAGGCACCTTGCGTCCGCAAGGTCCTTGATTTCTCTGGGGTTGAAATTCAGACTTTCTGCCTACCTTGCGACCGCAAGGTGTCCAGCTTGGTCATCTTTTTTTCTTCTTCAATTTTGCACTCTGACCCCTTCTTGGAATTTTCACCCAAAAGCCTGATAATTTGCATACTTTCACCTAAAACCTTGAAACTCATAAAATCACTAGAAAACGTATATCAGTAGCCAAAAGCATCGTGAAATCGCTCAATTTAAGTCATAGAAGTATAGGAAATCGACGTATAAAATACATCGATCAGGGGCTAAGGCTCAGTTTAACCGGTTGGTTTTGTGTTTGGAGGAGATTTGGCAGAGTTTCGAGGCTTTATAGGAGGGGGAGCTCACTATCTCACGATCGCTCTCTATCACGGCGTAAAATAAACGCATAGCGTTTCTGTGAGAAGAATTCTCGACTTTCTTTGTGTCAAAAATTGAAGCGGACACCTCTATTTATAGGTGAGAGGAGGGACACCGCTGGCATTTGTGATTTTCTTCTTGTGCTTCATCAGTTTGTACCGCTCGCTTGAAGACTTGTGCAATGCGTTAAGACGGGGTGCACTGTTTGGGGCTTGGGCGCCGACCCCTAAGGATTTGGGCGCTGCGCCCACTTAGCATGGTGGCAGCGCCTGGCCTTCAAACATAGCCTCCTTTTGACACTCTGACCCCTGCATTTCACTGTTTTACGCATCCTGCTTTGTCTTTTGCATTTTTTAAACCCTGTAACTTGACATTTGTTAAGTTTAAACAGGTCTTGATATCGCATGTCATGTTACATACCAGGGGTACGAAATTGGGGTGTCTACAGTAGCGTGAATGTCTGACCCGGTATATACGCCTAGTCTTAGCCCACTCACTAGGCACTCGAAAACTTTTTTAAGTGTGCTTCCTCTGTCCTTCCGAGAAAGTAAGTCTTTCTTCTTATGTGTGTGTATGTGGTGTGGGTGTGTGTGATCAGCTTGCCGGGGGCAAAAGACTGGATCTTCGAATGGCTCGCTTCGGGGCGAGGAGGCTTTCTTATTCTTATTCTTGTTCTTTGGATTCTTAGGCAGAGGAGGCTTCGGGAAAGTGTGTGAGTGTGAGTGTGCTGTGTGAATGCGGAGTGATTTTGTGATATGTTGATCATGAAGTGTGGGTGTGAATTTGAGGTGTAATGTGTGTGAATTTGTGGCGTTGAGAATGAGTGTCGAAGCCTTTATTTATAGGAGAAGAACGGTCGATTAAACGACAGCGTTCTCTCACAATCAGTGCATGGCGTGCCATGTGGAAGCCTGGGAACGAAACAACGCAGAACGCACGAGGTGGCTAAGGAAACGACTGTGTTTCAATGTGCTTGGATGAGAGAAAGGGATGGAGCGACTCCCAGGCATGGGGAGCGACACCCTAGCATGGGGAGCAACTCCATCTTGGTTTTGACGGCCAAATTTTTTGTTTCAGTTAGGCCCTTGTGATGTTTTGTTATCTGTCATTAACTCCCGTACGTGTTAAGTCCAGTTACATGTAACTCTAACGAAAAGTAACGTTTGTTTGTCCAATTGTTTTATAAAATTTATGTTGTAATTGTTATAGGCCATTATATCGTAGGGTACGGAATTAGGATGTCTACAGAGCCCCTCAACGATGGAGTTTACAAGTGAACGTGAATTCATATGCAGACGAACGTCGTTGATAAGATATAGATTTTCGATTTCGGGACATGCATCACAAGAAAGATTTTGTTTTTTAAAATATGTTGTGAGTTTTAAAATCTGCGTAATGCAAGTTGGGGCATGGTGGAATTTCTCCTCCTCTCCTCCTCTTTTTCTTCTGTTTTTTTATGAATTGAAAAACATGTGTATTGAAAGACATGTGTGCATTGAAAGACAAGTGTGTATTGAAAGACAATGTGTATTGAAAAGTATGTGTATTGAAAAGCATGTGTATTGAAAGATAATGTGTCTTAATTTTTCCTTACAAGTGTACAAGACTATTATAGAATAGTTGTGTGGTAGCAAGGGTCGAACCACAGAGACAAGAAGTATCAAATAACAAGTAAACCGGTAATAATTAAACTAAGGGGTGGTTTTTATTTGTTAATCTAATTTATTCTAAAGAAAGCAGGTAATCTAATTAAAAGTTTAAAACAGTAATCACAGTTATGAAGATCTTATGGTGGATGGAAATCTAGGAATGTGGATTCACTTGTATCTACTCTATTGCTCTTTTGACTAAAGCATCAATCAATTTAATCTTGGGTTCATTAACTAAAGATTGGTATAGATTGTCAAATTATAATTCAGTCTCCATCCTAAATAATTCATCCAATTTATACCCTTAAGCACAAGAACATATGAATTTCCTAACTGTCACTTATGAACATATATATAAACCTGACCCTAACTTATCACTTTCGTGCATCGATAATGTCAATTTATCACAGTGGTGAGCCAATATACGACATATGCATATGACTGTGCAGATATCCGCACCCCTTGATCTTTACTACTTACGATTCCATTCATTAGGAGAAAACGAAATAATAAAGAGATTGATAAACACTGGATCAACAAGATTTGATTGAATAAAAATATATACAGAGCAATAGATTCGATACAAGTTACCTCCAATCCCTAGATTATGGAGCGGTTAGTTTATCCTTGACGATGAACAAATCATTAGGATGAAAGAATACATGAACGATCTTCAAACTATAATTACAAACACTAAAAACTAAGTATTACACACTAAAATCAGAGTGAAATCCGTCCGTCCTTTTCTTATGGCTACATGGCTTATATTTATACTAATGTGTTCGAGGGAAAGGAGATACAATTGGGGTTAAACACCCGTTCAGAAACTGAAGGGCTTGCAAGGGCCAGGTCTCTTACCCTTGCGTCCGCAAGGGGTTTCCTTATTCAATTCATTATTCTTCTCTTTTTTGTACTTTGCACCATTCTTTCAATTCTTCACTTTAAGCTTTGTAAATCTCATAATTTCACCTAAAAGCCTGAAACTCGCAATAAAGTTCAAAAACACATATTAGTAGCCAAAAGCCTCGTGGAATTGATATTTCTAAGCTATAAAAGTACTCAATAGATGCATATAAAACACATCTATCAAATACCCCAAAACTTAGACTTTGCTCGTCCACGTAAACAATACTAATAAATACAAAAGCACTTAAATTACAAAAATTAAGAAAATCTTTTTGGATGGTGACATTATTTACGCTCCTCTATAAACCCACAAACTCAAGGAGACTCTTACGAGCGAATCGACTATGTAGATAAATACAAAAACAGATAATAATTACACCCAAAACAATAAATACAAATAAATAACAAAAATCTTTTTGGGCTCATTCTCAAATCACGATAGCGTGGCATATCATATTTGCCTCAGGAAGATGCTCCCCACATATGTGCAGACTTATCCACATATCAAACTGACTTACACTCAAACTGCAACCGATACCAACATCTCCGTGTGTGTGCTAACCAGTCATGGAAAATTTACTCACTTAAACAGTTTTATTAAGCTAAGCACAACCTTCATTCTAAAAATCAGGATTTTCAATAAAAACATATGCAACACATAATATGTAATCCACCATCCAAACTCGGTCTATCACAGAAAGAGAGAACACCATAGATTTCAAATGATTATACATCCATCTCATGCACTTCCTATGTATGACATACAATGCTTACATACCCTAATTACTTGCAATAGCTAAGATTATGCTAACATAGTGAGCTTGTGGATTGTATGAATATATGAAATGTGGATCAATTTACATGTATTACAATCAAATCAACCAACACAAGTAACTGACAAAAAGATCAATAGGACTTTATGAAGCTTGTAATGTAAGGCCTTGGTGTTGGGGGATACGATGGAAAGGGAATAAAATACAAAGTGAGAGAGCAAGACTACCCTTTTCCCCATTTACTTCTAAACAAATAGAAGTATTTCCCAATTAGGCTAGGATCTACAAAGACCACAAGTGGGGATTTTCCCCAAAACTTGTTTTATACAATATATCAAGTTAAAAATAACTAGTGATCCATTTTTCAGCAAAAAAATTCTAACATATCTATCTATTAAAAGCTATGCTTCCATTTGAATCTTCTTGCACTCTTCTTCTTCCTATGTATTTTCGTTGAACCAATATTTTTTTCTTTTTCTTTTCCATCACTTTTTTTTTATTACGATGAAGAAGAAGAAGTCTTCAGAAACTTTTCTAACTGATAATGGTCCCTTAAATCAATTCCCACCCACATCCTACTCTCTCAAAGGGTAGGCTAAAGTGCATAAGCTTTAGGGGTTAAGTTAATGAGGGTTAAAGAAACAAAGTCGGATGGGGGTTGTTGTATGCTTAGCATACACCATTCTTTTAATTCAGCTCAAAGGGGACACGAGGGATATTTTTAGTAAGGTCGGGAAATATTTAGGCTCAAACGATCCAAAAATGGCCTAAATCATATCCTAATGCCAGATTACTCATGCTAGTTTTGAAGAAAGTAAATACACATAAAATATCATATCTATTATGAAAGTTATGGAATTGAAGATTTAGCATCATTTGATTTCACATAAGCATTCGCTAGAAAAGTGGTAGGGATAATCAACATTAACATGCAGTCACGGTTCAAAAGTGTGCTTGATATATATTAGAAAGGAAAATCCAAGGGATCTAACTATCATGCAATTGACCCTAAGTTATAATTCAATGCAACAATCATGTCAGGATGGCTATTCATCATATTCTTATGCATCAAACTATTTATGTTAGAATGAAACGTGCACTATAGACTTACTAAAAATATTCAAATTAATTCCTAATCCTTGATTGGAAAAAGTGCACAGAGATTTGGAAAAAAAAATTGCAGAATCGAGTGAATTCCAGAGTGATCTATGAGGAAGTTATGTGGTTCCTTGCACTAAATCGTCATCGACTGAAGTGACCACACCAGGACTCTAGAATGAAAATTTTGAATATTCATAAAAATTGGAGATAGTTGATGACCCAATTGATGATGGGTTCCTGAAAGAACCAAATATTAGTATATTCTGGTCAGGGCAACATCTCCGAAAATGAGAAAACATAAAAAGCAAGAAAATAGAGAGAGGAGAAGAGACAATAGAGGGGCAAAAAATTTCCCCAACCCTAAAAAATATAACCCAATTCCACCCCTTTGTAGGCTGGGTCCTGCAAAGACCCTGGACTTAGAATCCTCCCCCCCCCCCCAAACTTAAATTTTATTTTGTCCTCAAAATTGAGGATTATCCTAGAAGAGGGTTGATGGAGGAGAAATATCAAAATCCAAGTTTGACCAACTTGGTAGTGGACGTAGCAGTTTTTAACACTATGAACCACTCCAAATACTATGTTCTGCTACTTGTTGTTTTTACTGTTCATACACTTAAGTAGCTGCTATCTACTTAAGTGTTTAACATTTATATTCCTGAATTCTTTACATAGTTGATCTTATATATTGTACTTCAATTCAGTTCTTATAATTAAGTGATCAAAAGAAAACCAAACCAAACTTTTTTAAGTTCAGCTGCTACCTGCTGATTTTACATCAGCTGCTGAAAACCTATCTTTTCCACTGCAACTCTTAAAGGTTTTCAAAACAACCCCTAAAATTTTTAAAATGCTATTCACCCCTAGCCTTATTTCATTGCCTACTGGACTTGCAGTTATCTTGGTTTATGTAGACGACATCATTGTTACATGCATGTCTCCATCGAATGTAAATAAAGTAATTGACATCATCTGTACAACTTTTGATAGCTAACTCTTGGGACCTCTGGGCTATTTTCTGGGGATTGAGGCTACTCGTTCTGAAAATATTCTTACTCTTAGTCAATCCCGGTATGCATCAGATCATATCCGCAAATTCCAAATGGATACATGTAAGCCTGCTCCAACACCCCTTGTCCCAGGATCATATCTATCAGCCTCATCCGATGATTCATTAACAGATGCTACAAAATATCGGAGTATGGTGGGGGCACTTCAATATCTCACTCTCACTCGCCTCGATCTAGCATTTGTCGTAAACCAAGTTTGTCAGTTCATGCACCAACCTCGTACAACTCACTTACAAGTTATGAAATTTATTTTTCGGTACATCAAAGGTTCACTAACTCGGGGACTCTCTTTCAACAAATCAATAGATATTATGCTATGGGCATTCTCCAATGCAGATTAGGCAAGTGACCCCAATGATCATCGGTCAACGACGGGTGCTTGCGTATTTATGGGCCCTAATCTAATTGCTTGGACTGCTAAGAAGTAATTAACAGTTTTTCACTCCAGCACTGAAGTCGAGTATCATGTATTAGCAACAACTGCACCTGAGCTTCGGTGGTTCGCTTTTCTCTACCGCGAGCTCGCTTTGTCATTTGTTGATCCGATGATATTTTGTGACAATATGTCAACATTTTACATATGTCTTGCAACCCCGTCTTTCATGCTCGCACTCGACATATTGAAATCGACTATCACTTTGTTTACGAACTCCAATAGCGAGGCATCCTTCACCTTTCTTTCGTTTCAACTGGTGATCAATTAACTGATATATTTACAAAGGGTCTCACTAAGCCTCGATTGGAATATCTTATGACCAAGATGCAGCTACATACAGTTCTGCTTGGCTTGCCGGGGGGGGGGGGTGATAACTAACAGTTTCACCCACATGATTAAATTTACTTTTGACTAGTTCATTCATTGTATAGTATAGATTTAGTTCATGTATACATGATGGTTCATTTTCCAAGGTGGAGATGCATGTGGTGAATGGATCCTAATTGTATATAAATACTATTGAGAGTAACAAAATAAAGTATGCAGTGGGTTCTTGATGTCTTAATTATTTACCTCGCAAATGTACGGATCAATAGCAAATATAGTGTACGGAAAGCAAGGGTCGAGCCACAGAGACAAGAAATATCTAGAGCAAGTAAACATGTAACAATTAAACTTAGGGGTTTTTTTGGTTTATTTATCTAAATTATTCTAATTGATTCACTTGTATCTACTCTAATGCTCTTTTGCTTAATGTATCAATCAATTAATCTTGGGTTCATTCACGAAAGATTGGTATAGGTCGTCAAGTTATAATTCAGTCTCCATCATAAATAATTCATCTGAATCTATATCCTTAAGAACAAGAACATATGAATTTCCGTCAGTCACTTAGAAACATAAATATGAACCTAACCGTAACTTATCACTCTCGTGCATCGATAGGTTTAATTTATCACAATAGTGAGCCAGTGTACGACATATGCATATGGCCGTGCAGTTATCCGCACCTCTTGGTCTTTGACTACGTCGATAACATTCATTAGGAAAAAGCCAAATAGCAAAGAGATTGATAAACATTGTGATCAACAAGATTTGATTGAATAAAAACATATAATAGAGCAGAAGATTCGATACAAGTTACCTCCAATTCCTAGATATGAGCGGTTAGTTCATCCTTGAAGATGAACAGATCGATGGAATGAAAGAATACATGAACGATCTTCTAAAACTATGATTACAAACAATAAAAACTCTAAATTACACTTTAAATTCGGATTATTTCCGACCTAGAACCTAAGGCTACAAGACTTGTATTTAAACTAATGTGCATAGGGTAGGAGATAGAATTAGGGTACAACTCCCGGTTTTGCAAAACGGAAGGGCTTGCGGAGGCAAGGTGCAAAGGGATGTAGCCGCAAGGCCTTTCCTCTCTTTTGTGCTCACGTACTGGAGACCTTGCGGGGGCAAGGGTTGATGACCTTACGTCTGGAAGGGGTTTCTTATTTCTGGTACATCTTCTTTGAATCTTTCAGCACTTTGCACCCTTCCTTCAATTCTTCACTTAAAGCCTTGTAAAATCCATAATTCCACCTAAAACCCTGAAACTCACAAATAAGCTCTAAAACACATATTAGTAACCAAAAGCCTTGTGGAATTGTTATTTCTAAGCTGTATAAGTACCCAATAGATGCGTATAAAACACATCTATTAGTTCTCCCCTTTTTCATTCAGTCCTCTTTCTTTTCTTCTCTTTCTATGTTTCTCTTATTCTCTATATTTTTCTTTCTCGCTTTCGGAGCTATTGTTATTGCAGGTTGGTGTCTAGTCTTTTAGTGCGTACGTTTTTGTATTTGGTCGAGGCGAGGATGGATACGATCGTAAGAGGTATCGATGTTCTACTTACGGCCAACATTTCATCGATTCAAGACCTAACTCCAGCAACCTTAGTTCACATCTGCACATATTCACTACTACTCATCTTACATATGTCTTCATTTCCCGCCGATCTACCGGAATCAATGGCGGACCGGTTCAGGACCTGTGCGGACCTCGCCTCCGCCTTTAAAGATCTCTCTGCTTTCTAGACTTACATTGCATTTAGTAAGTAAAAGCTAAAGTAACTTCTTGGTGTCGTCAAACTTAACAGTAAGCGAACCTTCTATCGAAGGACTCTAGAAGAATAAGGCCAATGTGGTGGTTTTGCGACAAAGGCAGCTGTCCAGGGGGTGAAGCTCGCCTAAGTAATGCGATTGACATAAGCTTCCACAAGGTTTCTACAACTGTAAAATATATAAATTGCTCAAATTAATGTACCGATTAAAGTTTGTAGTTAGTTTTGATTTTTGTTTTTAACGAGAGGCTATCCATACCCCAAAATTTTTTCTCCTCATCCTATTTCCTGCATTGAAGTGTTGTACCGTGTGCTGTAAAATTGCAAGAATTAGGTGTGAAGAGCAAACTTTAGGGTGTGGAATACCCCACCCTTTTAGGGGTGTACGTGGTTCTATTTGGTTCAGTTTAGACCAAAACCGTGAACCGAACCATACCCCTTCGATTTTAAAAATCTCAAACCAAACCAAACCAACCAACACTTGGAACAGAACTGAACCAAACCACTCGGTTTGGTTCGGTGTATACACCTCAATTTCGTACCCCTACACTATGATTTCCTAAAATATATAATTTATAAATAAAATGGACTAATGAAATGTAATTCTATATATTATGTTTCAGGAAAAAAAAGGACTTAACGGACCTAACAGAGGCTAACGGAGAAAACTTTAAGAAGCTGATTGAAAGGTTAGCAAAACCAAAAAATGGCTTGTTGGTGCTGCTCCAAACCCCATGGAGCCGCTCCAAACTGCTTGGATCCGCTCCATTTTGCCTTCACCTTCTCCAGCAGCAAAATGTCATGTAAACGTCAACTTTCGATCTTCAATGAAACTGGTAACCCCGGTGCGCTTGACCGCCGATTGCCCACGTTCATCTTGGCCTATAAAAAAGGACCTCAACCTCCTCATTTCTAGACTCCAGCCTCTCCTTTTCGGCTTTCTTCTTCTTCTTTTCTCCCTTCATTCGTGAAGTGAGCCAAAGGCTCCCAGCCTGCCTCCTCCCTTTCCTTGTGCAAGCGAGCTCTCGAGCCTTCGGCCCCCGGCCTCCTGCCCCATTGTCAGCCTCCTCCCTTGCTCGAGCAAATGAGCCTCTTCCGTCATCGCCTCGGGCGAGCCGATCTAAAAAGCTAAAAACTACGGTTATGCTGCCCGGATATAACGAAGATATATCAACAACAACAACAACAAAGAAAAAAGACTTTCTCTCTCGAGAAGACAGGGGAAGCACACTCAAAAACGCCAAATGGGCTTAAGCATAGGTGTATATATCGGGATTAGAAACTCACGTTACAAGAGGTAGATATCAATTTATTATTCTGTCCCATAATTAATTAAAATATATAAAATGTAAATATAAATTATACTATTCTTGTAAATATTATTTATAAATAATGTAGTAATTAGTTTCTATTAGTTTATATTTTAAAAGTAATTAAAATATAATCTTTTCTCTTGTTTTAAAATGTTAAATAAAGTAGTATTTATTCAAACGTACATAAAATATTAAAATAGTTGTTAGCATGTTTAAATAATGTCTAGTACACTCTGAACGGCTAATTCATCATGAAATAGCCGTTATTATGCCCAAATAATATAAAAAACATATCTCTTCAATTTTTCTATACACACACACACACACACACACACACACACACACACACACACACACACATATATATATATATATATATATATAGTATTTTTTTCTTTCTAAACTACTCACACAAAACAGAGCATGTTTTAGCAAAACCTAAAATGAGACCAAAAGGGCGAGCTTAGTTGTGTGTCTAACTCCTTCTCAACTTGTAACTTAGCCTTCAAACCTACACTTTCGGTTAATTTTGATTTTTCTCTATTTAACTTTAAAATAGAGGTGACGACTCTGTATACACACTTTTAGAGTCCACGACGATGCCAAGCGTATTTTCACGCGCTTCAATGTTTTGAAACCACTCGCTTTTTAGTAGTGAGGCTTGGGCATTCGAAACAGGGTTCTCACATTCGGTTTTATGGTTTGATAGAAAATCAAATTAATCATCTTATACAACATTGAAAATTAGACAAATAATATTTTAATCAGTAAATTAACATCAAATATTAATAAAAAATAGTTAAACTTTCTCTTATAAACATGAAACATTAACAAACAATGAAATACAAGTCAAGATATTATTTGAATCCATGATATTTGGTAAGAATGACATTGTTTATTATATATATATATGCCAGAAATACATATATATTATATATAATAAATAATCAAATAAAACATGGTTCAGTTTGGTTTGGAAACCTAAACCATAAACCGAATCGAACCGATCGTTTTTGAATTTTGAAAACAAAACCAAACCATCTTGAACTAAAACCGAACCAAACCGCATTGTTCGATGGTTCGGTTGTACACCCCTACACCCTTTAACGAAATGATTATACTGTTGTGAAATGTTTTCAGAATCGAAATGAGAAACCTTTACGGTTTGAAAAAACCAAAATCAACCCTTTACTTTAAAATTGTTTCAAATGATGGTATCATGTGTCGGACATGTGATTAATAGCAAGGATATTTTTGTCAATTTTAAATTTTTTGACGGTAAACGTAATGGTAACCCCAAAAGGGAGGATGCCACAAAAAAGATAAGAGGTAGGACCTAACTAAAGAATCGAAAAAACTTGAGGGACCAAATGATATATTGATCCAATAATTAATGATAAGTGATAACTTTCAAAAAGAAAAGAAGAATAAGTTATACTCTCATAATTTCTAAATTATTAGCATATTTGATTTTTTATAAATTAAAAGACTATTTTTCAAATTAAAATTTAACGTATATTTTTTTTTTTCAAAATCATAAAATATAATCTATCATTAAAAGAATTCAAATTGTGGACGAGAAACTAGTTTTATAATTTTTAAAAAATATTTAAAAATATACGTCGGATTTTATTTAAAAAACAATCAATTTAAGACAAAAATAAATAAATTAAAATAATAGTTTAACTTTAGGGAGGAGGAACTAGTTTGGTTTGGTAAATAAAATAAAATAAATAATGATATCATCGAGTCAGTCTAGAATCTTTGTAGCAAGTAACTAGCAAGAGCTAAGAAGCTACCAACCAAATGATTGGGATGTTTCTAAAACGGTTCTGGGTAGCTCGCAAAGCCAATTTCACTCGGTCTTCTTAATTTATACTATATGGTCTTCTTCTCTCTATTTCTGATCTCTCTCTTTGTGGTCTTTTTTCTCTTCTCCAATTAGGAGGTAAGGATGATCCTTTCAGTCAGATTTCTATGATAATTATGTGTGCATCTTTGTGGGTTGTTTAGTTGATAGCTCAATTAATTATTCATTCTTGTATGCATTTATTGAATCTTACCTTACCTTGTTCAATTCTCTATCTCTTAGCAAGTGTGAGCAGCAACGTCAAGGCAGTAATGGCATCCTTTGTGAGGATTACAGGTAATTGAGCTGACTAACCCTCTTACTTTCATTTGTGTGTGTGTGTGTGTGTTTGGGAGCATGGAATTGGAGCAAAATGAGTTAAATTTTGAGCTGTGTCAGCTCCATTTTTGAGTTCAAACCTTCAATGCCATGTAAGCTCTTTTCAAATTTTCTGGGATCAATAATGCATAATATCTCTATCCCAGTTTTCACAAAAGGCAACGGCTGTAAGTAATACTATGGCTACAAAACTGGTTCCTTTGACTTGCCAACCGATTTTAAAACCCAAAATTAGAGTTTGATTAACTGTTTTTTTAATTTCCTAATTTAATTAGTAGCATGAAAAAGAGTACCCAAATTGAAACATGGGGGATAATGGCTGAGTAACACTAGCAGAGCAGAGCTAGATAAAAGGTCAAAGCTTTGATGAGCAGCGTTGAAACATCCACGCACTGATTCTCTGTGTCTCAGCTAGCTGCCTGAGTCGGGCCCCAATTTTCTTGGGTGAACCATCAATTCACATTAGATGTTAGTATTTTTTATTTCTTGGCATTTTGGAAGGCAAGTCGACAATATTGTGTTCCTGTATATCATCCTAATCGTCGTGTTGGCTCTCTGGTTTTAATTAACCAAAAAGAGGATACTACGCTCCAATGTTCAGAGGATTATAAGACAATGATCATCACCATCATCTTGCATAATTGACGTAATCTAACAACTTGAACATAGGCTAAAATGATGACTAAATGAACATAGGCATTGCCACCTATACAAGTTTAACGTAACTCAATTATCCTTAGTTTCAAGGACTGTTTAGGTCATATGTTGTAAGATCAATTTGAGCAATGACAGATATATGGCTAAATGACCTTTTTTAGCCACTTTTACTACTTTTCAGTACACTCTTGTGCTGTACTTAAGTAGTAAATAGCAAAGATGGGGAAAATAAAAATGCTTAATTGAACTATCCCAAACTGGCCTAGAACTGATGACTTATTGACACGCTTTACCTTTTGTTTTCTTTGTAAATGCAGCTCTGATGTGGGCCGATATTTTAGCAGGCTACGCTATGTGGGTGATGATAACATACTTGACCAATGTTTGGAAACTAAGTTTCACACATGCTGCCGGGATAGTTAACATTTGGGGGGGAATAGCCTCAATTTTGCCAATAGGTTTTGCCTTCCTTGTTGACACCTTCATGGGAAACTTCTCTATGCTCTTGATCTCCAGTATTTCATACAGCATTGTGAGTAGTGTCTATTCAGATTTTCTTGTCTTTAATTCCCTATATTCAACTGCTACTGAATCAAGAATATGAATCTTTACTTTTCCCATAGATAGTGAAAAGAATGAACTTACCATTTGCTTTAGGGAAGATGATGTCTAAAATATGTTTTCTGAAATTTTTGTGTTTGGTAGTTTCACAAAAATGAATCAACTGTAAAATATCCTGCAAGTGAATGAAAAATCTACAATTGGTCCAAGGGAAATGACCTGCATTCCACAAGTCCTCCTCTCTCCTACTTCTGTCTCTACTCAACTGATCTTTTGAATTTAAAGTGGTTTTCCTCTTGTTTGTTATACCGAAAATGACTTGCATAAAACGTTAGCAAGCCAGCTTTCATCATGCTGGCCAAACATAAGAGAGTAGAGTACTTTTACATGAAAATGATTTTTCAAAATTATTTTATTCAAGCTATTTTGTATAAAAATTAATACCCGGCCAATTAATACTTGATAGCGTGCAGGGATTGGGGCTTTTGACTATGTCTACCCCACCGGTCTTTGGCTCCTGCCACGATTACAAGCCAGAATGCATCAGTCACATGCAGAAAGTACTATTTTACGCTGCTTTGGCTTTGATAGCCGTGGGAATATCAGGTCATGTAGTCTCTTTAACAGCATTTGTAGACGAACAAACTTCAAGCAAGGATGAAAATGAAGATGGATGCACAAATTTGTGGCGAATACCGGGTGGTTTAGTTGTTTTCCTTGTCCCTATAATTGGAGGTATTGCACTCCCATATATAAGGCTGTGGTCAATCAGGTTTGGGATTCCCGCAATATGTGCCTTGGTGGCAACGCTTCTATTCTTGACCGGATCATGTAAATACAAACGCGATAGTCCTCAGGGGAGCCCACTAACAGCTACGATAAGAGTATTTGTGGCTTCCACTTCCAAGATATTTGAACCACTTCCCAGCAATGCTAAGTTCTACGTGATAGAAAACACTGGTCCTGACTCGCTGGCTCAAACCAGTGGCCTCAGGTTTTTCTTCTCTCTTTAATGTATGAATTTAAAAGAAAAGCACGAGCCCCGGCAACTACATATGAGTGATTGTCATTCTTGGCATGCAGGTGCTTAGACAAGGCTGCGATGATATTGCCGGTCATACCTCAAGAACAACAAATCAAGAATAAATGGAAACTTTGCAGTGTCACTGAAGTAGAAGAAACAAAAATTGTCATCCGGATGTTCCCAATTTGGGTAACCTTCATCGTATGTGGAATAGTACTTTCAATCGGAAACACTTACTTCCTTGAGCAAGCAAATCACATGAATCGCAAGGTTGGGAAGCTAACCGTCCCTCTACCAATGTTTCTGTTATTCTACAACTCGGCAAAATCAGCTTCTACCAGAGTCTTTACCTGCTTGGTAAGCTGGTTAGGTGCAGCCGGGATCAAAAAATATGCACCCCCTTTTGGAATATCTCTAGCTATGATTTTCTCAGTATTGTGTTGCATTAGTGCTGCCTCAGTGGAGACGCGAAGATTACATGTGATACGAGACCATGGTTTACTAGACAAGCCCGGTGAGAAAATTCCGATGAATATATTTTGGCTGCTTCCACAGTTTGTACTTCTTGCTGGCCTTGACGGACTATCCCAAAATAGCATTTCTTGTTTCTTCAAAGATCAGGCCCCTCCACCCATGAGAAGCTACTTGCTTTATTTTACAAATGGAGTGCTTGGAGTAGGAACAATGGCAAGTGTTTTATCAGTATACGTAGTTGGAAAGATAAGTGAGAAGGGATCGAAGCCGAATTGGTTTCAATATAGTCTAAGTAAGAGTCGTTTGGATAGGTATTATTGGACGTTGGCAGCAGTAAGTGCGGTCAATCTTGTCTTGTACATAGTGGTGGCATGTTTATATTCGTATAGGGAGTCAGGATCCGAGGATGAAGAAGAAAGAGAGAATGGAGATTTCCCTGAGCCATACGAGGAAAAATCACCCGATTGCTGCTGTTGTTGATAGAGTATTGCATTCAATTAAATGAGACCTCTTTCTCATTTACATTCAAGTAAAATCACCCAGTTGGATATTTCCCCAGATTTGATCTCACCTTAATTTTTTCTTTCTTTTCATTTACATTCAATTAAATGAGACCTCTCTAATGCAACAGTTGATTTGATCTCATGTGCCGTGCATTCTATTACTAAAATAAAATCTGATAAAAAAATTAAAACATAGATGCTTACTAGGAGGTATTTGCATCATTAACTAGAATATGAAAAATTGATATTTTTATTGAGAATGCAAAATAAAAGTTGACACGTCATACTAATAATTTTTACCTATAGTTACATTTAAAAGTTTTTTTTTCTTTAAAAATGTGTAAATCTTAAGCGACGTTTAATTTTTTTCCGGTGATGCTCTAATTTCCAATAATGCATGACCAAAGTAGTTAGGTTCAAGAAAAATTAACTCAAATGAGTCGTTCTTGTTTTTTTTTCTATCAAAACGTAATTTTTTAAAATATAATATGTTTCAATGTGCATTTGACCAAACTATATTATCAAAATGACCTTCCTTTTTCACTTCTACAAATTGAATTTTTTAAAAATCTATTCAAATCCAACCGCCTCTAAATATTTGAGTGAACCCTTTCCTTCCAACTTAAAATTCCCCTTGGAACTAGAACTACACTAAATCACCAAATACCAATTGCCCACTTTACCCTCCGTCTCTGTTTAGCTGTGCATATATATAATATATAAATAAATAAAAAAGAAACTCATAAAAGTACTCGTACTCTAGTGTTGAAGTTTCGTTTCTTTTCTCTTCTTTTCTTGGACAGAACTCCAAATTAAGGTGTCCTGCAAAAGCTAAATTCGAACTTCACCGGCGGCCAAGGGATGGACGTGATAAAATCACAGCAAATATCTGCGAGGCCGATCGAGAAGGTAATAGTGCATCCATTGGTGCTTCTGAGCATAGTCGATAACTACAACAGAGTCGCCAAAGACACTCACAAACGCGTCGTTGGCGTTCTCCTCGGCAGCTCTTTCAAAGGCTCCGTCGATGTCACCAACAGTTACGCCGGTGAGATTCATCTCGCCTACAATCTGTTGAATGACACATGTTTACAAGTTCCTGCTATATTCACTTGTTTGTTTTGCAATATAAGCACTTGTATACTTTAAAAAGCTTGGATTTGGAAAGGAAAATTAGGTTCATGGATCTAGCATTTAGCGCTGTTATTGTTTGGTGCAATTTAAGTGTTAGGTATGGGTTGAAACTAGAGCATGTTGCGGGTTATGTTTGATTTCCAGCTTTAATTTTGTGCGTGATATCGTGTGTTGCAATTGGTGTTAGGCATGGGTTGAAAGTTGAAACTGGACCGTGTTGCTAGCATTGTTTAGTTTTTTTTTTTTTTAATCATCTGTTATTAAGGAAATTACTTGAAAAATGAGGAAGGGTGGGGGGGGGGGAGGAGAAGCTTGAATTGACCTGTTTATCTAGAGTTTGTTTTTTAATGCAACTTTCTCGTTATTGTATTTTTTCTGTCAAGTTTAGGGCTTTCAAGTCAATTTAATCACTGAGCACTAATATTGATAGCATTAGATGTGATTTGAACCGAGTAGGTATGAGAAAAGATATATGCTCGAGTTGAGTAAGAGATTTAGGTGTTTGGAATTTATGTCTTTTCAGTAGTCATTATCTGAAAGTTGGCTACTAGAAGCTCAGGGTGATGGTTGAGAGGCAATGCTCTTGGAGGATTGTAATTAGAGTCAAAACTAGTTCCTAGAAGGTTTATCGCCAGATGTGTCATTGCCGCATAATTTACTTATGGAGTTGCACAAGTCTCCTCAATATTTTCCTTAATCGGCAAAGACATAATTCACTGGGAAGGATAAATTAATAATGTGGAGGAGAAAGGCAATCATTTTGATTGTGAACTTGGCACTGTGATAAGAACTTGTTGAAGGTTGAGCTAGTACTGTCTTGGGAATACCATAGATGAGAGCAGACATGGCTAGATGTTGGTATGTAGACACTCTTGGTTTGTAGCTTGAATAGTAGTTCTTGTGTAACTATTGTTATTTTGGGTTTGATCAATGTGTTAAAGGGTACCTTCCCTTGGATGGGCATCATTTTTTGGTTTTTTGGTGGTCAGAAGGGACGGGTTGTTAAGGTGCATAATTTGATTCTTATTTAAAGTTTTATGGACTTGGCAAATCCAATATAAGGGCTCTTTCTGAGCAGGCTGTAGAGCGTCTTGGTTCATATTTATGTATCATTGATTTTTATTTTGTTCGTTAGTTCAGGAATAAATCAGAAATAATGTTCTTGAGCAGGATGTTAATATTCTTGTGTACTTTAGGTTATTATGTGGTTGGCAGAGGTTGTACCCCTTCTCTTTTGGTGCTTTCTTATGCAATTACTCCCTCCGTTCCACCCAAACCACATTTGAAAAGTCTAATTATTAAGGGATAGATTACTACCATTAGAGTTGCTCATAGTTACAATAATGTATGAGCATAATTGGTATGTTCATATCAAATGTGCAGGGTAAATTTAAAAATATTATGAAGCATGTGGACATAATTTTTGAAAGTGAACTCTTAATGTAAAACATCTCATAATAGTATGGTGGACTCTTTGCCTGGAACGGAGGGACTGAGGGAGTATTATTTATGATCATAAATGAACTCTGAGTGGGCTTTATATTCCATTGTTGCATCTTTTGCCTTACTCTGAGATTATATGAAATGGAGAATGTCGAACTTAAGTTCCATTCGCTTTCTTCTTGATGCTAGCAAACTTCTATAAGAAACAATATATCATCTGAAGCAGGGTGGCAAATTATTATCTGATCCAATGGGTTATCCAATATACTCATTAGAAAAGACTTATTGGGATTATCCATTTAACACCAACAACTTAATTGAGTGTTAATAGTTTGAGAAAGGAGGAAACAAACCCACTGTTAACTGTGTTTTCATGGATCTTCGAATTATCTCATGGAATGTGTGGGGTATTAATAGTTTGAGAAAGAGACAGAGTATTAAGGCAGTCCTTAGGAGATGGAATCCTCATTTAGTATGTCTTCAAGAAACAAAAATGGCAGCTGTCGATAGAAGAGTAGTGAATAGTGTAGGGGGAAGCAGATGGTTTGATTGGGTTTCTGTTGGAGCTAATGGATCGGCAGGGGGAATTTTGGTTATGTGGGATAGGAGAGTTATATCTAAGATCGATGTGGTCAAGGGAGATTTTTCAGTTTCTGTTTTGCTGCAATCGGTGGAGAATGATAAGCAATGGATTTTTTCCGGAGTATATGGTCCCTGTGAGGACAACCTGAAGCAATTTATGTGGGATGAACTGAGGTCAATCAGAAGCAGATGGGCTGAGCCGTGGTGCATTGGGGGAGACTTCAATGTAATTAGGAATCCAAATGAACGATCGGGGTCGAGTGTGTATTCTCGAGCGATGGCTGATTTTAATGAATTTATAAACGATTTGGGATTAATGGATCTTCAATTAAAGGGAGGAAAATTCACTTGGTTCAGACATGGTGACAGAAATCAATTCTCCAGGATTGATAGATTTCTCATTTCGGCTGATTGGGATGATGGTGGAAGGGGGTCTACAGAGTATTGCCTGCCCAGAATTATGTCAGACCATACGCCTATTTTATTGGTGAGTGGAGGACTGAAGAAAGGTAAATCCCCATTTAGGTTTGAAAATATGTGGCTGAGTGAGCCAGGCTTTGTGGATTGGGTCAGGTCGAGATGGTGTTCGTACAGGTTGGACGGAAATCCTGATTTCATTCTCGCGAAAAAGTTAAAGATGCTCAAAGAAGATCTCAAAGTATGGAATAAAGAGGTGTTTGGAAGGATTGATATTAAAATCAAACAAGTTATGGAGGAGGTGAGGATGTTGGATGAGAAGGCAGGTTGGAGTGGTGGCTTAAATGCGATGGAGGAGGCTCGGCGTAGCGAGTTACGAAGAGAGGGAGAGTCTGTGTTAGTAAAGGAGGAGATATCCTGGAGGCAAAAATCTAGAGTACAATGGCTTAAAGAAGGAGATAAAAACACTAAATTCTTTCACAAGACTGCTAGCTTGCATAAAAGAGCAAATCAGATTGAAAGGTTGTCGATTAATGATGTTCTTCTGGATAATCAGAATGAAATAAAAGAGGGTTTAGCAGGCTTCTTCGAAGATCTGTACTTGGATGAGGGGGCTTGGCGCCCGAAGCTGGATGGTATCGGTTTCAACACCTTGACAGATGCTGATAGTAGAATGCTGGATGCGCCGTTTTCTGAAGAGGAGGTGGTAGCTGCATTGCGGGGTATGTGCAGGGATAAAGCTCTGGGTCCGGATGGTTTCACAATGGCTTTCTTTGCTCAGTGTTGGGAAGTGGTAAAGGATGATGTTATGGAGGTGTTTAAATTCTTTCATGTCAACAGGTGTTTTGAGAAAAGTTTTAATGCGACTTTCATCACGTTGATTCCAAAAAAAATGGGGGCTGAAAATGCAGGGATTTTAGACCAATTAGTTTGGTTGGCAGCTTTTACAAATTGCTATCCAAGGTTCTTGCTTTGAGAATGAGACAGGTGGTGGGTAAGCTAATTTCTGAATCACAACACGCTTTCGTGGGGGGCAAACAGATTATTGACGCGTCTTTTATTGCTAATGAAGTAGTGGATGCAAGATTGAAAAGTGGACATCCAGGGCTTTTGTGCAAATTAGATATAGAGAAGGCATATGATAATGTCAACTGGGACTTCTTGCTGTATCTCTTAGAGAAGATGAGATTCAGTTCTGAATGGATAGAAGGGATTCGGTTCTGCATTTCTTCGATTCGTTATTCTGTGTTGGTGAATGGGGAACCCGCAGGATTTTTTCCGAGTTCTAAAGGTCTGAGACAGGGGGATCCTCTCTCTCCCTTTCTGTTCATCCTAGTTATGGAGGCATTGAGCAAAATGTTGGATAAAGCTGTGGCAGGTGGATACATGAGTGGGTTCAAAATTGGCACTTCCAGGGAATCAGAAATTATGGTCTCCCATTTGCTCTTTGCAGATGATACTCTTATTTTTTGCGATGCAGATTTTGAACAGTTGGGTTATCTCCGTTTAGTGCTCTCGTTCTTTCAGATGGTTTCTGGGCTGAAAGTTAATATTAAGAAAAGTGTTATTATCCCAGTAGGTGCTGTGGCAGATGTGGAAGAGTTTGCTTTGGCCTTCGGGTGTGAGTCTGCGAAGCTTCCGTCTAACTACTTGGGGCTGCCGATAGGTGCTAATTATAAAAATAAGACCATGTGGAATACGGTGATTGAAAAGATGGATAAGCGATTGGCGGGATGGAAGAAACAAATGCTGTCCAAAGCTGGTAGGTTAACTTTGGTGAAGAATGCCTTATCATATATTCCCACATACTTTTTATCAGTTTTTGTAATGCCTGCCGCGATCCGAGAGAAGATAGAGAAGATTGAAAGAGACTTCCTTTGGGAAGGTCAAGGAGAAGAGCGTAAATATCATTTGGTGAAGTGGAATACAGTGTGCTCAAGGATTAAGGATGGCGGTCTTGGACTGAAGAAATTAAGTTTGTTTAATTCAGCGCTCCTTGGGAAATGGTTGTGGCGATATATGGTGGAGCATAATGCCTTGTGGAGAAGAGTGGTGGTTGGTAAGTATGGGGAAGGGGAGTACAAGTGGTTTCCTAACGTCATAGACAGTCCTCATGGTACTGGAGTATGGAAAGGGATTTGTAAGGGAAGGGCAGCCTTCGAGAGGAATATTTCGTTTGCTCTAGGAAATGGCTCGAAAATCAGATTTTGGAAAGATGTCTGGTGTGGGAAGGAGGAGCTTCGTATTGTTTTTCCGAATCTGTTCAATTTGGTGGTTGATCGAGACATTCTGGTTAGTGATGTGCTTCAGGTGGAAAATGGTTCAGTGGTTTGGAATCCTATTTTTCGCAGGAATCTTCAGGATTGGGAAATGGATGCTTGTGTTCAATTCTTGGAGCGGTTGTATTCTATCCAAATAGACACTAGCAGGGAGGATAAGGTGAGGTGGGCAATCTCGAAAAACAAAGAGTTTACTGTTAAGTCGATGTATGCTCAGTTATCAAGAAATAGGGTTCCTATTTTCCCTTGGAAGTGTATTTGGAAATCTCGTGCTCCTGCTCGAGTGATGTTCTTTGCATGGGAGGCTTGCAGAGAGGCCATTTTAACCGGGGATAATCTTAGGCGGAGAGGAAAGATCTATGTGAATTGGTGCTACATGTGCAGGAAGGGCAGCGAAAGCACGAATCACCTTTTGCTCCATTGTCAAGTTGTTGCAGAACTGTGGAATATGATCCTAAGGCTGTTCAAAATTCAATGGGTAATGCCTAGATCAGTAAAAGACTTCCTATTGTGTTGGCTTGGCTCTAATGGCAGGAGGAGGAACCCCTTTTGGAGAGTAGTTCCGCTCGCAATCTGGTGGATTATATGGGGAGAGAGAAATAGTAGAGCATTCGACAATGTGGAGCGGACTTTGGACCAACTAAAGGATCAGTTAATGCATACTTTACACTGGTGGTGGAATCAGGGGTTTGAGGCTGAAAATATTCATCAATCCCTTGGGGATTTAGTGGATAGGTTTAGTTCGTCTTAAATTAGTGTTGTATACTCCTAGTGTACATGGTTGCGCCTTAGTTTAGGCGCTTTGATTTTAATGAATATTTTACTTATAAAAAAAAAATTGATAACATCTATTAGAGACCAATAGCATAATGGATAACTATGGGTTTTAACCCGGTTATCCGTTGGGTTTACCCAAAATAACGAGAGACCCTAAAAAAAATCCGCAGATGATTTCAATGCAATCCTACTACGTATTGATCTGTTGCCGTTCTTGTCTTGATATGTTGCAATTGTTATCTTACTGCAAATCCAAAAATCTATGCCTAAATCATGTGTTTGCAACTTCATTCCAAGATTTTGGTTTAATCTAGTTTCTGTCTGATCAGTATCCTTGGCACATGACAAAGTATATATCCATAATATTAAAATCAGATTTTGATTGTGTTGTCCAGGCTGACTTGAGAAATGAATGAAAGCTCTCTTTGGATATATATATGTGGGGATGGTTTTAATAAACCATTGATGGTTACTATTATATTGTCCCTTGGATCAACAATCAAAGGTTGAGATTCATTGGGTAGTAGGAAAATGCAATCAATTCACCTCAAAAGAAAACAAACCATTTTTTTAATTTTTTTTTGATAAGTAAGAATAAAATAAATAAAAAACGTCAAAATAGGTGACGCGTCCTCGGTGCACCAGGAGTATACAAAAAAAAAACTACTTACTAGTTATACTATCCACAAACTTTATAAAAGGCTTTGCACCAAGAGCTAGCGACTCATGGCACCAAAAGGTCTAGTGTTCAAGTTCCTTAATCTTCATTATGCTCCTCTCTGTATTCTCAAAAATTCTATCATTTCTTTCCTTCCATATATTCCAACATATCACCAACGGAACATTACCCCATGGAAAACTCCTCCCCTTGCGGTAATACAAAGACCAACATCTGAGCATTTCCGTAACTGTATTAGGCATCACCCAAGCCACATGAAACAAATTAAAAATGAAGCCCCGTAGATCCATGGCAGCAATAAATGATTTACACTTTCTGCGTCACACTTGCACATATAACATCTATTGACATAAGTTTTCCCTCGCCGCTGGAGATTGTCGCCCATTAATAAAGCTTCATTAGCAGCTTCCCACACAAAGAAACCCACCCTTGTAGGAGCCTTAGACCTCCACACACTCTTCCAAGGAAACATGCCATTCCTTCCCAAGAGCTTTTGATTGAAGGTTTTCACTGAAAAAGCTCTGTTCTTTCCACCCTCCCACACCACCGCATCCTCCTTATTTCTGTCCACCTTCTGTTTATATAACTGCTCAAAAAAATCCAGTTCCCAATCTTAAGGGTTCCTTCTAAAAGATGGGTTCCACGTTACAGTATCACCCATGAATTGCATAGTTTCACTAACAGTTTCATCCTTGTTCGAAGATAGACTGTATAGAGCAGGAAATTCCCGCCAGAGCTCTATGTTCCCACACCAATGATCGCTCCAGAATTGGACCAAATTACCATTGCCTACCTCAAAAGATATGAACCCCTTCATAATCTCCCACCTCTTTTTGATACCTTTCCACAACCCCACACCATATGAGGTGTGAACCTCAATAAGATCCCACCTACAAACTCTTACACACCACTACCTTTTTCCAGAGACTTTCCATTTCTTGCATATATCTCCAAAGTCATTTCCCCATCAATGCCACATTGAACAAATTAAGCTTTTTGATCCCTAAACCACCACTATGAACACTAGAGCACACCACCTCCCACCTAACCAAATGATACTTCTGCTCCATCGCTTGTCCTTCCCATAAAAAATCCCTCTCCAACTTTTCGATTCTCTGCACCACTGAAACTGGCACAGTGAACAGAGACATAAAATAAGTAGGCCAACTGGAAAGGGTACTCTTAATACGGGCCAATCTACCTCCCTTGGATAAGTATTTTTTTTCCATCCCGCTAGCCTGCGTTCAACCCTTGCTATGACCGGATTCCAAATATCTTTATTTCTGGAATTCGCCCCTAGCGGGAGGCCAAGATATGTCGTTGGAAGAGCACCGATCTTACACCCAAAAAACGCAGCCAAGTCATCTATATCCTCCACTACACCCACGGCAAACACCTCACTCTTGAGGATGTTAACCTTTAATCCTGATGCTTCTTGATAGAAAAGAAGGATAATTCGTAGATATCCCAGCAATTAATTCAATTAATGAAATCTTTTTTTTTTATAAGTAATGCAATTAATGAAATCTTAGCCTTTAATTTTTGATTGCTCATTGCATCAAAAATCAAAGTTCGAGATTCATTGGGTAGTTGGAAAATGCAATTTCACCTCAAAAGAATAGATACTATTAATTGCATTAATAAATCTCAACCTTTCATTTTTTATCCAATGGATAATATTAATGGTAACAATCAATGGTTAGTGAGAGAAAGTAACAATTGAAAACTCCCCTATATATATATATCTCTACATGTGAGGTAATTTTTGTTGCCATTGGCATTGCAAATACAGGGACAATTAAGCATGGTGCTTAATCTATTCTCAAGCTACCAAACAGGGCATAGGATGGAGTACTAATACTATGGTGTAAAGTTAATTATTATAACAATTGTCCTTGACTTGAGTAATGATGTCTTATTAAGAACCGTGCCCTTTCAAACTTGTCAAGTGTCATTGTGTTGACACTTGACTACCTTGAGTTGAGTACGATGCAATGCTATTCAATGCATATTCACAATATATGATGTTGCTTATAGGGTATTATCTGGATAATACCCATTTATTAATGGATAAAATTGGGTATTATCCAATAACACTTGTTAAGCTTAATGTGTGTTATTGGATAATATCCAAACTACCCATTAACTATATTGGGTAGATAATGGTTTTATCCAAACTTAACCGGTAACACCCAATTGCCACCCCTTCTGAAGTATGCTGGCAATCTCTGCCCCATGTTCAGTTCAATTAGGGAGTACTTTAATGGTGTTTATACCTAGTACTTGCAAATTTGTACTCAATAAATACTGCTTTAACTTGTCGATGTATTTCTTGTTATGCAGTGCCTTTTGAAGAAGATGACAAGGACCCAAGCATATGGTTTCTTGACCACAACTATCATGAGGCGATGTTTTCTATGTTCAAGAGAATAAATGGTATCTTTTTCTGTACTAATAATAATAATTTTAAAGTAGCAGCATCCAACATGTTAGCTGTTCTTTTTTTTCAAGTATGTCAAATGGTTCTGCCATTTTATAGAACTCTGAGATTTGTTACAGCCAAGGAGCATGTTGTGGGTTGGTATAGTACCGGACCAAAGCTACGGGAGAATGACCTAGATATTCACGGTTTATTTAATGAGTAAGACTCTCTCTCTCTCTCTCTCTCTCTCTCTCTCTCATTTGACTAATGCTGCACGCATTGCAGCTATGTTTCAAACCCTGTGTTAGTCATCATAGATGTCCAACCCAAGGAGCTGGGGATACCCACCAAAGCTTATTATGCTGTTGAAGAAGTTAAAGAGGTGAAATCATAGTCAGGTCCTTCAACTTTGTACTTGGTTGTCTTCATACAGTTTGAAATGTGCTTAAAATATAAGTCCTTATGATAGTTTCTACCAACCATTCAAAAATAGCTTTATACATTTAGTCCTTTATACTTGAATCTTTAACTAACTTCCTGCTTGCGGCGCATAGAATGCTACTCAGAAGAGCCAGAAAGTTTTCGTTCATGTGCCCTCTGAGATTGCTGCTCATGAAGTGGAGGAAATAGGTATTCATCACATTTTAAATTGCACTATGCAGTGACCCCTTCTCCTCGCCCCTTCTCTCGCTCTCTTCTAGTTGCTCTAACTTTATAATGAAGCAACAAATACTTGGAGACAATTTTCTCTTATGCTCATGTCAACAGGAGTCGAGCACTTGCTGAGGGATGTGAAGGATACAACTATCAGCACCCTTGCAACTGAGGTTTTTCTTCCTTGCTTATCTTCTATTCTCCATGATTTGTTTGTTTTGGTAGTTATTAGTTATTTCCACCTATCTGATCCTTAAATGAGGCAAATGAATGTTCTTCTATTTTATCTTTTCACAGGTAACTGGAAAGCTTGCGGCACTAAAGGGGTTAGATGCAAGGCTAAGGGAGATACGTGGTTATCTTGATCTGGTCGTTGATGGCAAGCTTCCATTAAATCATGAGATTCTGTACCATCTACAGGTACCCTTCATCCTTTCATTTGTATTCAACTTTTTTTCTATATTTATCAGCATGTGCATCCTTCACTAGGTAGATGTGTGTATGTAGCACATTTGCTTCTCCCTGACTACATAATGCTAGAATTTCGAACTAGATAACAATAGTGATAGTACTATCAGGACTTGCTTATAAAATTATATTTAGCTTAAGGTGCTGTGGGCTGATTAAAATGATAGTTCCTAATGCCCTTCATGTGTATACTGAAGGTTCTTGATGATGGGTAGCCTTATATAACCTACAAGAAAAATGGTGACAGTCCAAATTTAGTATTTCAATTTTTAATCATCATGGTTGTCATGTGTTGATTATATTGAAGAAGAAGAAGAAGAAGAGAAGAGTTTTGGAGAAGCCGTAACCTAAATCACGGTTAGGCCAAAATATATATATGTTTGTGATAACAAATATTACACCAAGACCCCCCAAACATACACCTTATACCAACTAAATCCTTAATACTTCTAACACTTCCCTCAAGCCGAGCATAAATGTTATGCATGCCCCTTGTTACAAATATATCCTATTCTTGTGCCATTTAAAGACTTCGTGAAAACATCTGCTAGTTGATCGCCAGTAGGAACAAAACTAGTGGAAATTATTTTCTCTTGAAGTTTCTCACGGACAAAGTGACAATCAAGCTCAATATGCTTTGTTCGTTCATGAAACACTAGATTAGATGCAATATGAATAGCTGCTTGGTTGTCACACCACAACTGCATAGGCATTGGATTCCCGATACCGATCTCCCCAAGTAACCGATTTAATCCACACTAACTCGCATGTAGCATGAGCCATACCAGATTCTCGATTCAAGACTTGATCTTGACACAACCGATTGTTTCTTACTCTTCCAAGAAACCAAGTTACCCCCAACAAACACGCAATATCCGTAAGTAGATCTCTTTATCCGGGGATCCGCCCAATCCGCATTAGAAACCCTTCTACTCTCATACGTCCATGATCTCGATACAAGATGCCTAGCCCTCGAGCTCTCTTAAGATACCGAAGAATCTTAACAGCCTCCCAATGTGTAGTCCGGAGAGGACATAAACCGACTTACTACACTAAGCGCAAATGCAATATCGGTCCCGCCACAAAGAAGATAGTTCAATTTCCCAACAAGCCATCGATATCTCTCTCGATCGAAAGCTTTCACCCCCTTCACCAAGTAAGTTTCAGATTCGGATCCATAGGAGTCTCGAAGGCTTCGCCCCAACATACCGCCTCACTCAACAAATCACACACATACTTTCTCGGGACAAGAAGATGCCTTGCTTGCACCGAGCAACCTCAATCCCTAGAAAGTATCTCAAATTACCGAGATCCTTCGCTTGAAACTTTTCCTGAAGGAACCGCTTTTAGTGCACTAATACCGCACTATCACTTCCCGTGATGACAATATCATCCACATAAACAACCAAGAAAATGATTCCTTCACCCTCGGCCGATAGAATACCGAGTGATCACTCGACATCTCATAAGCCCGAACTCAAGCACTACCTCACTAAACCTCCCAAACCACGCACGTGGAGATTGTTTTAACCCGTATAATGACCGCCTCCGCAAATTAACCTGCACTCCCCCGAGCAACAAACCCCTGAGGTTGCTCCACGTAGACCTCCTCGTGTAAGTCACCATGAAGGAATGCATTTTTGACATCCAATTGATAAAGAGGCCAATGAGAAGAGGCGCAAGAGAGATAAGTAAGAAACGAACGAGGCAAGCTTAGCAACCGGAGAAAAGTGTCCGTATAATCAACCCCATATGTCCGAGCATACCCTTGCAACAAGGCGAGCCTTAAGACGAGCCTTAAGACGAGCCAAAGAACCATCCGGTTAACCTTAACAAAGATAGACCCATTTGCACCCAATAGTATGTTTACTGATGGCAATGGAACCAAATCCCAAGTTTGATTATGCGTAAGGCGCCATTTCCTCGTCCATGCTGCCTTCCGGCCAGGATGACCCACCGCTTGCACAGCACTTAGGAAGAGAATGAGACTCAAGGACATTAACAAAGGCACAAAGATCGTGAGACAAACCATCGTAACTAACAAAGTTAGAAATAGGATGTAACGCATAACCACGCTTACCTTTTCTAAGAGCAACAGAATATCAAGATCGAAGGTACCTCTACTAAGCCGGATCGGGCGACGATGGTAGGACGGACTCACAGAGTAGGAGCAGGAGGCATATTCCTCGAGAGCATGTGCGTCGGGTGTAAACCTGTTGAATAGGAGGACGAGGTAGATCGTGGGAAGGGAAAGAAGTGGACTCCACAACCCGATAGAGTAGAAAATCATCATCGGGAACAAACTCAACAGGTGGAATATCCGATGTAGGGTAGAAGGACACCGACTCATGAAAAGAAACATCAGCAGAAACCAAATAGCGATTCAAGTCAGGAGAGAAGCATCGATATCCTTTCTGAGTACGAGAATAACCCAAAAGATACACTCGAGTGCCTTAGATCTAACTTGGTGACATTAGGACGATGATCACGAACAAAGGCGACGCACCGAATATCCTAGAGACAGGGAATAGAGACTAAGGAAACAAGACTTGATGAGGGATCGCTCCGTAAAGAACGTAAGAAGGCATACGGTTGATAAGATGACAAGCGCTAACACCGCATCCGCCCAAAACGGTTTAGGAACATGCATCGAAATGAAAGCGCACGAGCAACCTCGAGAAGGTGACGATTTTTTCTCTCAGCAACACCATTTTGCTGAGGAGTATCAGTACAAGAGGATTGGTGGAGCATGCCATGAGCCAACATAAATTTGGAGTAAACAGTGGAGAAATATTCTTGAGCATTATCACTGCGAAGATGTTTAACAGGCACACCAAATTGAGTTTTAATTTCAGCATAGAATGCAGAAAAAATATCAAATAACTCAGAACGATGTCTCATTAAATAAATCCAAGTAACACGAGAATGATCATCCACAAAAGTAACAAAATACCTATAACCTAACTTCGAGACAATAGGACTAGGTCCCCAAATATCTGAATGAACTACATCAAATGGGGCATGCGCCCGTTTATTAACCCTAGAAATATAAGAAATGCGATGATGCTTCGCAAACTGACAAGCATCACATCCAAAAACTGGTAAAGAGGAAAGATCTGGACATAATTTCTTGAGACTCAACATAGACGGATGACCCAAACGACAATGGATTTGAAACGGAGACAAAGAGGCACTCGAAGTTGATTGAGAAGGAAACTGACAAGAATGTTTTCTGTTAGATCTTTCTACTCGAAGTTGATTGAGAAGGAAAAAAGTTCTTTCCCTTGGAAGGTAATATGGAAACATAAAATCCCGGATAGGTATCTTTTTTGTTTGGGAAGCCAGGGGAGTCATATTGACGGGGAAAATTTGAGATCTCTGGGGTTGACTTATGTTAATCGGTGCTTCTTCAGTGCAAAAAAAGTGAAGAGGAAGATGTAAATCACGCTGCCCATTGCTCTACGGCTGTGGAACTTTGGAATTCTCTTTTTTCTCCGATGTCCCGGTTATGCCCTGATCGTATTGATACGCTTCGGGACGGCCTTCATTTACCGGGAATAGAAGGAGTAATTTGGAAGTTTGCCCCTCAGCTATTTGGTGGACAATCCGAAAGAGAGGAATAGAAGGGCCTTTGAGAATATTGAATCCTTATAGGAATCAAAAAGTCTTTTCACTTATATTTGAGATTCTCGTGCTTAACTGTCGACCCAACTTTGGGAGGATCCTTTTGTAATTAGTTGGGTCAGTTTTTGGTTTGTAGTTTAGTGCATGTATACCTCCAAATAGACAAGATACGTCCTTTTTTGGACGCATGTTAATAATACTTATACTTTACTTATCAAAAAAAAGAAATAAAGTCCCCGACTCGCTCTCTACCAATAATCCTTTTCGTCACACGATCCTCGAAAGATGCAATGAGTGGGAAAAAATGAGACATCACGCTTATGATCACGGTAAACTTACTAATAGACAAGAATTGAACTAAAACCGTGAATGTACTAGATGAGGATAATGAAAGAGAGGATGTGAGACAAATATCACCCCGCCTGCAATGTATAAAGAAACCCATCGCTACAAGAACACTCGTAATGTCGAAGATGGACGGAATGAAGTAAAAATACCTCTGCTGCCACTCGATGGTCAGAAGAACCGGAATCAATAACCCATTTACAAGGAGAGGAAGAAACACATGCAGTGGGCATACCTGTCTGGACAAAAGTAGCAGTGGAAGAAGCAGAGGAAGAAGCCTGATACTGGGTATATCTCGCAAACTCATCATCAGTCATCCGTATTACCTTACCCTCACTAGGTGGAGACGGCTGGGGTGGGGGAGCAGACTCAGTGTGAGAGGCAACATGCGCATATCGATCACCGATCGGCTTACCATGCAACTTCCAACAATTACGAACCACATGATTCGTGATCCCCACAAAGGATAACAAGTACGAACCTCTCTACCTTCCTTACCACCATCACGACCTCCTCTACCAGAAGATCGACCACCACGACCACTAGTCTCCTGACTCGACAGGTGAGATGTCTGACTCACAAGAGCAGAGGAATCACCAATACTGCTAGTGGGGCCAACTGAAGAGGACTCGAGAGAGGCCCGAAGCACACGAGAGAACACATCCTGAAGAGATCCAACACTTGTGCCCGATAAAATTTGAGAGCGAGCAGTGCTGAACTCAGATCTCAAACCAGCTAAAAATCCAAGAATAATCAGATGTTCCTTGTGGTCTGCATAGTACTAACATCGGTACTCAAAGGAAGCAAAGAACTCCATTCAGTCGCCAATTTCTTGTAGTCCGCAAAATACTGGGTAACACTACGACCTTGTTGATCCTGGCGAAACATAGCACACGACAGGTCATACATCCGGTTCATGTTATCCTTGCCCCCATACAACACAGCTAAATACTCCCACAAATCACGAACATTGGTAGTATGAGCTACCAATTCAGCCGTCTCATCATCCATGGAATTCATGAGCTTCCAATACAAATCAGCATCGGCACGGACCCAAGCAGCATCAGTAGAGTTAACTGTAGTGAGATGATCTTCCTTATTTTGCCCTTTTAAATTCATTTCAACAACCCGCCGCCACATTAAATAATTCTTGCCGGTTAATTTCTTATCCGTAATTTTTGTACTAGCGGAGAAAACCTCAGAAACCAAGGTTTTAGACTCCGTAGTCCCCGTATTCCCTGATGTCGCCATCGAAAACCCAACCAGCAAGCAAACAGAACCACAGAAACAAAGAACAGCCAACTGATCGCACCTAAAAACCCCGAAAAACGTGTTGAATCAAAAAACCAACCCTGAAACAGGAACCTACAGGCTCAGGCGACCAGATCTGGGCTGGTCCGAACGAATTCCGGCGAACCTCTCCGGTGACGCGCCGGCGCGTGGGGCGCGTGAGCTGGTTTCCGGCGACCTCCGGTGGCGGCGAATGCACAGACAAGGTCGCCTAGACTGGGCGACACAATCCTCCTATACACAATCCTTCAAATCACGTCGCATCTCCTCCGGCGACTCAGATACGTGCGCAAGGCTGACTGCGCATACCCAGAACAGAAAAGAAAAAAAGAAAAGAAAAGAAAGAAGAATTAATGAAGAACAATCAGCACAGGAGATTAGAAGGATTCCTGCTCTGATACCATGTTGATTATATTGAAGAAGAAGAAGAAGAGAAGAGTTTTGGAGAAGCCGTAACCTAAATCACGGTTAGGCCGAAATATATATATGTTTGTGATAACAAATATTACACCAAGACCCCCCAAACATACACCTTATACCAACTAAACCCTTAATACTTCTAACATCATGCATGCATCCATATCTGAAATATTTTGAATTTCTTTTGTTTTGAAATGTCCATACCGTATACTTTTGCTAAAGTACCTTCCATGATCCGATTTCAATTTACCAGTTATATCTATATGATATTATCCCCAATCTTGAAGGAATTTGATTTTAGTTTTTTCAGTCTGTGATTTCTTCTTTGGCAATTTCATCATTCTGACTGTTGTCAAAATTACAGGATGTTTTCAACCTTCTTCCAAATCTAAACGTGGCTGAGTTAATTAAGGCATTTGCAGGTAAATACATTATGAAATGAAAAGAATTTTAAGCATACTAATATTTATTTTTTCAACAGGTTATTTGTCAACTTGTCAAGTATATTGCTCATTGCTACAAACTCTTTTTGCAGTGAAAACAAATGACCAGATGCTCGTCATTTATTTATCCTCGCTAATCCGGAGTGTGATTGCCCTACACAATTTGATTAACAACAAGGTAGAACGCCATCTTCAACCATACCAGAGTAAAATATACTTGCAAATATCACTGGTATCAGAGTATTCCACTCAAATACTCTTGCATTAGTTTTCCTCCTTTTCTTATTGTTTTAAGTTTGATGTTCATATATTATATAGAAATCACAAAAGAAATTATTTAAACAGATTGTGGGTAATTTAAGCTTCAATGGAGGCTGGATTTGGGGAAAGTTGATGCCATCGCCATTTATATTAGCAATTTTTATGCTATAGTGATGTATTACTAATATGCCAATGGGTTTCATTCTTTCTGATTGGTGTCTAATTTTTTCTTCTTTGGATGAGGACTGGGCAAGGATATAGCTGGTATGAATCATTGTTTTGTCTGAAGATAGCTTTTAGACATAGAACGCCGCTAGAGGATGAATTTACTTGAGAGAATTTTAAGGTTTAAAATAAGCCTCGGGGAGAATACTTTGAATTTTAGCCTCCTTTAATCTTTCTATTTTCACAACACGAGGATGTAAGGATCCTTTTAAAATACCCACTTGTTCAATCAAAGAGTCCACTTTTGACTTCTTTTTGGGTCATTTTGATCATAGATTTGCATAACTTTTGATTGTGTTACAAAGTTGTAAAAGTTGGAATTCAGAGAATTCTTAATGTAGTTCTTAATGAATGAGATTTTATATCCAAAAACATAGTTAAACTATGTTAACTTCTAATTGATTTAGTCCCATGTTGAGTTCTAAATATGGCAGTGAACTTTTTGTGTGGAAGTGAGGGAGTACCTTCCTAATCTCGTATTGGTCGTTTCCCTTATACCCCCAGTCTAATTCCAACAATGATAATGTTTCTGACTTTCATGATCCTATCATTTCCACCCCATATAACCAATGTAAACGGTATTACTTGTGAATTATATCTATTGACTATTTATGTAGATAGCAATTGAGCTAGGAAGAAAATAGTATAGAGGTGGACCTTTTGTGAAAGACTTGTTAGGATCCTTGTGCAAAGGGCCCTGGTGCCACGGCAGGTCACGATGACTCGGAAGTCACAGGGTTAAACTATTAAAATGGTCTCCCCTTCCAGGGATAACACTCAGTACATTAGACCCTGCCCAGTGATGGGAGCCTCATGCACTGGGTTGTTGTGGAAGGCATAACGGGGATAGATGATTCTTCTCATTAGGCCATTCATGTATATTTTAATTGAGAGATTGGATGAGGAATGGATTTCCATGGATGCTCTCCTTAGTCCACTGGCGTTCTTGGCTTCATCCTTTATCTTAAACCTTACTTGGTCTTAGCTCTGCATTGATGTATCGGTTTGATGGATGTTTAGATGGCATGGAATCAGCTTCTGTTCAGAAGATGGACGTAGACCTTAGTACAGTATCTAGATAAACTCACTCATGAGGTTTTTGGTTTTTTCAGATGCTTAACAAGGAACATGAGAAAGCAGAAGATTTGAAGCCAACAACTGTAGCACCTGTTGCAGGAAGTTGATACTGTGCTGGATTTCTGTCCTTTAAAGGTCCAAGCTCTGGCATAGTGGACCTGCGATTTAGTTCTTTAGAGCTTTGAGTTCCTCAGCATTAGTGAGGGATAAGTATGCTCCAAATGTTGGATTCAATAGTCGATCTTAAATTGATAAATGTCAGTCTTTGATGTATGACTTTCGACCACATTGTATCTCATCTGCTGTATTAACTTTTCTTATAGGGCATTTAAAACTCTTATGTATGTTTATATGTGACTAAGGGTAATATAGTAATTTCACAACCAAAAGTGATATATTAAGTATTTCATAGGTGCTGCATTAGAATATAAACCTGGGTTTCTTTTTATCAATCCCTTCAACTGCACAACTCTGATATAAACATGTAAAATCTACCACACTCATTACAACAAAGTAGTATTCCTTTGCAGCAGAAAGCATTCATTCTATGAAGTTACTGGATTTGAAGAGCATCAGAGTTTCCATGGCCAATCTTTGAATTAAAGATGCAAGGAAATCCTTAACTTCCAGCAGGGAACCAACTCCATCATATACCAAACAATTAAAAGAAATATTACTTGGCTGAAATCAACTAGAACCTCGGAAAAACTTTCTAAAATGTTACCCATTCCAAGGATTCAACCCATAAGTATTCCAATAACTGTACAGATTTTAGGGATTAAATTATTGGAATACTTATGGGTTGAAAAACTTGGCAAGAACAAAGAAGATCAAATGATGTGTTTTGGTTTATTGAAATGCTTTTTATTCTATAGAATGAGTCGTTGATTTGTGTAGATTATATTATATTCCTACAAGTTTGTCCAAGTGTAAACAGGAATAAAGCAATGATTCAACATTTTTCTATAGACTATAGGAATCTTACATCATGGGCCTGCTTACATAAATGTTCCTCTCCTTTGAATATTTAACACGACAATCCTACTTTTATAAACCCAGAAATTCTGACCCCTACATTTTGGAGGATTTTCAAATGCTTGCATTCCGATAATTTTTCAATTCAGAAAAAGACATTTTTAATCACGTCATGCTTCGCGATGCATAAAAGTATGCACTCGAGATACATCAAAACTGTTTTCTCTTTCGATTTAGAAAAAATGTTGAGGTATAAAGAGGTTGAAAACTTTCTAATTCATAGCTATTGTTGTTCTTATTCCAATTTCAATCCAATTCATTTCATCCAATCCCTAACGTCCTAAATTATTGTTGATATGGACTTTTTTTGAGTCAAACTTAATGTTTTCTGAGCGAAAATTTGACATATATATGTTATTCTCAAAATTATAAAACACATAATTCGTATTACCAACAAAAATTTAACGTATAGTTTTATTTTTTTCAAAACCATAAAAAATGTAATTCGCACGGAGGAAGTATACTACATCTATATTACAAAGCTCTACATCTATATTACAAAGCAGCTCTCTTCGCACACGCACACAATTTGACAAAAGCTAACTACCGGTTCGGATTTAATCATCTTCTAAAATTTTAAAACTTGTAACTATGAGGATTAAATCTCACGTCCACATGTGTGAAAATGATTATCTTTCTTTTCTATTCCCATCACACAAACTATAAGTACTAGAATATAAATACTTCAATTCTAATTAAAATACTCATATCTTGAACATACATTGATTCGAGTCAATACTAACATCGAGACACAGACAGGCACAAGAACCTCGTCATATACAAGTAGAATAAAATATTTGATTGAATGTTCGGTTTAAAAGGTAGGACGGAAATAGCGTTCCCTATAATTAATTATATACGCCCTCCGTTCCGGATAAAGAGTCCCCTATTTCATTTTGGTATGTTTAACTTAAGGAGTCCGTTTTAAAAAATCAAAGCATAAAAACATCCTTTTATTACTAATGAACTGCTAAAATGTTATTTTCTTAAAAGCTTTGACTTTCAAACGGGAACTGTTTGTCTGGAACGGTGTGGATATATGATAAAACATACTCCCTCACTACCTAAATTATCGTCTTAGTTGACCCGACGCACGGATTAAGAAAAAAACAATTGACTTTATTATTTATATTGGTTTAATGTGTAGTTTCCTTTAAAACCCTTGTGTATGTGTCCCATAATTAAAGTAGGGTGAAAAAGTAAGAGTAAAGTGGTAAAAGTGATGTTTTAAAAAGATAAGTTTCAAATTGGATAATTATTTTAGGACGAACGAAAAAGAAAAGAAGGACGATAATTTATGACGGAGTGAGTACTTATATTCAGGGCCGGCCCTGGGGGGTGGCGGGAGGGGCTACCGCCATGGGCCCCCAATTTTTTAGGGCCCCAAATTTTTGGGTACTACCTTATATTTATTATATATATTAAAGTGTCAAAAAGTTAACAATTGATTCTCTTAACCCATTGGTTAAGGTGCTCATGATTTAAGTTAAAGGTTTTAGGTTTGAATCATGTGTTGTTACTTGGTTTAATCTGTTACTATTTTTAGTCTGTGAACTATATATAAGTTATAATGTGTTGATAATTGTAATCTAGAATAGATGATCAAATGGTTAACATACTTGGTGAATTATGAGAGATTTTGGGTTCAAATCTTGCTGTAAGTTTTTTTTTCCAATACTTTAAAAATTTAAATGATTTTATTTTTATAAAGGGCCCCCCCCCCTTTTTTTTGCCATAGGCCTCTCGAAACTCAGGGCCGGCCCTGCTTATATTACCCATTTATTAAACTCTTTTCTTTACTGTTTCGAAATGGATTACTCTCCAACCTACCAATAATTGGATGGTGTGATGTAATAATCTCATCGTTTCAGATAAAGAGTTTTCATTTAAACTTTCTTCAATTGTTTGTGTTTATTTTAAAATTTGCATTATTTTTCTTTTCGATTATTTATTTTAGTATATATATAAAGACAAATGTATCTATAAAATGAAATATCATGCCAAAACTTACTTTCCAAAAATAGAAGCTACTCCATTCAAAAAACTAATTCTATATAAAATAAATTTTCATTCTTGAAATCTGCAAAACTTTTGCATATAGGCTATCTGACAAAAATCATAGACTCAATTTTGGGTACCAAATGATGTGGTTTCAATGTCATCTTATTTGGCATTTTATGGGCTCCACTATAAATTAAAAGTTATGTTAATAATATGACACATAAGATGCCACATCATTTGGTACCCCGAAAAAATAAAAAATGATGTATCATTAAAATTCTCAAAAATTAAACTTTCATAAAATGTGTTTTTACAGTTTTACATTTCTCGATGTTGTTTAGCATGCTTACTACCATTCTGTGAGCATCATTCCAAATTCAATACTCCCACCATTGTAATCTGTACACGGTAAATGAGACTGACCCCCTGAATTCCTCACAAAAAAATTCTGGTGGCATGGCTTTTACACCTTCCCTAATAAAAGACTTTCACAATGGTACAAGAGACTGGATTATAAAGGTTCGATTGATAAGGAAGTGGATAGTTCAATAAATAATTACTCATACTCCCTTTGTCCTAGATAAATATTTCTAGTGGGTAAAATACAAAGATTAAGAAATTTAATTAATGATGTGTTGTAAAATATATTGTGACAATAATGACCATTACATATTCTCTCTATCTCATTAATTATGTACACATTACACTTGCTCTTTTTCTACAATGTGCAATAATGATAGTATTAAATGAAGTGATATATTAAAAAAATGATATAAAATTTATATACCAAAAGTCTTTAGGGTTGGGACATCCCAAAATAGAAAGTAAGAAAATTTATTCGGGACAAAGGGAGTATATATATTTTTTGTTAAATTCCAGATCTATAAAAAATGTATAAACCGGTCTAATTAAAAATGTTAAGATCAATATTTTTAGCTCTATTTTCTTTTAAATAAAGATCTAAAATTTAACACTATAAATAAATAAAAAATCAGATCTAAAATCCAGATCTATGAAAATTACATATTTTTGCTTTAAACAATAAATCTGAAAAATACATGTCGAGAAACGGAAAAAGCAAAAATTATAATCTAAGATTTGTATTTTTATTTTTTTTGAAAAACACATGTGAAACAATTACGAAGGAGAGAGCGTGACTGAATGATAGAAAAACTCTCGATTTTACGGGGGGAGAATTTTTTTTATTGAGGAAGAGACGATGCCATCTATACCCTTAGCATGAAGATGATTGATTCTCTTGGTAATTGGTATGCTTAAGGTTTTTATATGGGGAAGGGTGGGTAGTAGGGTTTTCAATTTGGTTAATTGGGTAGTAAGGGAGATATTTTTTTATGATGAAGAGAGGGCGCCTAAGATGTTTATATGGCTGACTTTTCGAGTTAATTGGTGTGCCTAAGGACTTTATATTGGGGAAGGGTGATTAGTAGGGTTTTCAATTTGGCCCAAATTAATTGGTTTATCGTTTCTTTTTTTTTTCGTCAGTTTTAAAATAATTGTCTCTTTCAAAATTTTCTTTATTAGGAAAACATTTTTACCATTTTACATTTACTTTTTCTACCTACGTTAATAATGGCCACATGTTCAAGGGAATTAAAGAAAACCACACATTTCACTAATATTTAAAATACAGTTAATTATTTTTTCTTAACGATGTATAGGGTCAAAGTGGACAATAATTAGTAAACGAAGGGAGTATATTTTTTTTTGGGCCAATTAGGAAGTTAGCCTACATTTAATTAGATGGGTAAATTCGGTCCGTCCATTTTTTAAAATTTTCAATTGTTATCGTCTATCATCATTTTAAAAACGAGAAAATGTTACTTTTGAGAACGAAAATGCAACGATACATTTAATGAGCCTGAGGTGCGCTACAGATAACACATAAAAATAGATTTGTACATATTCTTGCCTTCTTTTATTACATTTTTTTTTCATGAAGGTTTTAGGAAAACACATTTACCATTTCATTCTAACTTTTTCTTCTTTCTTTAATTATGAGCCAATTTAGATATAATTTTTAAAAGAAATTATAAATTATATCAATATATTAATAATCAAGTTAATTAATATTTTGTAATCCATGTGTCATGTGAATCTGGATAACAATTTTGGGACGGATGGAATAATGTTGAAGTCTTTTGAATTATTTAATCCATGTCAAAATTATATTATGACCGAATGATCTTTTGGGTGTTTGCTTTTTTTTTTTTATTGAATAATCATTTATAAAATTATATTGCATAAAATGTTACTTCTATATTGTTGGGAATATTAACATGATTAATTACTTAAAACAATTTTGTGAATATTCATTTCATATATTAGATTTGCTTGTAACAATTACTTAAGCCTTAGAAGATTGTCTATAAACTTATTTGTTAGTAGACTACGTGCTACACACTAGATGACAACTTTATTAGGACTTTACAATAGCTTTGTTGAATGAATAGTACTTGCTGATGAATAGTATCATCCGGTGAATAATGTCAGTTGATGAATAGTGCCGGTGAATACTATTAACTGGTGAATAGTGTCGACTGATGAATAGTGATGATGAATAGTATCAGCTGATAAATAGTGTCAGTTGGTGAATAGTGTCAGATGATGAATATTGTCAGCTGATGAATAGTATCGATGAATAGTGACCACTGATGAAATAGTGTTTGCTTGTTTTGGTCAGTTGGAAGAAGCGGCTGATATTTGTTTTAGTAAATTGTTCTAGCTGATATTTGCTTTATCGGAGGAGCTGATGTTTGCCTTAGCAAAATATAAGAGCTGATGTTTTGCCATATTTTTACCAATTGCGTAGGTTACCAAAAACCAAGCACATGATTTTGGAGCTCAATTCAACTCTAAGCATTTAATGCATTGTTGCCTCCAGCTATATCCACTAAGTCAAAATCCAACGGCTACAATTTGTTGACTTGTGTTCTAAAGAGTTATCAGCAGCTTCTAGCTGCAGATCCTATTTAAGTGTCAGCAATCTTACTTTTTTTGTTAAAACATTCAATTACTGACACTTACCTCATTTGTGCTTTTGACAGATCTTAATATCTTATATCTCTCACACAGGATTCTTATGATCTTGTGAAGAGATACTCTTCCAAATTATTAGCACCATTCAAATTCAAACTTGCTTCTAACGGATTTGAATTCTCGACCTCTATATAAGGACATTGAAGCAAGGATTGCAGACACTGGAGCATTCATTCATGCTCAATCGATTATTTCTTTAAAGTGCTCCAGCCTTAAACATTTACTAGATGACCTTTCATTTCAATTCCCTTTCTAGTTCTTGTTTAGACGATCATTGTATTGTTGTTCCTTTCTTCTTCCAAATCTTTAAGGAACCTATTGACACTCATAGGTTCTAGATTTGGTTGAGTCATCTTCTGATTCTATTGTACAGTGGCTAATAGGTCTGCGTACCGATTAGTGTGGCAACTGTCTTAGAATCAAGGTTGTTTAGAACTGTTTAGTGTTAGTTAAGGCGCGGATAAGCAGGCTTCAACAGCAGCCTTGGAAGAACAGCAGACTTTGAAGTCTGCTCAAGAGCGAAAAATCAAGACTAGCCAAAACATGGAATTATGTCAGATAACGTCTAATCTAGATATTTTTGAAATATCTAGTCAAAATATCTTCATCGGATTTTACTCCAAAGAAGTCAACTGTACATACAGACAATTGTCCAGACTGTCTCCTGATACATGAAGTCTGAAGACATTACCTCTTTTGGCTAAGAAGACTTTCACAGCTGCAACGCCTGCAACCTGAAACCTTACTCTATTCGGGAATGTCTTCTCTGCAAACACTGCATCTCTGATGATTGTGTCGCATACATCCCCCAAAGCGCCGAATTGCATTCAATGCAATAGAACATTGGACACAGTCCCCTCTGCCTCAGTCCAACGGTCCAAAAGATCTCTCTGGTATTTATTCAAGTTTTGAAGATCTGAAAATATAACTCTTGCGCATTAAACATTCAAGCTTCATCTTCAACACTCAAGCATTCAAGAGATCAAAAGGACAAGAACTAACATTTCACCAAACTTCCTGAAGTTGCAGATCTGCCAGTCTATACTCCATTTCAGCTTCATCTAGTTTGCTTTTAAAAAATGTTCTTTACTTTAGCACGTGAGAGAACAATTAATCATTGATTGTTTCTCTCACCATTATACACTTGGTTGAAAACTCATTTTGTACACGATCCATTAGAGATCTTATTTATAAACCTAGTGGATAAACAAGTGCACCTTTTAAAATCCAAAGCTAACCACTTTGGTAGTGGACGTAGTACTATTCACAGTACGAACCACTTCTAAACTATGTGTTCTGTCTGATCTATTTCTATCTTTCTATTAACTGTTGTTACTTATCATAGACCACTACTGAATCTGTGCTATACTTAAGCAGCCTACCAGTCAGTTCAGAACCTCTTTAATTTTCCGTTGCATTAACACTACTAGTAATATCTCTTTAAGAAATCATTCAGAAGTGTTTTGAAAAGTTTTTATAAAAACACAACTAGGCTATTCAACCCCCCCCCTTCTAGCCTAGATTGAGCCTACTTTGGGACCAACAATTGGTATCAGAGCCTAATTCTTTGAAAATTCATTTTTCCAAGATTAACCTCTTGCGAATAGATCATATGGCTCACTATATGCTGCCTACTTCGAATACCAGCCACGTCCCAATATTGGACGAAGGCCACTTCGAAGTCTGGAAAGATAAAGTTATGAGATACATGAACTCTATTGACAACCGTTTGTGGCAATGTGTTCTAATAGGTCCTCATGTCCCAATGAAGCCCAACCTACTTGCCGAAGTAGCCAGTGGACCTCCCGAGATACCTAAATCCATGAATGAATGGACAGACGAAGAAAGGAGGCTCGTTGAACTCGACAAAGAAAGCAATACACATCATATCCAAATTGCCGACACAAGCACATATCAACAAATTATCGATGCAAACCGCCAAGGAAATGTGGGAAGCCTTGGTGGAATATCTTGAAGGAGATCTGCCCACCAGAGACAACAGAAAGTACAACTACATTCAACAATTTGATTCCTTCATAAAGGACCCTAAGGAGACTCTACGACAAGCCTACGACAGATTTTGTGAGGTAGTAAATAGTTGTTATTCCTTAGGAAAAGAATATAGTGTTAAGGAAGTAAATATGAGGTTTTTAGCTTTTCTAGGAAGTTTGTGGCATGTTAAAAGCACTACTATAAAAGAGTCCAAAGACTTGAACTCCATGCACCTCAGAAGTTTGTATGCGAGTTTAACTGTCTATGAGCAAGAATTGCTTCAAGCTCAAGAACAAGACAAACATTTTAAACTTCCTTCCTTTTTCTCGCTATCTCTCAGAAATTCTGCCCTTAAAAATAAACCATCTACTTCTTCAAATGAGAATGAAATTCTCTCTGACGAGCAATTTGCCATGTTCGTTAAGAAGTTTCAAAAGTTCTCAAAATTTAACAAAAAGAAGGAAGCAAACCAGCAGACTTTCAGAAAGTCTGCTGAAAGCTCACAAAACAATGAGTTAGTTTGCTACAACTGCAGGAAGCCTGGTCACTTTGCTTCTAAATGTCCTAAGCCAAAATATGAAGCTTATAAAAGGAGACCTTCTAAATCATTTTCTAAACATAAAGGTCTACTGGCTGAGGACTTAGAAGAAAACCATGTATCTACTTGGTTTGAAACTGACTCTGATGAGGATGATAGTGATGACTCACCAGAGCAGGCACACATTTGCCTTGTTGCTCTAGAGTCACCTCCCACCTATGACTTAGACAGTGAAGTTAAATACTCTCCTTTTCAAGCTAACATTGAACAACATTCTGAAGAGCCTTCAAAAGAAGAAATCCTCAAGGATGCTCATGACATGCTAGAGGAATTCAATGAATATAGAAAGACCTACGTTAAGTTAGCTAAAAATCATGAGAAGCTGGGAACTGAGAAATCTATGCTGGAAGCCGAGTTGAAAACTCTCCATGGAGTCCAGCAGGAAAGTATCAAGTTAAAAGAAGAGAACAAGTTTCTCAATGAAAAGGTTGCCTGCCTTATTGATCATGCCAAAAGAGCTATCTGCTGAGAAAGATGAGTTACAAAAGACCATCAACTCGTGGAATAACTCAACGGCTGTCTTTGATCAAATTCTAGGAGATCAGAAGCCATCAACAGATAAAACTGGGCTAGGTTTCTCTGAAAGCACTTTTGGCGTAACCTCTAAACAAGAAAATGAACATTTTGCAGTACAAAATAATATTCATGCACAATATCAGAAGCCTAACGAGGGTAAACAAGGAATTGGATATACTGCTACTCCGTATAAATACCCTAAGGTTCAAATAATCAAGAATAGTGAGGCTTCAAAAGCAAAGCAATCATCTGCTGGAGAGAAATCTGCTAAAGGTAGTGTAGACTCTCAACGGCCCTCCACCAAAGACCTCTCGTGAAAGCAAAGGCGCCTGTTTCAAGGCCCAACAAAGAGTCCGCTCAAACCTATCGATTCATCAACAAGATTACCGATGGCGCCGCTAACAAAAATGTTGATAACAAGCTTAAAGGTAAAATGTATGAGGTATCGAAGTCTACTACCAAAGCAAGTATACTTTGCCAAAGCAAAGACCGCCGAGTACGCACTCAAGAAGCCTCACACGATGCCCCTAAGCTTGCTGTTAACAAGATCGCTAAATCAAAAGTCATGTTAAGAAAAATGTTCAAAAGCCTATCAACACCCAGCATGATCAAACAGACTTTTGTAATTTCCATCACTGTACCTTTTGCAAATGTTTAGGCCACTTGGTCCATGAATTTCTGCTGAAATCCATCATGAAGCATGCTGGATCCCCTATTCCGAAAGTCAGGCAAGTATGGGTTCCAAAAATACGCTAACCATTTGGACCCATAAGAAAATAAAAGGGGACCATGATTTTCCTACCTCTATATCTCAGGTGTGCTTCATGGCTGCTTCAAGTTCAGAGAAAAAAGATGTATGGTATCTAGACAGTGGCTGCTCAAGACATATGACCGGAGAATCTTGCCTTCTCTCTAACATCTCTCGTAAGGCCCTCCACTATCTTTGGAGACAATGCTAAAGGAAGAACGATTGGCTACGGATCCATCATTCGAGGAAATCTCTCCATAGGAAAAGTCTCTCTAGTAGAAGGCTTGAAACATAATCTTCTGAGTATTTCTCAATTCTGTGATAAAGGACTTATTTGTCAATTCTCCTCAAACAGATGTGATATCAAGGATCCAGTCTCTTGCTCAACCTTGGTAACTGGACATAGACAAGGGAATGTCTATATGATAGATTTGAATGCTTACAGCAAGGCTGCTGGTCTATGTCTTGTGGCAAACTCTGCTCAAGACAAAAGTTGGTTATGGCACAAAAGACTCAGCCATTTGAACTTCAAATATCTGTCTAAGCTATCCAAAGAAGGTTTAGTTAAAGGATTGCCAAAGGTCTCTGCTGATCATGATCGTGCTTGTAAAGCTTGTCAACTGGGAAAGCTTTCAAAAACGTCTTTCAAGAGCAAACCAGGACTCGCAACATCAAGACCTCTGCAACTCCTCCACATGGATCTCTTCGGACCAGTCACTACTATCAGCTATGGTGGTCACAGATACACGCTAGTAGTAGTGGATGATTATACAAGATATACATGGACAGAGATGATGTCTTCTAAAGACCACACATACGATCTTCTTACAGCCTTGTTCAGAAGACTGCAAACACAAAAACTTGATGAAATCAGTGACGTTAGATCAGACAATGGTACTGAGTTCACAAATAATGGAATAGCAAAGTACTGTGATGATCATGGCATTGGTCACAATTTCTCTGCAGTAAGGACACCACAGCAAAACGGTGTAGCAGAAAGGAAAAACAGAACACTTAAGCACTTCTGGGCAGAAGCCGTCAACACAGCTTGCTTCACTCAGAACCGATCTTTGATCAACAAATTTCACGGTAAAACACCCTATGAACTTTGGAGAGGTAAAGCCCCAAACATTGGATTTTTTAAAATCTTCGGCTGCAAGTGTTTCGTAGTCTACAATGGTAATGACTTCAGAAGCAAATTTGATAACAAAGCCGATGAAGGTGTATTTCTGGGCTATGCTTTACACTCCAAGGCTTACAGGTGGTTTTCAACAAAAGATCGTTAAAATAGTTGAACTGTTCATGTCTCATTTGATGAATTTGATTTATTAGAGCCACACGTGGCTCCAAATGTTGCTGATGATTTTGTTGATGTTGAGACAGGTACCTCCCAACCATCATCCTCTCATACACCTAATCCATCTCCAACAACTCAATCAAATATCCCTGACCATCATCTCTTATCAAATGGGCCACCAGAAGATCTCAACCCTGCTCAAGAAAACTCCAATCCAGAACCCATTGTTTCTGAACCTGAAAATCCTTTTTCTTCAACTCACCTTTGAATCAAATTCTGAACAAAATACTCATCAAGACACAGCTGATCTTCCTCCTAGTCCTCCTTCTGAACCTCGTCATGAAGAAACAACAGTAAGTCATCACATTCCTGCTATCACAAGAACATGTAAAGACCATCCAATCTCTCAAATCATTGGTGACATTCATGTTGGAGTACGAACTAGAAGATCTTCTAGAAATGAATGTATGTTCTGTGTTGCATTCGTTTCAGAAGACGAGCCAAAGAAGATTGATGAAGCTTTGCAAGATCCAAGTTGGCTGGAAGCCATGCAAGAAGAACTTCAGCAATTTGAAAGATGCCAAGTATGGAAGCTAGTCCCAAAACCCTCGCCGATCATACTATCATTGGCACAAAATGGGTGTTCAGAAACAAGAAGGATGAAGATGGGAACATCATTAGAAACAAAGCAAGACTCGTTGCACAAGGATATCGCCAAGAAGAAGGAATCGACTATGATGAAACCTTTGCCCCAGTAGCAAGGTTGGAAGCTATCAGAATCTTCTTAGTCTATGCTACATACAAGGACTTTGTGGTATATCAAATGGACGTCAAAAGTGCATTTCTCTATGGTGATCTTCAAGAAACAGTTTATGTTACTCAACCTCCAGGTTTCGTGGAAAAAGGAAAAGAGACTCATGTCTACAAGCTTAAGAAGGCTCTCTATGGTCTTAAGCAAGCTCCTCGTGCCTGGTATGAAACTCTATCCAAATTCTTGATAGAACAAGGATTTGTGCGAGGTAAAATCGACACCACTCTTTTTATTCTCAAGCACAAAGGCCACTCTCTACTGGTGCAAATATATGTCGATGATATTATCTTTGGATCTACAAATGAGAAGTTGTGCAAGCGATTCGAGACACTCATGACTGGAAAGTTTCAAATAAGCATGATGGGAGAACTCACATTCTTCTTGGGTCTTCAAATTCAACAATCCAACAAAGGAATATTCATCAGCCAATCCAAGTATGCTAAAGAACTTGTCAAAAAGTTTGGATTGGAAATGGCAAACACCTTTGATACACCAATGGCTGCTAAATGCAAACTTACAAAAGACCTACAAGGAAAGAAAGTTTATGTCACCCACTATAGGGGGATAATCGGATCTCTGCTCTATCTCACCGCCAGCAGACCTGACATAGTGTATGCTGTTGGAGTATGTGCTAGATTTCAAGCTGCACTCGTGAGTCACACCTTCTTGCAGCCAAAAGAATCATTAAGTATGTATCAGATACCACCAACTTAGGCATCTGGTACCCAAGGGAATCCTCTTTCAACTTAGTTGGCTACTCAGATGCCGACTATGCTGGTTGTCAAGTCGACAGGAAAAGCACTAGTGGAACTTGTCAATTTCTAGGAGACATGCTTGTCTCTTGGGCTAGCAAGAAACAAGCATCGGTTTCCAACTCCACCACCGAGTAGTACATATACCGCTGGTAGTCGTTGCCGTCAACCGCTTTGGATCAAGCAACTTGGTGGATTACTTACATCAAAGTAGCCGATCGCCCAATCATGTGTGATAACACCTCAGCAATCTCGATCACCTACAACCCCGTGATGCATTCCAAGACAAAGCATATTGATGTTCGATATCATTTTCTAAGGGACAATGTAGAAAAGAGGAACATAAGCATGAAGTACATTTCAACTGAACATCAACTTGCAGACATATTCACAAAAGCACTAGAAGCAGACATGTTTGCTTATCTAAGGGGAGAGCTTGGTATGCTCGACCCAACTGCTTGATTTTAATTAAAATTTAATTTTCATCATAAAATTTTTTAAGCAGACTTGACGACTTTTCTTAAGCAGACTTGATCCCTCATTTAAGCAGACTTATCTCTTCAAGAATAAAGTCAGCATGTTATTTAATAACTGGAAGACAAAGGTAAGTTTTCTAAACTCTTAGTTTTAGAAGGTTAGTTATGAAAATTGAAAGGGACTGATTTTAAAATTGGTTGAGATATTCTTCAAAAATGTACTTTTTCTCTCTCCTAAAGTCGTCACTCATTAAGTCTTTTCAAGGAAAAGGCGTCTGACTTAAAGTCTTTTCACAAGTCTCTATGACTGATTTCACGTCTTTTCATTTATAAACCCTCAACCGCCAAAAACTAAAATCACAAACTGTCTCTTACTCTTCTCTCTATAACTCCTTCTTCTCTCTACATCTCTTGCTTCCTTTCGCACTGTTCGTGAGTAAAATTTGCAGAGAAATTTCCATCTCCGTATTCTTCTTCTGCAATCTTCTTCAATGGTAAGACGAATCTAACCTTAACTCACTCACTAAGGTGTAAGCATGATTTTATATATCTTCACATGTAAATCCGCCATTGTTGACTGTTCATAAAATTTATTGCCCAATATTTCGTTAAATTTTATAATATATCGCTTATTGCTGGTATTAGCTACAGATTATTGTTTATTAAACATCAATTTCAGTTTTCTGTGTGAGGTTCCGCTTGTCTAAGACATTTCATGTGATATCTAGAAAATTTCTAGGGCTTAATGGTATATTTTGCTCAAATTTCGAGTTTTCGAGATTTTGCCCTAATTGTTTACTTGAAATTCTTCAGGCTGGATCTTCTTCTACTTCTGCTATTCCTGAACAGGCTCAAAGCTCAGATCTTGCCATTCAAAGGCCCTCTCTATGTATCATCCGGGAATGTGCATTGATGAAGCTCTGTTCGAGCATATGCCTCACAGGGTCAAAATTGTTGACGACCTCAACCAATCCTGCATTCTCGCCCTATTCATGTTGGAAGATGACGACTACAAGAACCTTCTAGCGGAAGAATTCTTCCGTAAGGCCATTATCAATGAATCCGTAACTTCCATCTCTTGTTGTCAGGACCATCTCCATCACCATCTTCTGCATCGAGAATCGCAAAGACTATCGGCGTTGAGTTCGATGGACCTACTTCGCCACCGATGCCTTTGAGAAAGACTCGCCGGTCTTACATGCGTGGGGAGAACACCCTAGGGAGGCTTAAGCAAAGATGAAGAGAACACTATTCGAAGATGACGTCTACTTCATCAGCCATCTCTTCGACAAAAGTTTGATTTTTAAGAATGGCACTCACGACGTGATGACAATGCACTCACCGAATACACTTCTCGATGTCATCCTCAACATTCGTCTTTATTGGGCACACGTATCCTCTTCGAAATAAGCTTGGCGGGCGATGCTATTGATGCTTTGTTAAAGCTTCTATCAAGCAAGAAGCGCCATTCGTTCGCTCGCCTTATCAACTCTCTTCTTCGCTCGAACAGTCATTTCTTAAACACTGTAAACTTTGAGAAAAAGAAGGTCACAAGTCCATCCAGCTCACCAAGACATTCATCGTCACCACCACAAACTGCGAAGAATGAGAAGAGAGAGCACAGCAAGGTCTCTCCTCTCGCTCATAGTCCATGCTATGAACCCACCTCCTCTTGTGATCCTCAAAATCAACCCCGAGACAACGGTGGATGCCTTCATGGCGGCGCAGCCTAGACAAGAAGCTTCCAAGGAAGTCGCTAGAGAAGGTTCGCCAAGCAAAACCGCCAAACTGCCTCTGCTCCCCTCTACATCCAAAAAAGAAGATTTCATCGCTGAGGAGGAGCCCGCTGCCAAGAAGAGGAAAATCTCTTCTTCCAGCTCCTCTGCTTCGCTGCCAACCCGCTAGCTCCCAAGTAAAGAAGAAAAAGAAGACCGATGCTCTTCGACTCCGCCCCTATACCTATGCTGAGACCTGCCGAACTGCACTCCGCTCCACTTCGCTCTCGAAAACGTAAGTCCAAACGCACCGAACCCTCTGAACCTTTCATTCCGTTTATTCCTCCTTCCTCTCCTATCTCTTCTTCATCTCCTCTCACTTCTTCAACTGACGGCCGGCCCCTGGCTGTTGGGGAGGAGCCTCGTCTACCCCTTTTTCTCCTACTTCCTCATCAACCCCTCCGTTGTTGAGGAGGAGCCCATTTTCTCTGCTCCAAAAAGGAAGAAACGCAAGCTTCGAAGAAGTCCGTGGTTCCAACACCTTCTTCACCTCTACTAGATGACATTCCTTCTCCCCTCTTCTCCCGAACCTATCTCCACTATCCTTCCCGACTCCTCTTTAGCCATCATTCATGCTCATAACTCTTCTCTTTCCTTCTCCATGCCAGAAAACTTCTCCTCTCTTGATCCTCACTTATCCACTCTTTTCTACCAAACTGCTTTCCTTCCAGAAATCTTCCCTCCCATATCCCACTACATTACCCCATTTCCATCTCTGTGATCTTTATCGGATTACATTTCCCTCTATCTCTTACGCTACTCATTCTTTTCTCTTTAATCTCACTTCCATCTCGATCTTCTTTACCCTTACGTCTCCCCTCCAAATTTCATTCTTTTACTGATTATCCTTTTCCCTCTATCTTCTTGAAACCTCTTCTTCCTCTTCTCTTCCTGTCGGTGACTCGGCAACGACATTGAAATTGATCCTAAACCTTCCTCCTCCGTCTTCGACCCTGCGCTAACCAACCTACCTCATCTTCCTCTCTCCAATCTCGCTCCTAACCCCACTGAAACCTATATCTCGGTCAATCTTAACCCTTCCCTTCCTTCCAACACTTGCGACCACGCTCTTCTCGACCTCCTTCGCACCAACAATGCCAACTGGGAGCGGCTCAACAGACGCAGTCTCCTCCATGGCCCGGCGGATCGAAGTGCTCAACTATGGCTTAAATGCCACTCATGCTACAATCTTCGATATTGGAAAGATTGTTGGCGAGTGAGCGATACGCTCAAGCCTTCACCACTCATCGGTTTCTCGTTCAAGACCGGCGGGCGTCTCGATCGGCATGCTACACTGAATCAAGCATTCGTGACCTCTTTGGCGAGCTCAAGGCCGACTTGGCGCGAGCATCATCAACGAGCGTGAGGTTGCAGACTTCATTTGTTGTTCGCCATGTCGAGCGTGCCAATGGCGGCTGGCTGGCTGCGGCAAGAGGTTGCTGCCATCGAGGGAGGAGAAGCTACGCACTTTTTGAATCAAGCTCTTATTGAAGAACGAGCAGAGCTGCGAAGCCTCAATAGCGAGAATCGAGAATGGGTTGGTGACTACTTAGAACGTCGGCGCCCCAACCACATCTATTACGAACATGTTGGTATAACTTGTTCTATGTTTTTGATTCAAACTTCTTGTTTGAAAAACTTGCAGTTAAGCGGCTGTTTAATAACAGATGATTTATGTTTTTTTAAGTTTAAATTGCTCTATCTTATCATGATCGGTCTATTTAAACTTCGCGTTTAAATCTTTATATTTCATGTGCTTATTTCTAAAGATTTAAACTACGCTTTTACTTTGTACTTGATATTCATGTTTTTTATCTTGTAAGTACTTAGTCTAGCTATCTCTACTAAGACTTCGCTCCGAGAGGCATGTCCGCTTCTTCTTAATAAAATTCTTCAAAGACATGTTATTATCTCAATGCATGATTCAAAGTCCAAGAAATGAGATGATGACATCAACCAAATAGAGGAGATTGTTGACACTCATAGGTTCTAGA
>CM028381.1:105006718-105039183 GCA_013146195.2 Codonopsis lanceolata | reverse complement strand
GCAACAATTGGTGGATTACGACATCAAAGTAAGAATGACGCCTAATCATGTGTGATAACACCTCAAAGAATATCGATCACCTACAACCCCGTGATGCATCTCCAAGACAAAGCATATATTGATGTTCTATCATTTTCTAAGGGACAATGTAGAAAAGAGGAACATAAGCATGAAGTACATTTCAACCGAACATCAACTTGCGTATATTCACAAAAGCACTAGAAGCCATTGTGTTTGCTTTATCTAAGGGAGAGCTTGGTATGCTCGACCTAACCGCTTGATTTTAATTAAAATTTAATTTTCATCATAAAATTTTTAAGCTGCATTTGACTACTTTTTCTTAAGCAGCATTTGATCCTCATTTGCTGCACTTTATCTCTTCAAGAATAAAGTCAGCATGTTATTTAATAACTGGAAGACAAAGGTAAGTTTTCTAAACTCTTAGTTTTAGAAGGTTAGTTATGAAAATTGAAAGGGACTGATTTTAAAATTGGTTGAGATATTCTTCAAAAATGTACTTTTTCTCTCTCCTAAAGTCGTCACTCATTAAGTCTTTTCAAGGAAAAGGCGTCTGACCTAAAGTCTTTTCACAAGTCTCTATGACTGATTTCACGTCTTTTCATTTATAAACCCTCAACCGACAAAAACTAAAATCACAAACTGTCTCTTACTCTTCTCTCTAAAACTCCTTCTTCTCTCTACATCTCTTGCTTCCTTTCGCACTGTTCGTGAGTAAAATTTGCAGAGAAATTTCCATCTCCGTATTCTTCTTCTGCAATCTTCTTCAATGGTAAGACGAATCTAACCTTAACTCACTCACTAAGGTGTAAGCATGATTTTATATATCTTCACATGTAAATCCGCCATTGTTGACTGTTCATAAAATTTATTGCCCAATATTTCGTTAAATTTTATAATATATCGCTTATTGCTGGTATTAGCTACAGATTATTGTTTATTAAACATCAATTTCAGTTTTCTGTGTGAGGTTCCGCGTGTCTAAGACATTTCATGTGATGTCTAGAAAATTTCTAGGGCTTAACCCGTATTTTTTGCTCAAATTTCGAGTTTTCGAGATTTTGCCCTAATTGTTTACTTGAAATTCTTCAGGCTGGATCTTCTTCTACTTCTGCTATTCCTGAACAGGCTCAAAGCTCAGATCTTGCCATTCCGAAGCTGCCCTCATCTATGTATCATCTGGGAATGTGCATTGATGAAGCTTCTGTTCGAGCATATGCCTCTAGGGTCAAAATTGTTGACGACCTCAACCAATCTGGAATTCTGCCTCTATTCATGTTGGAAGATGACGACTACAACAACCTTCTAGCGGAAGAATTCTTCCAGAAGGCCATTATTAATGAATCCAGAACATCCATCTCTACTGTTGTCAGGACCATCTCCATCACCATATCTACATCCAGAATCGCAAAGACTATCGACGTTGAGTTCGATGGACCTACTTCGCTCACTGATGCTGAGAAAGACTCTGCCTGGTCTTACATGCGTGGGGAGAACACCCCTAGGGAGGCTCAAGCAAAGATGAAGAGAACACTATTCGAAGATGACGTCTACTTCATCAGCCATCTCTTCGGCAAAAGTTTGATTTTTAAGAATGGCACTCACGACATGATGACAACAGACCAGCTGGAATACACTTCGGCTGTCATGCTCAACATTCGTCTTAATTGGGCACAGATCCTCTTCGAGTTGCTGTGCGATGCTATTGATGCTGTTAAAGCTTCTATCAAGCAAAAGCGGCCATTCGTTCGCATTATCAACTATCTTCTTCGCTCGAACAGGTCATTTCTTAAACACCTGGTAAACTTTGAGAAAAAGAAGGTCCTGAAGTCCATCCAGTTCACCAGCACATTCATTGTCAACCACCACAAACTGAAGAATGAGAAGAGAGCACATCAAGGTCTCCCTCCTCTGCTCATAGTCCATGCTATGAACCCACCTCCTCTTGTGATCCTCAAAATCAACCCCGAGACAACGGTGGATGCCTTCATGGCTAAGCAACTAGACAAGAAGCTTCAAAAGGAAGCTGTTGCAGAGGGTTGCTCAAGCAAAACCGTCAACCCTGCTCCCTCCACCACTTCCAAAAAGAAGATTTCATCTGTTGAGGAGGAGCCCGTTGCCAAGAAGAGGAAAATATCTTCTTCCAGCTCTGCTGCTACTGCCAACCCTGCTAGCTCTCAAGTAAAGAAGAAAAAGAAGACTGATGCTCCTTCGACTCCTGCCCCTATACCTATTGAGAATGCTGAACCAGACCCTGCTCCACTTCGCTCTCGAAAACGTAAGTCCAAACGCTCCGAACCTTCTGAACTGTTCATTCCATTTATTCCTCCTTCCTCTCATATCTCTTCTTCATCTCCCTCTCTTACTTCTTCAACCTGATCGCCGCTGGGAGGAGCCCGCCATACCCCTTCTTCTCCTACTTCCTCATCAATCCCTACTGTTGTTGAGGAGGAGCCCATTTCTTCTGCTCCAAAAAGGAAGAAACGCAGGCTTCGTAAGAAGTCTGTGGTTCCAACACCTTCTTCACCTCCTCTCACCCTAGATGACATTCCTTCTCCACCCTCTTCTCCTGAACCTATCTCGACTATCCTTCCCGACTCCTCTCTAGCCATCATTCCTACTCCCGCAACCTTTTCTCTTTCCTTCTCCATGCCCGAAAACTTCTCCTCTCTTGATCCTCACTTATCCACTCTTCTCTACCAAACTGCTTTCTTTCCAGAAATCTTCCCTCATATATCCCAATACATTACACCTATTTCCATCTCTGCTGATCTTTATCAGATTCTGTTTCCCTCTATCTCTTCTTCTACTCATTCTTTTCTCTTCAATCTCACATCCATCACTGATCTACTTTACCCTTCTGTCTCCCCTCCAAACTTCATTCTTTTACCTGATTATCCGTTTCCCTCCTATCTTCTTAAAACCTCTTCTTCCACTTCCTCCTCTCATGTCAGTGACTCCGACACTGACATTGAAGCTGATCCTAAGCCTTCTTCTCCTCCGTCTTCGCCCCCTGCTGATAACCAACCTACCTCATCCTCCTCCTCTCCAATCTTTGCTCCTAACCCCACTGAAACCTATATCTCAGTCAATCTTAACCCTTCTTCCCTTCCTTCCAACACTGCTGACCCTGCTCTTATCGACCTCTTTCGCACCAACAATGCCAACCTGGAACGACTCAACAGCACAGTCTCCTTCATGGCCCAGCAGATCGAAGTGCTCAATTATGGCTTAAATGCCACTCATGCTACCATTTTTGATCTTGGAAAGATCGTTGAGCAGCTAGTGAACGATACCGCTCAAGCCTTCACCACTCATCGGCTGCTCAAGACCAACAGCGCTCGACGGCATGCTACACTCTCAGCAGATCAGCATTCGTGACCTCTTTGACAAGCTCAAGACTGACTTGGCGCGAGCTGTCATCAACAGACGTGAGGTTGCCGACTTCACTGTTGTTCGCCATGTCGAACGGGCCAATGAGCGAGCCGCTGCTGCAGAACAACGACAGGTTGCTGCCATCAGGGAGGAAATAGCTACGCACTTTTTGAATCAAGCTCTTATTGAAGAACGTAATTGCATCGGCGAGAACGCCTCAACGACGTAATCGACCGGGTTGGTGACTACTTAGAACGTCGACGCACCCAACCACATCTATTCTGAACATGTTGGTATAACTCTGTTCTAACCTTTTGATTCAAACTCTGCTGTTGGAAAAACTTCTGCAGTTAAACAGCCTGTTTAATAACAGATGATTTATGTTTTTTTAAGCTTAAATTGCTCTATCTTATCATGATCTGGCCTATTTAAACTTCGCGTTTAAATCTTTATATTTCATGTGCTTATTTCTAAAGATTTAAACTATGTTTTACTTTGTACTTGATATTCATGTTTTTATCTTGTAAGTACTTAGTCTAGCTATCTCTCTACTAAGACTTCTGCTCTGAGAGGCATGTCTGCTCTTCTTAATAAAATTCTTCAAAGACATGTTATTATCTCAATGCATGATTCAAAGTCTGCTAGTAGCTGAGATGATGACATCAACCAAATAGGAGGAGATTGTTGACACTCATAGGTTCTAGATTTGGTTGAGTCATCTTCTGATTCTATTGTACAGTGGCTAATAAGTCTGCGTACCGATTAGTGTGCCAACTGTCTTAGAATAAAGGTTGTTTAGAACTGTTTAGTGTTAGTTAAGGCGCGGATAAGCAGGCTTCAACAACAACCTTGGAAGAACAGCAGACTTTGAAGTCTGCTCAAGAGCGAAAAATCAAGACTAGCCAAAACATGGAATTATGTCAGATAACATCTAATCTAGATATTTTTGAAATATCTAGTCAAAATATCTTCATCGGATTTTACTCCAAAGAAGTCAATCAGACATACAGCATAACCGTCTGCATCTCCTCGATACATGAAGTCTGAAGACATTACCTTTTTTGACAACTGTAACCCAAAGTGCACCCTTGAATGAAATGAGAGGAGTAATTTTTTACCAATCACTAGCATTACGTGTCAACTGTGTATAACTAATTTTCAGAGAATTGCTATTAACATTTCAAAATTCAAATGTGATGTTTCACGTTTCACCACAGCACAGTACGGTGAAACATTTGATATAAATAAAATAAAATAGGATGAAGTGGCATAGTTGGAAATTTGAAATAATAAAATCCAAAACTTATTTTTAGGATTAATATATAATTTGGTCCGTGAATTTGGAATTTCTAATTTATATGGTACTTGATGTTAAACATTTCCTATGATGACTCTTCAACCTAACTTTGGGCTTAATGTTAGTCCATGATGGCGTTATCTTTGAAAGAAACGTTAAATTTTTTTGTGAAATGACAAAATTGCTCTCATTAATTCTAATGAATATATATATATATATATATATATATATATATATATGTTGTTAATTTATTGTTGAGTTGGAAATTGATCAAATATAAAATAAAAAGAAAAAAAAATTGAAAATGAAAATGAAATAAAAAATAGTGGACAAAGCCAACCCCACCCAACAGCTACTCTACCCCTACCCCCGCTTTCTTTTTTTTTTTATTCAAAATTTTAATTTTAATTCAACAAACAGTTGTCATTTAGTCAAGCATTGTTCATCAGATAATTCCACAAATCAAAATCAAAATCCCAGAAAACTAATCGCAACATAAAAAATCTTAACATTCATTGATCGAATTAGAAACATCAATAAGCTGCTAAATAAGTATTTCACTAATTTACACCATACTAAACCCAAACCACTAACTAGCCCAGGGCCAGCCTTGTGAAATCGGGGGGCCTAAGGCGAACATCTTGAATTGGGCCTTTCCTTTGTAGTAATTTTTTTTCTGTTTTTTTTTAAAACTAAAGAAACAATCAAAGAAATAAAAAAGATAATAAAAAAACACTTCATTTCTAAGTTATGGGCATAACACAAGACATTTACAAAGTACTACTTAAATGCCACTCTTCCAGCACATATAGAAGCAAAATCAGTAATCAAAGTAGAATATTCAATTTTTTTAGCCATGTTCTTCTCAATAGATATCATAGCTAGCTTATTCAAGCGTTCTTGAGGCATTATGCTCCGAAGATAGTTCTTTATCAACTTCAACTTCGAAAAACTTCTTTCCCCAGATGCAACCGTAACCAGAATAGTCAATAGAATTCAGTAAGCAATTTCCGTGTTTGGAAAACAATCATTATTTCGTTTCAAATAATTCAACACTTGGATAGGTCCTCCTGTTTCTGATGGCAAAATATGTTTAACAAGTTAAAACTTCATAAGCAAATCATCCTCGTCCACATCAACTTGTCCATTATGTGTCAAAATATTTGAAAGATTTTTGCAAGAACTTTTCAAACTTGAATCATCTGTTCACTTCTTCAAATCAAACAAGAAGCCAATTTTTTTTCGTACTCACTATATTGCTTGAATCTTTCATTAAGTGAGGTGAGAGCTTTGTCAAAAATAAACAAGAAGTACTCTAATCTGAAACTCTCTTGTGGAGAAAAAATGGTCTCTTCACTAGAAGTCTCATCAAAACGTCTTTTTCTATGAATCTGTCTTCTTTCACGACATATCGGCTCAATTTCCATTTCCCGAGCAAGTTCTTGTGCTTTTATTAAAGCATCATTGAAACCATGCTCTATGTATTCACGAAAACGAGTAATAAGGCCCTTCAATTGATCTATCGCAACATCAATATGCATGTCTTTACTTTGAAAAGTCTTACTCACAATATTGACAGCATACAGAATTTCATACCAAATCATTATGCTAACCAAGAACTCAAAGCTCCCAACTTCATGTACGGCTAATGATTCTGCTTCACTAGATGTTTTGGGATCTTCACTAGTACTTGCTAAATCAAACAAAGCATCTCTGATTTTTAAGGAATTATATTTGATTGGTTCAACACTTTCAATGTGGCTCTCCTAACGAGTTTGATGCAAAGCTTTAAGTGTAAGACCATTCACATGCCTTTTCAATATGTCCCACCGTTTTGTTGAAGATGTAAAAAGTGTATAAAGACGTTGAACCACTCCAAAATAATTTCTAGCCTTAGGAGATGAGTTTGCTATATCACACAATGCAAGATTAAAACTATGATAACCACAAGGTGTGTGAAATGCTCTTGGATTGATGCTAAGCAATCTACTTTGTACACCTTTCCGATGCCTTTTCATATTAGCACCATTATCATAACCCTGCCCCCGGATGTCTTCAATGTTCAATCCTAACAGAGATAAAGCATTTTCAAGTTCCGAAAAGAGCCCCATTCCAGTTGTATCATCAAATTTTATAAATCCCAAGAAATACTTTGCAACTTTAACAGGAGAATTAGTGTCATTTACACAACGAATGAGTAAAGACATTTGTTCTTCATGACTTACATCAGGTGTACAATCAAGTATAACCGAGAAGTATTTTGCCTTTTTTTATCATTTCAATGATAGCACTTTTCACCTCTTAGCTAACAACTGAATCAATTCGTTTTGAATTTTGTGGCTAAGGTAGTGATATTGAATTTCCTTACTTTGAAAACGTCGTAAGTTCTCTTGCATAACAAGATCAAACTCTGTAATCATTTCAATCATACTTAAGAAATTTCCATTTTCTTCCTCATAAACCTTCTCCTTATTTTCCCTAAAAGCCAAATTGTTTTTTGCAAGACTTTTAACAACAACCATCACTCGTATGAAAACTTGCCTATAGTGTTCTTTCTCTCTCATAATTTGTTCTTGCACACTTTTATCAATTGTCAGATTACGCCTCAGTCTCATCTCCAAATCAATCCATTTTTGTATGCAAAGTACGTGTTCATTGTTTGACTCATGTTGTTTGAGTCTGCTTCCAACATTGTGCCAATCTCTAAACCCGATACTAGTCAATTGAGAATCACCTTCTTTTTCTTTTTCTTTTTCTTTTTCTTTGAAAAGCTTACAACAAAAGCAAAACACTTTATCGGAGGATCTTGAATACACAAGCCATTTTCTATCTTGTTTCTCTCCATTGGGCAAGCGGCGAGTATAATGCACATTTGAAAAATGTCGTTTCTTATCTGAATCATCCATTTGATATTCAAATTCTTCCATTTCAACTCTAATTGGCCCTTTTTCCACCAACAAACCTATAAGTTTATCATCAATTGACTTCCAATTATTTGGATCATAAATGTCTAATTCTAAAGGTTCTTGAATGTTTTCTTGAGCCGAAGGAATGTCACTATTTACCCTTTCTCATTGCCCATGGTCACTATCAACGGGATCTGTAGAGGAAATAATAATAATACTAATAGATTAATTAGTAGTATTATATATAAACAAACCGTCAGATGAATGACCAAGGAAGTGGAACGAATTGGGTTGAGGACAGGTCGTTCCTGGGCATAGGCCCAAGGGGCGACCGCCTAGGGCCCAAAAAAATTAGGGGCCCAAAATTTATTTATATGTATAGTATATATATATATATATATATATATATATATATATATATAATATTAATAAATATGAATAGGGAATATGGAAAATTGTTTGGAAACAAGAAACGGAAGCAGAAGCTTGATGCGGTGATACCGGCAGACGAAAGGTTGATTAGATGGAAGGGCGGGCAGCGGGATAGTCGGACATAAGGATCAAGGAGATGGAACGATCAACGGCGGCTCTCAACCTCGAGATTCACTTTTCAGTCTTCCTTATGCATCTATGGCCGCCATATTAATTTCTACTCCACCTTCAGGCTCTATTTCAGTTCGATTTCAAAGGCTCAAAGCAAGAAAAACTCTCACAGTCTCACTCACTTAGTCACTTTGCCATTCCTCATCCACGAACTCGAAGCCGCCGGCGCCGGTGAAGGACTGATGATGCATGTACTCGTCCAATTTTCCTTATTTCAATTTCAATTTTCAAAAAATTTCCCCTCTTTAGGCCCTTCTATGCCTCAGACGAATCAGACATTCAGACCCTAAACCCTCAAAGTCTCAAACCCATATTTCTTTTGGTTTAAGGTTTTTAGGGCTCGTAAATTAATTTTTTTGTTGATCCACAATTTCTTTTCAAAATCACATAGTCTAAAAATTGTTTAAGTAGATAATAGATTAGAAATTTACAAATTATTTCTTATATGTTGGTGCAAGCAAACAATCGAGCTTAGGGCCCTTATTCGTTATTTTGCCCCGGGCCTTTGAAATGTCAGGAACGGCCCTGGTTGAGGAGTTGTTGTGAGGTAGCACAATGTCACTATTTACCCTTTCTCCTTGCCCATGGTCACTATCAACGGGATCTGTAGAGGAAATAATAATAATACTAATAGATTAATTAGTAGTATTATATATAAACAAACCGTCTGACGAATGACCAAGGAAATGGAACGAATTGGGCTGAGGAGTTGTTGTGAGGCAGCACACATGCACACACAAACCAAGGAGGAAAGTCAAGGTATGGATAATGGAAATTGTTGTTAATGTGAGACGTTGAACGAATCGAAGAGGATGAGAGAAGGCCGAACACAATAGTTTTTTTTAGGGCTAAAAATTATGATCTCTCTTTCATATTGGAAATCCTCAATAACACACATATTTATAGTACATAAATAAATCCTTTATCTAATCGAATTTGGGCTAGGTTAAAAAACTAATACATAAATAAATTTGTTATCTAATTGGACTTCGTTTAGGGCCAAACATTGCCTCCCTTAAACCAAGTCTTCAAACTTGATCATGCCCAACATAGTCTTCAACTTCCAAGATAGCTCGGTCTTCAATGGCTTCATAAAAATATTTGCAACTTGATCTTCAGTCGAACAATACTCAACCATGATCTCTTTATCACGAACCAAATCACGAATGGAGTGAAACTTGATGTTGATATGCTTGCTTCGACCATGAAAAACTGGATTCTTCGATAATGCAATTGCCAACTTGTTATCACATAAAATTTTCGTTGAACCATCTTGCTTAAATTGTAAAACATTGAGCAATTTACGCAACCACACTGCTTGAGTAGCACTACCCGTTGCTGCCATGTATTCTGCTTTAGCTGTATAGAGAGCGACAACCTGTTATTTCTTTGAAGACCATGAAAACACGCCCGAACCAAGATAAAATGCATAACCCGAAGTACTTTTCTTATTCACATTATCACCAGCCCAATCGCTATCTGTATAACCAACTAGCTTCCCATCACTAGAATTCGAATAAAAAATGTCATCACTACACGTACCTCGAATATAGCGCAAAATTCGATTTGTAGCTTGCAAATGAGATTGACGTGGACATTCCATAAACCTACCAATCAATCCAACACCATAAACAATATATGGCCTTGTTGAAGTTAAATATCTCAAACTCTCAACTAATCTTCTAAAATAAGTAGGATCAACAAAATCATCATTACCATCACTCACTAATTCAACATCGCCTCAAGTGGAGTCAAAATTGGTTTAGCCTTATCCATCTTAAACTTCTTCAAAATATCACTAGCATACTTTTTCCGCAAAATAAAAATTCCACCATCTACTTGAGCAACTTCAATTCCAAGAAAGTAAGACATAAGCCCCAAATCTGTCATCTCAAATTGATTTATCATAGCCTCCCTAAATTGTGCCACCAACCTCAAATTATTGCCAGTGAAAATCAAATCCTCAACGTACAAGCAAACAATAAGAATATCACCATGCAACGATTTGACATATAAAGTATGCTCATACGGACATCTCTGAAAACCATTCTCCAGAAAATAAGAATCAATGCGAGTATACCAAGCTCTAGGAGCTTGCTTCAAGCCATACAAAGCCCTTTTCAACATGTAAACTTTATCCTCATTGCCTCTTTTAACATACCCTGCAGGTTGTTCAACATATACCTCCTCTTCAAGGACGCCATTCAAGAAAGCCGACTTAACATCCATTTGATAAATTTTCCAACTATTTTGTGCAACTAGAGAAATAATCATACGGACAGTATCAAGTCTAGTAACATGTGTAAATACTTCAAAATAATCAATACCTGACTTTTGCTCGTAACCTTTTGCAACTAACCTTGCCTTGTAACGATCAACTTCACCACTTGGTTTGTACTTAGTCTTGTAAACCCACTTCACACCAATCACCTTCTTACTACTTGGCAAAGTAGTAAACTCCCATGTATTATTTTTCTCAATCGCATGAATCTCATCATCCATTTCTTGAATCCAATGATCTTCACAAGATGTCTCATCAAAATTAACAGGATCACAATCTGCAAATAAAGCGAAGTTCACCATATCTTCATCGGATATCTCATTATCATTACCCATAACATAATCTTGCAACCTAGCTGGTAAGTTACGATGTCTCTGAGGACGCCCAGAACTTTCTTCCTGTGCAACTGTAGGAGTAGGAACATCACCTTGAACATTAATATCTTCATCTTGAGCAAAAACATTTGGAGAATCAAAACTTGAATTTTCCTTTTCTTTAGAAGACCAATCCCAAACAGCAACCTCATCGAAAGTCACATCTCTACTAACAATAACCTTATTTGTCACTGGGTTGAACAATTTATAAGCTTTTGACACATCACTATACCCAATAAAAATACACTTTTCACTTTTGTCATCAAGTTTCTTTCTCAAATGATCAGGCACATGAGAATAAGCAATACAACCAAACACCCTAAGATGTCCAATAAAAGGTCTTCGACTACTTCAGGCCTCCTCTGGAGTTCTATCACGCATACTTCTTGTTGAGCACATATTCAAAACATAAATTGCACATGCAACTGCTTCGGCCCAAAAACTCTTGGGTAATTTCTTGAAACTCAACATGTACCTAACCATATCCATAATTGTTCTATTTTTTTTCATTCTGCTATATACCATTTTGTTGCGGAGTATATCTATCAGTAGTCAACGGATATTCAATACTATGCTTCTCAAGAAAATCATCACAAACAAGATACTCGGTGCCCCTATCGGTTCTCAAAGCTTTAATTTTATTCCCACTTTGTTTCTCCACAAAATACTTAAACTTCTTAAACATATCACAAGCCTCAGATTTTTCTTTCAAAAAATACACCCATGCTTTTCTACTAAAATCATCAATAAACGTGACAAAATACCTGCAACCTCCGTTAGAACTTAGAAGCAACTTCAACTGAACATAAATCTGAATGAATCAACTCCAACGTTCTCTTTGCCCTCCAAGATTTGTCTGTTGGAAAAGCATCTCTATGTTTCTTGCCCAAAACACATGTTTCACAAACTCCATTAGGAACATCAATCGCAGGCAATCCATTAACCATTCGTTTACGAGCAAGATAATTAAGACTTCTAAAATTAACGTGTCCAAAATGCATGTGCCACAACAAATTATCATCTTGAATTACAGAACTAAAGCGGAATAAATTTCCATAATCTAACGTCAAACAGAATAAGCGATTCAGAGACATATTTACCTTTGCTATTAGTCCTCTCTTCCCATCACCAATACTACAAACTCCATTAAAAATTCTCATATCATAGCCCTTTTCTGAAAGTTGCCCCATACTCAATAAATTTTTCTGAAGACTTGGAACATAGTAAACATCGGAGATAAATTTTTTAGAACCATCTTTCAATGAAATTGAAATCCTATCAGAGATAATTTTTTTAGAACCATCTTTCAATGAAATTGAGATCCTTCTTTTTCCCATCACCGGTACTTTCGTATTATTACCAAATTTTACCTCAGATCTAACAGACTCATCCAAATCTGAAAATAATTCTTTGTTATCACACATATGATTGCTACAGCCCAAATCCAAATACCATGTATTATTATTACTTATGTTCTCACTACTACTAACCAACAACAAAGTTTTCGAATTTTCAACATTATTTTCAGCATAATTATTGACATGATAATTTCCATTATTTTCCCTTATATATCTGCAATCAGTGATTTTATGACCCGATTTTCCACAGTTATAACAACAATTAGTATTGTTATCTCCGTAATTATTACATTCACCTGATGTGTCATGCCAATAATTATTTCCTCCTTGTCCGCCACCAGAATTGTAATTGTCTCTGCCTCGATTGTTGTAACCACGGCCACTACCATTGTTGTAACCACGATTACCATTATTGTTGTAACTTCGTCCACTGACATTATTGTAGCCACGACCACCACTGTTGTTGTAGCCACGACCACCTCCATTATTGTTACCGCAACCACCTCTATTGTTGTAACCGCGACCTCTGTTGTTGTACCGTGACCTTTACCACCATGGTTTTGGTTTCCTTGAGTTGATCCATTATTATCATTTGATCCATCATTCACGTTTTTCTAATTCACTTGACTTTGCAATGCAGCTTCTTCTGTTTTCTCTGATCTTTCACCAAATAGTAACTCATGACTAACAAGGGCGGATTCTAATTCTGCTACCGTCAACGTCTTCAAATATTTAGTCATCATATTTATTTCTGCAGCACCTTGAAAAGCTTTCGTCATCGAACGAAGAATTTTGGAACAAATTCTTTCATCTGAAACATCATCTCCGTTTGTCTTCATATCTGAAGCCAGATCGCTCACACGAGAGATATACTCTGAAACTTTCTTCGATTTCTTCATATTTATATTTTCAAATTTCTTCGTCAAAACTTGTAAATAATTTATCTTAACTTTATCATCACCTCCATACGTGTTTGTCAAAACATCAAACGCTTCATGTGTTGATTTAGAACCAATAATTTTCTTCCGAACACCATCTTCAACTCCATTAAAAATATAATCAAGTGCTTGAGCAGACTTGATTTTCTCTCCTTTAGCCGCATTCTCCGCAAGTTTCTCATCAACGTATTTTTCTAAATCACAGACCATCAAAAAATTATACATCTGACATCTCAAATCAGGAAAATTAATTTTTCCATCAAACTTGGGACCCATATAAACATTGCTACAAACCATCTTGACCACGAACTAGCTCTGATACCAAATGTAGAGGAAATAATAATAATACTAATAGATTAATTAGTAGTATTATATATAAACAAACCGTCTAATGAATGACCAAGGAAGTGGAACGAATTAGGCTGAGGAGTTATTGTGAGGCATCACACATGCACACACACTAAGGAGGAAAGTCAATGTATGGATAATGGAAATTGTTGTTACTGTGAGACGCAGGAACGAATCGAAGGGGATGAGAGAAGGCCGAACACAATAGTTTTTTTTAGGGCTAAAAATTATGATCTCTCTCTCATATTGAAAATCCTCAATAACACACATATTTATAGTACATAAATAAATTTTTTATCTAATCGGATTTGGGCTAGGTTAAAAAACTAATACATAAATAAATCCTTTATCTAATTGGACTTGGTTTAGGACTCAACGGGATCATTAGGATTTACATTAACTGCTTCTTCGAGCACTGAATTTTCAATAAAAATGGTTTCACTTTCACCCAACTTAGTATATGTGAAATACTTGTTAATAGAACCACTTAAAGCTTGCGTTAATTGTTCTTGCTTTAGCTTCTTCTTCCTTTTTTCATTTCCAGAAAGATACTTTCGTGATGACATTTTGTCTACCTATAATAATTGCCAATTTGCAAGAAATAATTCAAGTTCCATTATCACTCAAAAAAAAAAAAAAAAACAGAAACTCATCAACATTCAATAGAAACCCATTAAAATTAATTTCTAGAGTTCTACTCATAAACAATTAAGTAAAAAATTAAAAATCAATAATCAATAGAAAGAAAAAGAAAAACCCATCAATTCAATCAATTCAAGCAATGAAGCAAAAATGAGAAATCAAAAGAAGTAAACTGTAAAGTGTTAACAACCCAACCCAATACCCATCTAATGAATAATGATCTAAACATTAATGATTTCTAATTTCTAAATAGTCTAAACAAAATTACCCAAAATTGAAATTTGAAAACATGATAATGATAGGCTATTAGGCTGATAGTGATAGGTATCAAAGGTTAGTAGGTCACATGTTATTAAATAATTTTAATGTCAAAATGCCAAATATTGAAGAATGAAAAGTGAGAGCTTGAAAGGGGCTGCCAGGCTGCCTAACCTGGACTTAGGAATTGGAGAGGAGAGACTAAGAGAGAGACTCGCTGTTAGTCCCAAAGGGCACAATAATAAGCTAGAAGGAGGGTTGAATAGCTTATTAGACACTTAAAAACTTTTCGTATATGTTCCTAAAACAAGCACTTGCAATCTATTAAGGAGATTGAAGTAGCGGAAGTCTTGTAAGGAAGACAGTTCAAGTCTGCCGATTAAGGACTACCGGTAGACTGGACTGAATACTCAAGTCTGCTGTTGAAGATATAAGTAAAGGAAATAAGAACCAGATCAAAGCAGTAATCAACAGTCAAGGATGAACACAAGTATTTAAGATGGTTCTCACTATAAAGAGTGCTACGTCCACCACCAAGGCAGTCAACCTTGGATTTAAAATGTGCACTATGTTTTCCACTAGTTCTATTACAAGGAATATATCTAATAGATCGTGTACAAAATATTTGACTTGTGTTTGGGGTTTGGGAATTGAATATCTAGATAAACAAGATATTCAATTCGTGCAGAAGAATAGTTTAAGGAGGATAACAATAAGAAGCTTAAGATAAATGTTAAAGCAGATCTTCTTGTTGTTGTCGAGGACTTCTTGATCAGTTTAAGATCTCTTGAATGCACTGAGTATAAAGACTTTGAGTTGTGGTGGAATTTCAGAGCATTTTAGGACGGTTGTTGTTTTTTTCTTTTAGTCTCTAACGGCAGTATTTATAGCATGAGCATTCTTGAGATCCGTTGGAGAAGACGAAGTGTAACAACTCTATTAGGTTGAATGCATTAAATGCATGAAGCTGTCTTGTAGATTTCGTCCTCACTGATACTGAGCAGGGAGTGGTGCAGAGTTGTTTGCAGGAGTTGGTAGCCGAACAATCAGAATTTCAGACCTGCAAGTGTCAGTCTGTTCACCTGCTCTGTCACTGTTCAGTAGGCGAGAGTCTTCCAGTTTTTCGAAAAGTTGTTCAAGCGTGTCTGAGAAGTTTGGGAATGCTTGAATTCAAATTTTAAACTGATGAAGGATAAATTTGAATTAATCCACTAAGTCTTGGTAGGCTGGACACGTCATGCTTGAACACGTGCAGACAAGGTCTGCCGCTAAATGCTGTTGAAGGTCTTCCGGTGAAGGAAGGCTAAAGTCTTCCGCTGAACCTGTGAAGCCTAAAAACAAACTATTTTATGGCGAACTTTTATACATAGTTGCCACGCTAATTGATACGCAGCTCAATTAGCCACTAATGTATAAAACTAATGTAATGTATAAACAGATGTAAATCAAAATACAAATGAGAAACAACACTCGCTGAATGGAAGAGGCACAAGCAAGGAGTTGTCGAGTTGTTGTGTCATCCGTCACCGTCTCACCGATATACTCCCTTTTCCCTCGTCACTCCCGTGCGAATTGCAATAGAATTTAAGGCTTCATTATTATTTTTTAAAAAATATAAAAGGAAGAAGTAAAAATTTGGGGTAAAAAAAATTAGGCATTTTTTTGGGGCCTAAGGCCTAGGCCTCACCTTCCTCATGGCAGGGTCGACACTGAACTAGCCCCTCCCATAACAACAAAACCCCCCAAATCAAACTCCTAAATACTTTTAAACTTCTTAAATCGAACAAAACCCTCAAATCAAACTCCCAAATACTCTTCAATTTCTTAAATCGATCAATATCTAAGCCATCTCGCCTCTGATAACTTCTTAAAGATAATTAAAACCTCAAAATCATTCTAGCTCAATCATGTCGGAACTTAGTACTAGGTTGATGTTTATTAAGGTAATAGGAATGAGAGAGAGAGAGAGAGAGAGGAGTTGTGGATTCGGTGCCTCCAAACTATTAAATTCAAGTTTGAGACGAACAGGAGATGGAGAATCGCGGGTGAGGAGAGAGAACCGGCGGCAATAAAGGTGGGAGGGAGGCCGCTGGGTGTGAAGCTCGAGGGAGATCGAACTAGGGTTGGTGTGGCTTGGAAACTGAAGAATTCGACAGGAGATGGATGAGAGAATGTCGGATCTGGAGGTGGCTTCGACCTGATCTGGATAAACTTCTGCTTGAGACTAGAAATATAGGTGAACGGAGAAGAAAATGAAGGTTGTAGCATGTAGTGAAGCAGGTGCGACCGGGTATGAAGAAGGATAAGGTTGGATGCGCAAAAAGAGAGTTTGGTGAGGCTTTGTCCAGATTTGAGTGAAAGAGATCGGAGATGAAGGTGAATAAAGAAGGCACCGAATGAGGGAGAGGGAGAGATAAGAGATAGCGAGAGGAGAGGAGAGAGGTAGATCAGGGTTTTGCTGGGTTTAGGAGAGAGAATCGTGTGGGTTTGCAGTTGGGATTTTGGTAAAATTATTATCAAATTCAAAGATATTGATTTTAATCGGTAGATTATCCAAAATGATCATCAAATTCAAATTAGTTCCAGGCGGACATCCTACTCAGCTCAAGTGAGGGCAAAATTGTCAGTTCACAAAAATTTTAACGTTCCATCCAAAAATAACGCTCCCAATGACTAACATGAAACCTAAAATTGGGTTGAAGAGCCACCATATGGAAGTTTCAACATATAGTTATCATATAAATCAAAATTGAGAAGTTTAGGGACCAAATTATATATTAAAACTTATTTTTATTCTGAATTCTCTTTTTGGTAAGACTAGACTTGTGTAGAAAATTTGCACAATCATTCCAGAGTAGGTCTTCTATAAGACCGTCTTACGGATCTTAAGTCGTAAGACGGAGCCACACTCACTCACATCTCAACTCACTAATACACGGTAGATCAAGTAAAGATAATCTGTTTGACAAAAAATATTCGTAAGATCATCTTACACAAGTTTTTGTCATTATTCCAAGGGTGACATTCACAATTGGGGAGAGAGAGAGCAATGGACAGAAATGCCACCACTGGTACTAAGAACTACACTATTGTCATTTAGTCTAAATTGAGTGAAATCTTAATACTACTTTCGTCCCAAAGTTATCGTTTGGGTCGATTTGGCGTACGATTTAAGAAAACACATTTGATTGGATTATTAATATTAGTTTGATGTGTAATTTACTTTAAAGTTCATATATATATGACACATAATTAAAATATGATGAAAAATAAGGATAGTGATAAAAATACTATCCTAATTTTTTTTTTCAAACAAGACAATTATTTTATGACGGCGAAAAAAAAAAAGAAAAAAAGAGGCATGACAATAAGTTTTGATACGGAAGGAGTATTTCTAACTGAATGCTGACTAGCAGGCCTCGGCCGACCATGCTTAACAAATAACAAATGGAGTAACAACTACATCTAAAATAAAATTTGTTGTAAGAATATATTTTTTCAATGATAAAATTCTAATATAATTTACATTACTTTCTGCTCTAAGAAATTAAAAAATAAAAATAGTACTGGTAGTAAATTCTAATAAGAAATTGTAGTAACAGAGTTGGATCTCTGCAAAGAAGAAGAAGAAGAAGAATTCAAGAACTCAATACAATCTTCAATAGCTTCAGCTCTATGAGAATCAAGTGTTTCGGCATACGAACGTGACCTTTCCAGAGTCGAAGAAGACGAAGAAACTTTACGCGAAGACTTTCTATTTTTGGAAACAAACCGGAGGGCTTTTGCCATTTTTGCTCCGAGTCTCTTCAAGAATCCGACGGGTGAAAACGGTAGCCTGGAAGTTGTCGGTGATCGATAAGCCCAAAAACCGGTGATCACGACCCTCTTCTTGTTCCCGCCGACTTTCATGCCGCAGCCGTGGTGTTTGGGGAAAAGGTCATTGACATCTGGACTGAAACTCACTCTTCTATTGCTCATCTTTAATTTCTTAAATTGGCAAGACTCAAGAGGGAGACGGGATAGGAATTAGGAAGGAAGGCCAAGTTTGTGAAGTGGAAAGAGGTATTTATATATAATTGATCAAGTTGAGGACTAGGAGAGAAATTCGGAAATGGGAAATTATTTAACCGAATTTTTTTAAAATTTAATTACGATGAGAAAAGGAAAAGTATGAAAAGCAGAGAGGTCCAGAAAAAGAAAAAGAAAAAGAAGAGGTTCTTGCAGTATTTATGAGCTACGTTGACTGAAGACCAAGCCAAACGTTTACCTCACTCACACAAAATGCAACTTGTTTGACTAAATGATAATTGCGTCCTACTCCGGTCCTCTCCCTCCTTATGTTTCAAGCAAAAAATTTATTATTTTATTTTAAAATATTTAATTAAAAAATTTATTTAAAAAAATTAAAATATAAAAATGTTATTTTATTTAATAAACTACTAAAAGTATCATTTTCTTAAAATGTTTAACTTTCAAACCGAATCCTCTTTTTTTCAAAACAAGAAATTAATAATTATAGATATAAAAGAATTTTTATAATTACTTTCTCATCCTAACCATAGAAGGCTATTACATTTGATTTGAATAATACAATTAGTAATTTGTATTCTTTTCAAGTGAATTAATTGTATTATCCAGCTAATTAGTATTTTATTTTTGACGTAGTAAATGATATAATACTTCATCCGTCTTTAAGAAAATATTCTTACTTTTTATTTTGGAATGTCTTAACTAATATTCCTAAAATAAATTGGTGAATAAGTTTTTTTTTACCATTTTTCTTAATATGTCAATTTATTTGATACTATCATTATTGCACATCCTAGAGAGTGTGTGAGTGTAATGAATACATAATTAATGAAAGAGAGAGCGTATAATAGGTATTATCGTCACAACATATTTTCTTAATTCTTGTGTTTTGTCAACTATGAACATGTTATCCGATACAGAGAGGTAATAATTATAGCGAGTAAGAACATATTTTCAACACATCTTAAAATCCATTATTTCTAATACACATATTTCAATAACTTAAAAAAAATTAAGGTATCCCTTGCTAACATTAGAACTTCAATTATCTCATTTTCTGCTCATCGTAGAATAAGTTGAGAAATACAATTAATTCATGATAGTAATCATATGCATCGCACATGGTATGGTATCACTAGTACTACTACTAATCGAATTGATTTGAGTGAATTGAGTCCGGAAATTTTGGTAATCATCACGATTTTTTGTATGTATAAAGATTGTCACAGCATTAATGCTACAGTCAACATGCGTAATCTCTAATTAATGTTCTTATTTTTCATTTTGTCGTTGAAACAATTTTCAAAAAGATGGATGCAACTTTTTCAATACATCACATATTTGAGAAAAATAAGGATAAAATTAAAATGTCCGTCCACATTTAGAAGGTAATTCTGGATAACTAATTACTTGTAGTTAATTTATTTCCACTGAATTGAGCATATAACATGATTTTTTTTCCACACACTCCAATTTTGAATTTATTTTAATTATAATAAGAGAAAAATCATCAATATATATATATAATTAGGTGCAACTTTTTTGCTTCCCTTCATACAAGAGAGTTTTGGTGATGTCTCACTATTTGATTTACTAAGATTTAATTTGGAAAGTTAATTGTTGAAAGAGCCTTTAAATTTATGCTTACATGAGCACTTAATGAAACTCTCCTAATTAATACTTAGATTTTATATTTGTGCCTATGGCACGGTGTCAGTATTCAAAATAACCAATTTAAAATAAACATCTCTCGGTAATCAATTAAAACAATATGATCATCCAGAAGTGAAAAAAAGAAGAAGAAGAAGAAGTTAGTTTTGTAAAATTTTTAGGGAAACAAAGTAGTACTCTGCTAGATTTTATTAATAGAAATGAAATAACAAACTTGAGATGGACAACCAGTCTTACCCTTATAGGAGGAAGGACGGAGGAGTTTGACATCGAAAAGAAATACTAACAATATTGTTAAAGTAAAAAAATTGACATGTAGAAATAATATTGTTTTTTTTCTCAATAACGATAACCTAATCTTTTTCTGGAGGCTCTTGCTTCACAATAATATCTGATTTTGAAAAGCGAGATACAATAATTTTGTCAAGTATTTCTACCTACACGTGAGACAAATAAGATTAATTAAAATATAAAAAATATACCGCCTGATTTACAAAACTCGAATCTTCCCACATATCATCGTACAATAATATATGGCATATGTTGAGGTCGAATTTGAGATGCATGTGGAGGGAGAGTCAGAGTCGTAGGTAGGGTTGCTGGGACCTAATCTTGACACAGGATATTATAGAGAAGGAAAAGGAAAAGTAAGAATGAAAGACTTAATCATGACACGAGATATCTCCTATATTGTTATCGAGATTTACGAAATATAGCAATATTTTGGTAAATAGTTAACTTTTTAGAAAAGACTTAATTCTGAAATAGTTATGTTTTGTGAAAATGAATCATGACCAATAGTTAACTTTACTTACAGAGATGATTATGAGATAAGTAGAATGAACAAATTGAAAATATAAGTGTAACAACAAAAAGCAAAAACGTGTTTGTTTGGCAAAAATATTTATTTAAAAAGAAAAAAGAGAGAGAGAGGTGGTGGGGCCCTCGTTAGAAGTATTGGGGAAAGAAATAGAGTAAAAAAACAACACAGAGATACTCCTTTCTTTCTTTTGATTTTGAGGTGATGTCTTCCATGGCCTACCCTCTTCTTTTTGCTTGCTAATGCTACACATTCTCCATTCTCTTTTTCTCCTTATCTTTCTCTTTCAGGGACCAGAATTCCTTAAGCTGGACCACTTCTCTGACTCTGACAGAGGTGTTTAAGAAGGTGAAACACAAAGTGAGTTTAAACTTTAAAGGGTATAATAGGGTTAATTGCAAAAAAAAAAATACCCCTAACTATTTTACTTTTTTCGTTTGAATCATGTGTTATTGTTTTTTTGCATGAAAAACCTTGACCTATGTTTTTTTTTCAAATAAAACATTTCGTCCAAAACTCGTTAGTTTTGTGACGGGAAGATGACTGAACGTCCGACGTGGTCGCTTATATGGACTGGGCGGGAGTCTTCACATCCACATCAGTTTCACACCAAAAATAATTTTATTTTAAATCATGTCTTATTTTGAAATTTCAAAACCACCCATTTTTTATTAGATTTCTTTCAAATTTGATTGCAATCCAAACCTCGTACAATTTTTAAAACTTCATAATGAACCTTGACAGTTTGAATATATATATATATATATATATATATATATATATATATATATATATATATATATATATATATATATATATATATATACTAATTCATCCAACAATTGAAAATATGTTATAAGCATACTACTTGTGTTTAAATATTTTTTGTAATTATGAGCAACTTTGGTGATATTAATATATCTCTTAATTATTAGACATTTTAAATGGGACTCTTTAGAACGGAGGAGTGGTATATTGATTTTAGTAATTTGAAGTCAAATGTTCCAATTTTGTATTAATCGCAGGGTTTAGAGACGTTTATTTAGCAGGGGTGTTGTTCGGTGTAACTTAGTTTAGTAGTCGATCAAAAAAGATAGCGGATGTTAGCCATCTGGCTCATTTCCCCACCATTTTTTAGACAAAAATAATCTAACACATTTGGAAATGTATTTGGTAGAGGCCAAGATTCCTAAAAGCAAGGTTCTAAAAATCGATAGGCGGTCATTAGGTGGCACACTAGCACCTAGCGCCAGGGGACTAGTCGGGGCGTAATCGGAGCCTAGAATTAAAGCATAATTATCATTTTTTTTAATAATTTACATCAAAGATCAAACAAATTGACTACAATTTGTTTTTTATATTTGTCATTTTATCAAACATTTGTCTATATTTGTAAAATGAACAAAAATATACAAACCTACCATTAATCCCAATTCTTAATAACCCCAAAGCAATAAACCAGCTAAGTTTAGAACTAAAAAAAAAAAAAATTACTCCACCTACCTACAACCCACTGTCTAACATATCCTTCCTAATCCATTCTCATTCTAAATTCTGAGTCTTGAGACAGTCCCCTTCTTCTTCATCTTTTTTTCTTCTTCTTTCTTCTATCTATCTAGCAGACTGGCAACCCTTTTTTCTTCCTTTTTTTTTTCTTCTCTCTCTCTCTCTCTCCGGCAGACCGACTCTCCTCATTTTTTCATCTTCCAAACTCTTTCCCCATCCCACCGAATATCCACAAAATCAAACATCTGTTTTTTCTACCTCCTTCTCTACCTCACTATTACCACTCCCCCTTCCTTCTCCAGTTCACCCTCATTCCTTCTCCGGTCACCGCATGCCACAAAATCAAAGCTAAAAAAGTAAATTAAGGTCGACGAGGTTTGGCGTAAGCGTCGACTAAGAAAGTCGCGGTGGTAGAGAGGAGCCTAGCACCTGGGCGCGGCCTAGGTGGAACTAGGCGGGGAGTTTTAGAATACTGCCTAAAAGCATGCTAAACCTTAAATGACTGTCAGTCAAAGAGGAACATACACTTTTTTGTGGCACGGAGATGACCAAGTTCCAACATATTTCAGTTGGGTATATGGAATGCATTTGTGAGTAAGACCACTCTCACTTGTCAAAGAGATACACATAACAAATCACAACCATCAAATATATATATATGTGTGTGTGTGTGTGTGTGGATATTACAAGTTTTGGGTGTACACAACTGGTTTATGTACACACAATTATGTTGGCAAGCTAAATGAGAGTTGAAAAACTCATCTTAAGCTTTGTAACACCCCGAGCCCAAAACCCGGTCCGCTACGTGTAGCCCATACACTGTCCCACTAAGCATGCAACACTTTGGGTCATCAGGCCCACCATAAGCCGACTCAAAAGTTCATGGATGATGTTGGAGCCCCAAGGTAATGTGTGACCACTATATAAAACACATTCAAATCACACATCTACCCGATGTGAGATTGAGGTATTACAATCCCCCCACTTAAATCCTTGACATCCTCGTCAAGGCCAAACTGTACCCCGGGCGATACAGGATTCAAGAGGTAGCTCGTACGTGGATCAAGAGGTGGTTCCCACCTTCCGTGGCGTAGCACTTTGGCCCGCACAACACTTTGTTCCCACATTTCCTGCCGAGACCCGCTCTGATACCATTTGTAACGACTGAGCCCGAGAACCCGGTCAACTACGTGTAGTCCACACACTGGCCCACTGAGCATGTAACACCTTGGGTCATCAAGTCCACCACAAGCCGACCCAAAAGTCCATGGATGATGTTGGTGCCCAGAGGTAGTGTGTGACCACCTTATAAACCACACACAAGTCTCACATCTACCCGATATGGGATTTGGGGTACTACAAACTTACTGTAATATGATATGGTATATATTTATAAACACATCTTCAGCTTATTCTACGAGGAATGTTTTTGCACCACCACCACCTATTTCCATTCTCAACACCTAGGAGGTCTTTTAGATTGCTGAATGTAAGGTTCTCAACACCTGGGAGGTCTGCATTCAAGCCTGGAGAACAAATTGACCTTATGACTAAAATCAATTTTAAGCTAGTCTACTTTCTTAATTTATTGCTTATTAATGGTGTATAATTATATGAATTATTTTAATACATATAATTTATTTTGCAGTCATTACATTAGAGCTGATAATTTTGGCAATGTCAACATGATATATATCTATGTTTAATGAACAATGTTCTAAAACTCCACGCCTAGCTCTTCCTAGGCCCCGCCCAGGCGCTAAGATCCTCTCTACCGCCGCGACTTTCTTAGTCGCCGCCTAATCGACCAAGTCGACACCTACGCCAAACCTCGCCGACCTTAATTTATTTTTGTAGCTTTGATTTTGTGGCATGCGGTGACCGGAAGAAGGAATGGGGACGAACTAGAAAAGGAAGGGGGAGTGGTAATAGTGAGGCATAGAATGAGGTAGAAAGAAAAGAGGTTTGATTTTGTGGATATTCGATGGGATGAGGAAAGAGATTGGAGGATGAAAAAATGAGGAGAGTCGGTCTGCTGGAGAGAGAGAGAGAGAGAGAAAAAAAAAAGAAATGAAGAAGAAATGGTTGTCGGTCTACCAGATAGATAGAAAAAAGAAGAAGAAAAAAATATGAAGAAGAAGGAGGCTGGCTCGAGACTCAGAATTTAGAATGAGAAGGGATTAGGGATGATATGTTAGATTGTGGGTTGTATGGGCAGTAGGTAGGTGGAGTAATATATATATTTTTTTGTTTTTAGTTCTAAACTTGACTGATTTATTGCTTTGGGGTTGTTGAGAATTGAGATTAATGATAGGTTTGTATATTTTATTTCATTTTACAAATATAGATAAGTGTTTTGATAAAATGAAAAATAAAAAAAAATTGTAGTCAATGTGTTTGATCTTTGATGTAAATTATCAAAAAAATGGTAATTATACCTTAATTCTAGACCCCGCCTAGGCCCCGATTACGCCCCGACTAGTCCCCTAAGCGCTAGTGTGCCGCCTAATGATTTTTAGAACCTTGTTAATGAAGGGTTTATAGAGTCATTCTTTTGAGTATTGATTTATTTTAATGCATTTCGTTGTACCTATCTATATTGGTATTGATTTATTAACCATGTTATGCAGATGCTATTTTTGGTCAATATATAACTCCATTCTAAAGAGTCCGGTTTAAAATGTCTAATAATTAAGAGATAAATTAATATCACCAAAGTTGATCATAATTACAAAAAAATATTTAAGCACAAATAGTATGCTTATAACATATTTTCAATTGTTGGATGAATATATATATATATATATATATATATATATATATATATATATATATATATATATATATATATATATATATATATATATACATAAACTGTCAAGGTTCATTATGAAGTTTTAAAAATTGTACGAAGTTTGCATTGCAATCAAATTTGAAAAAAATCTGATCAAAAATTGGTGGTTTTAAAATTTTAAAATAGGAAATGGTTTAAAATAAAATTATTTTTTGGTGTGAAACTGACGTGGACGTGAAGACTCCCGTCCAGTCCACGTAGGCGATCACGTCGGACGTCCAGTCATCTTCTCGTCACAAAACTAACAAATTTTGTATGAAAAGTTTTATTTGGGAAAAAAAAAAACTTAAGTTGATGTTTTTCATGCAAAAAATAATAATAAAAACAACACATAATTAAAAACAAAACAAATTCAGAGTTTTTTTTTAATTAACCCGTATAATACGGTAAGAAGCTGATTTTGAGAGTGTTTGTTTTGAAATGTTAGGGAACAAGACATTGTGGCTTTATTTGCATTCTTTGACAAAGGAGATCTTGTTTGTGGAAATCCTGTTGGTTGGGGAATTGGGAAATTTGTTTTGACTAAAAGGGAATCAACCTCATCATCATCTCCTCTCTCTCTCTCTCTCTCTCTCTCACACACACACACCCACACCCACACAAACAACACACACTAACACAAACACAAACACAAACACAAACCAAGAGTAGGGGATAGCCCAAAGTAGAAGAAAGTCACTCAACTTTTGGGCAAGTGGTTCAGACTTGACAACTTGAAATAATTTCACAACAAGGTCGTAACTGCTTAGCTTTTGATACATGTTCCCTACCCTATTGGCTATTGTTTGTTGAGTCACTTTGTCTTTTACCGCCCAAGTGTGAGTTAACTGTTAAGGATATGGTATTTTTAATTTTTTACCAACACCCCCCCCCAAAGTGACTAAGGAATTCACGTCAGCAATCACCAACCAAAAGGTAACGGACATTACTCACGTTAACTCACATCACTAGCTTCCCTTAATAACTTGTATGGCATCACTCACTCACAATGGACAATGTGTGCAATGATGTCGTGACAAGTTTAAAAGAATCATTAAATGTTTTGACCTGTCAAATAAAACTATTTTTGTTGGAATAGAGGGAGGATACTTTAACTTTGTGGCATGAACGTGAGGAAATGATTATATTCTTTAATCATGAGTTCCTTCATAATTCATAGTTTAGGGACCATCAAATTCAAAAGTATGAAAACGGATATTCCACCACACTCAACTTAATTAGTACACAAAAGAAAATTCATGACATACCATATATTGGTGCTTATATGGATACTTTTGTTTTTCTTTTTTTCTTTTTTCTTAAATTTTATAAAGGCTAACACCAAAATACAAACAAAAATTATTAGATAAATCAGTGCAAAAATTAAAATTAAAATAAAAACATAGACCCCAAAAAAGATAAATACTTGCAAACAATATATCGTATATGCAAACCCCCTTTATATGTTTCCTTCTATGATAAATGATATTACGAGCTAGAGCTTGTGATATTAATACGAGATTTAGTTTTAGAGTCGTTGGATGATTAAGTTAGGTGGTGATTTGGAATATCTATATCATTATTTAGAAAATATCATATTTGATCTAACGGTGTAAAATTTTTAGTAGATTTGATCTAACAGCACTAACACTCAAGCTTATAGTAATATCACAAGCTCTACTCGTAATATCGTAGCTCTTCCTCTATTTTATTTTACAACATTGTTAGAATTACTATGAGCCCATGAGAATTACCACCCTAATAACAACTTTAAGATGAATATTTATTTTTTCCTTTAAGACAAAGTTACGGCCATGGTGATTACCATAATGGTAACACTAAGCATTAATGTTTACTATTTTACAGGTCTCTTTCTACTAAGTAGGCTTCATTGCAAAATGCAAACAAGTTGAGCCAAGCATTCTCTTGCGTTTGGACCGGGCCTTAAGTAGAAAAGTGAAGCAACATGGTGGACTACACTAATGAGGGTGAAATTCGGGCCAATTCACTTTTTTAAATTTCTAATCTCTTTAATTTAGTGTTTTTTTTTCAATCGAAAAAAACTTTTTTGGAATTTGAAAAGACTGCAATATCCTTAATTAACAAGAGTCACGTTACAAATAAAGACGTGATACATCGTGGTATATACTGCGGTGTAAAACTATCAACAGACAGAAAAATATGTGAACCGCGATATATAAATGAACAAAATATCAACAGCCAGCATTTAAAGAAGCAAACTATCCAGCACATATATCAACAGCCAAAAATTAATATCAACAACTATTCTTCTTCCTTATTTCGTCTTTAAATATCTAATATCATTTTTTCTCAAACGTATTTACTGTTATTTCGTCTCATTCCATATGATTTATTTAAAATTTCAACTGTTGTTTATCATCAAGTTTTTTCTCAAACTTTATGATTCTCAGATGCAAACAAATTTTATATCAAAAAAGCACCCCCACCTTCTTTCTTTATCTTTATGAACTTGATGATAAAGCTTGAGAAGCAACTTGATGATAAACAATCACATAGAGCTGATATATGAAGATTTCTCACAATGAAGATTTATTTGAGGCATGCCCAGATTTTGATTTCTCCATGCAACTTTTTACTGATCTCATCTTGAACGATATTCATAAATTTTTATTTTGATGTATTTCTTGATAGTGTTCAATTAGTAATTTCGATGTATTTTGTTGTTTATTGATGTATTTTAATACAAAAATTGAAAGTAAAACAAATATTTTGTATCGCGATTCATCAGTGTTAACATTCATGAAGTAAAACATGTATTTTGTATCGCGGTTCACATGTTTATATATCACGATTCATCATTGTTAACATTCATAATTTTAAATACAGAAATTGAAGTAAACATGTATTTTGTACCGCGGTACATATATTTATATTCCGCTATTCACATAATTTTCTAGCTATTGATACATAAATTTAAGTAAACATATATTTTGTATCACGATACATATATTTATATATCACAGTACAAAAATAAAATTTGAAGAATATGTTTTATACCGTAATGTATAAACATATGCACCACGATTCAAAGGGATACGGATGTCTCATGCTCATTAAGGTTAACGTAGTCTTTTCGCGTCCAAAAATAACTTTTTTTTCGGTTAAGAAAAAAAGGTACTTAATGATTAAATTAATCAGAAAGCGAATTGCCGGACAAAATTTTCAATGATCTAATGCTGCCATGAGAGCAGGTGCAATGGAGCATCTAAATCAAATCCAATGCCAATCAATGAAAACAACGGAGGTTTTAAAAAAATCAACTTTAAAGCAATTGAAGATTTTTTTCTCAAAGGTTCAAGATAAGAAGCCGCAAAAACCGGAAAGCATGGCAACAAATAGATAATGAAATCATGCTTTTGAGAAACAACCCATCAAAACAAGTAGTTTTGATGGGCCAAAAGCCAAACAATTGAAGCAGCCGACAATGCAAGTCAGATGCCCTTTACATGTGTCAATAAAGTGGCGGTTTTTGAGTTTTTTTCATTATCTGCTGTTCAAGGGCAGTTTGGGCATTAAAAAAAAATTTTTATTTTTTTTTTAAAAACAGTACACATTTTTATCTATAAATAGAGACTTGGTTTGCCTCATTTGGATACCAAATGCATTTTTGGCAAAATTTGAATTAATTTGTAAGTTTTCTCTCTCTTCTCTTTCTCTCCAAATTTCATTTTTTTAATTAATCTATTTTTAAGTTGTGTATTTTTTATTATTAATATTATTATTATTTACTAATTAAATATTTTAAATGGATGCAGATTATTACATATAATTGTCTTTATTGTTAATTGTTTATTATTACCATTATTATTGTTAAATTTCATATTATTATTGTAATTAGTTGTTATTTTATTGTCAATATTATCATTAAGTAATATTAGTTGTTATCAATGTATAATTTTTTTGCTAATTTTGTTTTATTTTCAGCTATTGTCATCAATGTCTTCACGCCCGCCGTAAAAGCAAAAACCCTCAAAATCGAACTAATCAACGCCTCGAATACACCAAATGAACCTTCTCCTCGTCGAATCATCAACCCACTCCACAAAGCCAACCATCACATTACCATAATTTTTTGAAACACAAAATATTCCAAATTTTGGAGTTCATCCGAATTTTCAAAATCTCAACTCTATGCAAGATGGAAACACACCAATATTTCCCCATGTGTCATTGTCGATGCCACAACAAACTTTCCCATGGAATACTCCATTACCTTCAAATTTGTCTCATTCTTCAACACAACAATCACACTTAAATCAAGGGTATTTCCCCATGGGAGTTCCTGTGGCTCTTCATCCGAATATACCCAAGTAGTCCCATAGCTTCAAATATACCTTTTTTTCAACACAACCGAACCTGACAATGAAGAAGAGATTGATATTCAAGATGATATGGTTGATGAAACCACCTCGAGTGGAAAAATAATAAGAACTAGGTGGGCGACGCATTTGAGACCGTTACCTTGTGTAAATCGTGGGAGAACGTGACTACCGATAGTTTCGTTGGAACAAACCAAACATCAACACACTCGCAAAAAGTGACAAACACTTACAACGAGCATCGTGGGAATGGTATGATCAGAACTTTGGGTCAAATTAAGAATCATTTTCACAAATTGTCTAGACAGCTTCAAAATTTTCAAGCGCTTTTAATCAAGCATTAGCTTGCAAAGAAAGTGGTCGGAATGATGATGATGTAATTATGAAGGCACATATGATTTATGAAGTCGATGAAGGGAAACATTTTATGTCAATAGAAGCGTGGCAAATACTTCGTAATATTCCCAAGTGGTGGGCAAAATATGTTGAAGTGGGAAAACATGCAACAAAAAATTCAACAAGCAAAGGGCTCAAAACGATCTCAAATGAAGCTTTTGATGTTCAAAACTCCTCAAATGCTGAAACACCTTCAATGACATATCCAACTCGACCTCCTGGAAAGAAAGCTTCAAAAAATAAGGGAAAAAATGTGAATACTGAAAAAATTTCTGAAGACTTACGTGAATCAAACCGCATCGAATCAGAGCTTAGTGAGAAAATTGAGCGATATTTCACTATCGAACATGAAAAGTCTGGAGGAGACCAAGAAGAAACGTATGTTCAAACAATGGGAGGCCTTGAAAAACATGGAAAACAAATCGTTGAAGAAGATGATTGCACAAGGTTGTATTGTGTAATCGCTTAAGTAGATGATATTTACCGCAACATATTGTATTGTATCGTTATTTTATCAATGTTTGTATTTTATTGTATTGTATTGTATTGTATTGTATCAGATTAATTTGACAATGTTGTAAAAATAAATCAATGTGTTGTCAACATCATCCTATCAAAATAAAAAGACAAAATAAAATCTTCAAGATATCCATAAATGGATGGAAACCCGTGTTTCACTAAGATTGGAAATGGTTTCCATATATATCTTCCTTTAACAATCAAGATAAGAATAATATTGTTTTGTCACAATCACCCAAAGGTGATTGTGACAAGACATTGTTTCTTCTTTTATTCAATTGAATGATAATTGAATTTTTTCATCTCCCGTGACTTTTTATAAATGTGGTTAATGATGCATTTGTTTAGCAATCAAGAAACTATCACAAATGTATGTAAATGCTTCTTTCATTGTATTGTGCTTTCTCTAATTTGACAATGTTGTAAAATAAATCAATGTGTTGTCAACATCATCCTATCAAAATAAAAAGACAAAATAAAATCTTCAAGATATCCATAAATGGATGGAAAACCCATGTTTCACTCAGATTGAAATGGTTTCCATATATATCTTCCTTTAACAATCAAGATAAGAAATAATGTACAGTTTTGTCACAATCACCCAAAGGTGATTGTGACAAGACATTGTTTCTTCTTTATTCAATTGAATGATAGTTGAATTTTTTCATCTCCCGTGACTTTTTATAAATGTGGTTAATGATGCATTTGTTTAGCAATTGAAGAAACTATCACAAATGTATGTAAATGCTTCTTTCATTGTATCAGGCTCTTAATTTGACAATGTTGTAAAATAAATCAATGTGTTGTCAACATCATCCTATCAAAATAAAAAGACAAAATAAAATCTTCAAGATATCCATAAATGGATGGAAACCCATGTTTCAATTTAAATGGCTTCCATATCCATCTTCCTTTAACAATTAAGAATAACAAGATATAGTTTGTCACAATCACCCAAAGGTGATTGTGACAAAGACATTATTTTTTTTTACTCAATTAAATGACAATTGAATTTTCTCATCTCCTGTGACCTTCTATAAATCTGGTTAATGATGCATTTGTTTAGCAATCCAAGAAACCATCACATGTTCTAATACACTTAAAAATTATGTCTTCTTCAAGTTCTAGTTGAATTCAAACACCGACAATGAATATGAAGATGATTTACGAATGACATTCAACCTAAGCGTGAATGAATATATATTTGACCTTAATGGTCGCCGACGCCGCAAGCGCCAAATTTGTAGAGAACTAATACGATCTCTACAAGATGAAAGAGAAGTTTCGTGAACGTATATACATTGATAGAAATCGTGTTGAGGGCCATCAACGCCTCGTATTCGCATTGTATTTTGCAGAGAATTCAACGCATCACTTGACAACAATTTCGCACTGCAGTATTTCTGGATGCGAAGACATGCTCTCCTTCGTAAGTGGAAGCTCTCGTGCTCATAGTCCATATTTTCAACAACGATTTCAAGCATGTGGCGACCCGGTTTATCACCAATAATACAAAAAATGCACGCCGGCCGAAGAATGTTTGCTTACGGAATGTCCGGTGATGCATGTGATGACTATATTCAGATCGAAAAAGCACAAAGAATTGAATGCTTGAAGAAATTTTTCCGAATGTGTGGTTAATGTTTTTGGAGAACAAGATTTTTGCAAAAGCCAACGGAAAGAGGACCTCCAACGCTGGCTTCATGTTGGGGAGACACGTGGTTTTCCGGTATGTTAGGGCATGATCGCATGCATTTGGGAGTGGGAAGAATTGCCTCAAGCTTAAGGTCAAGACGCCGAGGATGGAAAGGCGATCGTTGTTCTCAAGGCCGCTCTCTACGATTTGTGGATATGGCATGCTTTCTTTGGCACCTGTACTTGTAATGATATAAATGTCCTTGATCGATCTCCGCATTTAATGATATTTATAAT
>CM028381.1:104957021-105006618 GCA_013146195.2 Codonopsis lanceolata | reverse complement strand
CTCTCCTCTCCTCAGGCTCTTCATCTCCCTCATCCACTCATCCACCATTGCACCCACAAATGAATTTTGAAGAAAGAGAAGGAAGATCCTCCATTGTTGCCATCAAAGATCAAGCTCCACTCGGCTGCATTCACTCAATTAAAGAGTGCAAACAAGTAACCCTAACACCTTTTTAATTTCATACAATTAAATTATTTGCATGCTAGGGTGTTAGATATTTTAACGTAGATATAATTTTTGCATGCTTTAGAATAAATTTTATTTTTAAATTTTAAAACACAATTTTAATTGTTAAACTTTTAGTTTTTAAAATTTTATATCAAACAAAATGTTTAAAAGCGTAGAAATACCGGCTCTTCATCCTCGGCCCAGCTCGAGGAGGAAGAACACAATTTTGACATCACCGGCCGTGTCCTCACGAGGCATCGAGGAGGTACCTAACAAACTCTCCAAGTCCTTGGTGACCGAAAGGGGATTTAAAGTGAAGACTTTGGTCTCGAATCTACATTCGATGGCTCGTAGGTGGGGGCGTTTGTTAGATTCTCCATTGGGGCGTCGTAGTCCCCATTGTCCCAGAATTCTGCCAATGGCAACATTGGCATGGATGGCGGTGTGCTAGACACTTGTTAATGTTAGGGACATCGTAGTCAATTTTTTCGAGCCCCAAGCATTAACACCTATTTCGGCACCTCCAACTTTGCGGTTGGTGCCGATGACTATAGCACACACCTCCGCCCCAGTATCCTGTCGAGGTGGTGAATGATGTCATTGCTCTCCTGGTGTGGAGTGGTCCTATAAGTAACCCACCTTATGGACCACGCACCATGAGAGAGTCCTTCCTCAAGAACGAGCTTGGGTGTATAAATTTGTTCTGCGGACGTCTCATGTCCCTCGAGTCACCAAAACACGGTGAATTGGGAGAGGCTGTCTTGACCTACACCATCATGACTGGTGGGTCTATTGATGTTGGCCGTTTGATCAACGGCCAAATCAAGACCCTATTGGAGGGAGCGAATGCGGGGTTCGCGTTCCGCATTTGATTCCGACTTGTGTAGGGGGCAAATGTGAGAATGCCCAAACGGAGGTGAGGCTGGTCCGGTCATTACTAGGGCCATTTTGTTTGAACATCACCGGCCAGAGTGAGGGTTCCTCAAGAGGAGGAACCCGAGAAGAGAGAGAGGACCACGCTTCGTTGGGATCTCCAACAGGTTGGAGGAAGGCGTCCTCAAGCGATATGGTGAGTCGGCGGTTAGCACAAATGCCGCCAGCGGAAATTTTCGCTGGGTTAACACTTGGTGGGACATAATGTCTCAAATTATTATGGGCGCCACCGAGCACGATCCAGTTTCGTCCTCATTCGTTATCTCCTTGACTCACCTTGAGTCGAGGCCAGATAGATCCTCGTTAGTTGGTGGACCCGCTATCTCCTTTTTATATTTGTCCTACCCATCAATCAATCCTCATATGTTCCTCTATTTTGAGGACAAAATAGAACTTAAGTTTGGGGGGGATCCTAAAACTTTAAGTCTTAGCAGGTCCTAGCCTAACGAGGAATGGAGTTGGGCTATGTCGTTAGGGTGTAAGAAAATTTCTTTATTTGATGACCATTTAACTCTTCACCCTATTTTCTGTTTTTATTTTTTCGATTTTTGGAGGTGTTGCCTTGACGAGAATACACTTATTTTGGATACTCGTGGGTTCCTCTTATGGGGACCCATCATCAATTGTGTCATCGTCATCATCTCCCAATTTCTTAAAAAAAATATATTATAAAAAATTTAATTCAAAATATTCATCCTCGAGTTTAGGTGTGGTAATGCTAGTCGTAGTCCATGAGGAGATTAGTGCAATGAACTGCATAATTAGTCTGTAGACCCCTATGGAATTTGCTTAATTTTGCGAAACTTTTACTTTTCTCCAAATTTTTCATGCACCTACACCAGTCATAACTATGGATTGATTAGAATAGTTTTATAAAGTTTATAACACCTATTTCACTTCAACAAGATATGCACAAGAATATGATGCATAGCCATTCGAACATGATTGTTGCATTAAATTGTAACTTAGGGTCAATTGCATGTTAGTTAGATCCTTGGATTTTCTCATTTATATATCTCAAGCACACTTTCGAACCGTGTCTGCATGTTAGTCTCAATTGTCCCTACCATCTGTTTTAGCGAATGCTTATGTGAAATCCAGTGATGCTAAACACTCAACCCAATTCCCATAGTTGATATGATATTTTGTGTTGTCTTACTTGCTTTAAATACTATGTGAGCATTTGGCATTAAGAAATGACTTAGGCCATCTTTGGATCGTTAGAGCCTAAATATTCCCTGACCTATACTAAATATATCCCTAGTGTCCCCTTTGAGCCTAATGAAAAAGAATGGAGTGTGCTAAGCACACTATTTAAACCCTCATTCGCCATCGTTTCTATTACCCACATTAACTTAACCCTAAAAGCCTATACACTTTTAGCCTACCCTTTGAGAGAGTAGGATTGGGTGGGAAATTGATTCTAGGAGGACCACTTCTTTTCAGTTAGGCTATTTTTTCAGAAGGCTTCTTCTTTCCGTCGTCGAAAAAAATATATATATATATATATATCATGTGTCGACGAAAAATGAAACGGAAGAAGAAGAGGATAAACAAAAGATTCAAATGAAAGCATAGCTTTCAAGAGAAAATATGTTAGAAAAATTATGCTGATTAGAATGATGATATTTTTAGAAGAATATATTGCCCAAAACAAGTTTGGGGGAAAGAAGAAAACTTAAAAGTTACAAAAAGCACCCCTCCACTTGTGGTCTTTGCAGGTCCTAGCCTAAATAGGGAAAACTTCCTTTTGCTTGGAAGTATGAGGGATAAAGGGTAGTCTTACTCTCTCACTTTGAATTCCAATCCCTTTCCATCAAATCCCCCAACACCTTGGCCTTACATTACAAGCTTATAAAGTCCTAATGATCTTCTTGCCAATGCTTATGTTGTCTTTATTGTCAAGTGAGTAACATGAAATTGATCACACACTTCATAATCATTATTATTCACCTTAAAGCTCACTGTGTTAGCATAATCTTAGCTATTACAAGTCATTGGGATAGGAGAGCATTGTATGTCATACATAGAAGTGCATGGGATGGATGTATAAATCTTTTGAATCCTTGGGACCTTTTCTGTCTGTAACTGACCGGGTTTGGATGGTAGATCTCATACTTCTTAATGCATGATTTTCTATTAAACTGTGATTTTCATATGAATGTGGTGTTTAGCTCAATAAAACTGTTTTAGTTAAGATATTCTTTAAGGCCGGTGATCACACACACACGGAGAAATTAAAAGTAGTAGCGATCTTAAGATTAAGAAAAGACTAGTTGGTTTTATATGACTAAGCCTGCATATATGTGGTGAGCACCAAACTGAGATTACATGCATGCCATACACTTATAACTTGAGATGAAACCAAAAAGATTTTATGTTTTATTTTTATGTGTAATTTTATTCGCTTTTGTATTTATTTGTTTTTGTATTTATCTGCATAGTCGAGTCACTCGAAAGAGTCTCCTTGAGTTTGTGGGTTTATAGAGGAGTGTAAATAGTGTCACCCTCACAAAAAGATTTTAATTTTTGTTATTTATATGCTTTTGTATTTATAAGTTTATTTGTTTACTCGTGGACGAGCAAAGTTCAAGTTTGGGGTATTTGATCGATGTATTTTATACGTCGATTTTATATACTTCTATGACTTAAATTATGCTATTTCACGAGTCTTTTGAGTACTAATATATGTTTTCGGTGAGTTTTGTAAGTTTCAGGATTATTGTGAAAATACGCGAAACTCCAGGGTTTTAAGTGCAAATTACAAGGAAGAGAAAAATTGAAGAAAAATAAAGACTGCACAAACTGGACACCTTGCGGACGCAAGGTGCCTCAGACCTTGCGACCGCAAGGTAGGCAGTACGGTCCTCGAAGCCAGCAATCAAAGAAATCAAAAGCCACCCACACTGGAGACCTTGCGGACGCAAGGTATCCAGCACCTTGCGACCGCAAGGTAGGCAGAATGCGACCTTTTCGGATTTTCACACAGTCATTCGATCCAATCACAACTCCCGAGTATATATAGAAGTCAGATGCCGAGCCTAAGCATAAGGAGGACGGCTGGAAGCTCTCTTTACATAGATTTTAGGTAGTTTTAGATTGTATAACATAGTTAGGTTTTGTAATTTCAAGTATTGAAGATCAAATCATGTCTCCCATCATCTTCATGTGTCTTTGTTCATCGTCTATGATGAACTAAATCATCCCTAATCTAGGAGGTGGGAGGTAACTTGTATCGAATTTATGTTTTGATTCATATATATATGTCTATTCAATGCTTGTTGATTGTGTTGTTTATCAACCCCTATATTATTTTGCTTTGAACAAATGAATGTAATCGCAAATAATAAAGGCTTAGAGGTGCGGATAACTGCATGACCAAGTGCATATGTCGTACACTGGCTCACCAACACAATAAATTGGACCTATCGATGCACGAGAGTGATAAGTTAGGACCAGGTTCTTACATGATCTAGGTGACAGATAGATCATAAATCTAGGTGACAGCTAGATTGATAGTTCATGTGCTTAGGATATAGAATGGGTGAATTTTGCGGGGATGGAGGCTGAACCAATTGTTCAACAGACTATATCTATTTTTAGTGAACGAACCCAAGACATTGAATGACATTTTTATGAATTGAACATAAAGGAGATATAAAAGAAACCCAGAATCCTAGATTTCCACTCACCATAAGATCTTCATATATGTTATTACTGTCTAATTAGTTAAACATCTATAACTAGTAGATTAGAGTAGAATTAAACATAAAAACCCCCTTAGGTTAATAATTTGCTATCTATAATCGCACTGTTCGTGATCACTTGTCTCTGTGGGTTCGACCCTTGCTTCCGAGTCTATTCTATAATAGTCTTGTCCACTTGCAAGGAAATAGATAAAATAAAACATCGATCAATTCCCCTTAGGATGTATGCTAGAAATGACATGTCCCCCTCTTCTTATGATTCCTATGCTTCTACCATGTCCATGGCATGTATGATGATGATTTGAGTTTATGAGATTTTTGAATGATATGTTCATCCTATTGATTTAGTCCTAAGCCTAGAATTAAAAGTGTTCTATGCCTCCTTAGGAATAACTATTGTTCTTGGACTAATGACTTTTGACAACTCTTAGAGATTGTGATTTTAGTATTTCATAACCTATGAATTGTTCATCCTATTGATTTGGTCCTAAGCTTAGAATTAAAAGTGTTCTATGCCTCCTTAGGAATAACTATTGTTCTTGGACCATTAACTTTTAATAACTTTAAGAAATAATGATTCTAAGGTTCCATGAATTATGAATTGATAATAATTCGTGACTATGGTTGTTAAGTGGATTAATGGTCTAGTCTATCCTATACGAGAACTTATAAAAGGGTTTGGAATGCATTTAGCATTTAAACTCTATTGGATGAATTTATAGAGACGACTCAACGGAGTCAAATTTAGTGAGCCACTGAACAATACCGGCTCAATAATCAATCCCCACGACGTTTTAAACACGTTTCATTAAGAATAATAATTCTAGACTTTTGAATATGGATTGATTATCATGCTTGATTTTAAATGTCATATAATAGAATGCCTATTTGACATGTTGAGTTCACTCTTGTCGAACTCAATCCTACTTGATTATTGATGAGAATAATTACTTGTCATGAACGAGATCGCTCTTGTCGACCTCGTTCACTACTTGAGAATTTGTTAAGTAAACACTACTTGGCATTTGCATGAGTCCAGCTGGCATCCCGTCTTTGTTCACACACGCCTCCACTGTGGCCACAGTGGGGAAGTAGCCCCTTTACTGTAACCATTAGAGCATCATTGGTGTGTTTATCCCGGACATCTCCTCGGAAGGTCGATGTACTCACAAACATCCGACACCTCACATTCCAGTTAACGCTTGTATGCAGGAACTACGTAGCGGCCCGGCTCTCCATATATTCTTATCCTATGTGATTTAATTATAAGCACCTATGTGAAACAATGTGCATCTTGGATATATGTTCTATATGCTTATGTGACGATAACTTGCCTTGTATGTTGCATATTGCCATAACATGCATGATTGATAGCTTACAAGTCTTTATGACTTACCCATTCCCCTTTACTGCTTTAGATCTTAGCAAAGCAGGTCCTTCTCGTTGAGGCTTACGGTGTTCGTGTTCCCTTGTTCCTCTTTTGGTCTGTCGTTGCAGTTTGAATAGGTGGTTTAGATGTCCTCTTCCTTTCTTTTGTAATTTGCAAGGATGACGGGTTTTAAAGCAAGTCATTTAGACTATGCTTGGGAATGTGCTAGAACTTGTACTTGTTTATTTTAGTTAACTACTTGTAGTATTTTCACTTGTAGTACTTGTAAACCCTTTAATGCCGGCAATGTATAAGTCGAGCTTCGGTTATCATGTTTAGTAGTTCACTACGTATAAGTCTTCCGCTGAGCATCCTATTAACTCTTATTTAATTCTTGTTCATAAACTGTTAGCTTGAGTTCCGGCATGTAGTGTCGCCGATGACTTGGTTTAATTGTTTAACTGTTATATCATGTTTGAAAAGTTTTAAAAATACCGGCCTTTTGGTGCCGATGCGTGTTGCGTCTCTAACGTTGCGTCACGTCGTTTTCTTTAATTGAGTCATTGCATGTTTATGTGTTTACTTGTTTCCCTCCTATTTGGGCGGTCTGACCCACGGTTCCACCGCGGGTCCGAGTCGGGTCGCCACAAATTTTTTATTAGTTGACCATAGACATAGATTGCAGACTCATTTAGTGTTTTTTTCCCTTTTTTATTTATATATTTTGAATCTGAGAGAATGACGAAGAAGAAGACGTGGGCAAAATATGTATTTTACATAACTTAACGTCGGAATTTAATGTCCATAAAAAAAATTTGGTTAAATTGCAAGATAACTCGAGTACAATGACCATTCCAAAAATTTTAAAGTTTTAGTGGCCTAGTTGCAACCTTGTGTAAAATTCAGTAACCCAAAGGTATGTTTTGCCAGCGTTTATTTATAAGTCGTTTTACCGGTACCATATACATGCATTAGCAGTGTTCTAAAAATCGGCCTAGGCGGGCGCCTAGGCGCCGCCTAGGCGCTAGGCGCCACCCCGACGCCTAGAAATTTGGCAAATCGGTGAAAAAATCGGCTAGGCGGCTAGGCGCCGCCTAGGCGCCCGACTAGGCGGGCTAGGCGAGGCTAGGCGGCCAACTGCTGATTTTTCCTATTTTTTTAGTTTTTTTTAAAATTTTGGCCCTAAATAATGTCATTTTGAGTTTTTAAAATAATAATAATAATAAATATCAATTTAAAATTATTAAATTATTTTTGTAAATTTGTAATTGTCAATGGACCTATGAATAATTGAATTGTTGACTATTTTTGTAATATTTTGAACCGTAGATGATATTAAATTTCTAGTTTTACCTTTAAAATTTAACATCATATTGTAATTATTACTTTTAAATTATTAGGTGATATTTAGTATTAGTATAATTAAAAAAATTATGTTTAATAATTAGGTTATAATAAAAAATATATTAAAAATCAGATATTATGTCTTATTTCTCGACCCCGCCTAGGCCCCGCGTATATCCCGCCTAGGCGCTCTAGGCGCTAGGCCCTGGTCTGGCGCCTAGCGCCCGCCTAGCGATTTTTAGAACCTTGTGCATTAGTGCTCGTTTATTACAGTTTATTTAGAGTGACTTTTAGCTTTTGACTTTTGAAAAGTCATATTTAGAGTGTTTGTTTCAGCTTATAAGCCTAAAGCCAATAAGTAAAGTACAAAACCCTTTATCCATTGAAAAAGCCAAAGCCAAAATTTTAAGCTTTTTTGGTTTTTTTTAAAACATGAAGACAATTATTTATTAATAAATATTTGATTATCCTCATTTCATCATTTTATCAAATATACATAAAATTTTGAATACTAATTTTCAAGTTTTTTTAAACAAATAATTATAACAACTCATAAACAGCTTTTCAACAGCTGTAACAAACAGTCTATCATATAATCAGCTATCAGCCACAAATCATAAGTCATCAACCACAACAAACGAGCTTTGAATGTCCTTGGTATTCGCTCTATGATTTGGTATGTGTGCATATTAAAAGTAATCGGTAGCAAAGGCGAGTTTTTAATTAGCTATATTAAATAAAAGAGAGTCATTTTGGTAAAAAAAACAAAACAAAAAAAAATTCAATAAAAAGGCACTCAATTAAATAAAGAGAAATATTAGTTTCTACATTCATAAAAATTCAAAACAATGTGATGGTTCAGAATGACAAAATTAAAAAGGTGATCCTTAAAACGAATAAATCATAGCAAAAATAATTAGAAAAGTTACATTTTATTTTTATTTTTATTTTTTGTTGCAATTGTAGTTTCCAAGATATATAACTCTCAAAACAAAAGATATATAATTCTCAAACTCGGGGTCAAATACTATCCCTGGAATACAATCAGCCACTAGAAGTTGAAAACTCTTGTAAGAATGTTTTCAACACCTCTTCCACTTAGGTCAACCACATCTGTTGACCTTTTTATTGAAATTTTTGAAGTTATAATTTATCATGATTCATGACCATTATAAATAAATACAAAAAAAAATTGAAAATACATAGCATACTTTTTTAGATTCCTAATGTGATAGATGATATTAGGGGTGACAATTACAATCGGGATCCTGTTACCTCATCCCACTCAATCTGACCAGAAAATTAATCGATCCAACTCAACCCGTTAATACTTTCGGATCGAAACGGGTAACCCGTTCTAACCCCCAAAAATTAACATGTGGGTTGGATCGGTTAAAACGAAACGAACATGTTACTCATTTTAACCTGCTAGTTTTTCTTCTATAAATGTATGGATTCTTGGAGGGTGGTCTTGGGTTAAGACGGGTCGACCCCCTTAATCGGTTACCAGTTATAACCCAATCCGTTCAAACTCAACTCATTTTGACTTTTTGGTTAGTATGACTTTTTGGTCCATTGATCATGAAATATTGAAATGGGCAATGCTAGGGCCACCCTTATATATTTTGCACCAAAATATAAGTACTCTATGATGTGGCATACTCTCATTGGTTGGATATTTTGTGTGTCCCAGCACTCCAATTAATAAGAGTGTGCTACATCACATAGTACTTATATTTTGGTACATAATAAGAGTGGCTCAAGCATTACTCTATTGAAATATATGACCCACGGGAAAAATAGATCGATCTTCTTATAGCATCCATATTGTGTATTATTTTTATACATCTTTTTAACTAGATCTCACTGTCACCTACACATTTTTCTCTTCTTACCCACTTAAAAATATATCTTCTCATTGTATAATATTCTTACACACACACAAAAAATTAATTTAACACATCCCAATAAAAAAATATTTCATTTGGCCCCCCACCAAAAACCTCACACATGCTGTTAGTGCTAGCAAGAAGATTCTTCTTGTTTTATTCTTAGCTAAAAATAAAATCATTTCTCTTTCCTCTAAGAATAAGTTTAAAAATTTCTCTCATTGTTGGTTTTGCAATTCTTAGCTAAGAATAAGTCTAAGAATTGCAAAAATAACACAATGGTGATGCTCTTAGGGTCCATTTTTTATTTCAGTTTTCTTACGGTGTTTACATAACATTTAGGATCACTAAATGACGGTAAAAAAACAAATATTTAAACATAACTACGTTCCAGATCTCAAACTCAAGATCTTGATCAAGCTAGAACACCCCAAAAGGGTCCTTTATGGCCTCTCAGTGCTCGTTTGTTGCAGCTTATTTGGAGTGATTTTTGGCTTTTGGCTTTTGAAAAGTCATATTTAGAGTGTTTGTTTCAGGTTATAAGCCAAAAGTCAATAAGTAAGGTACAACACCCTTTATGCATTGAAAAGCCAAAAGCCAAAAAGTCAAAATTTTAAGCTTTTTTGGTTTTTTTTAAACATGAAGACAACTATTCATTAATAAATATTTGATTGTCTTGATTTCATCCTTTTATGAAATATACATAAAAATATGAATACTAATTTTCAAGTTTTTTTTAACAAATAATTATAACGACTCATAAGTAGCTTTTCAACAAATTTGTAACAAACGATCATCATCAAAAAGTCATTAAAAAGTCATTCGCCTTAAGCTATCGCTAAAGCCATCATAAGCCACAACAAACGAGTCAACAAACGAGTCCTCAATCTCATGTACAAATATTAGTGTATCTATAATCATTTTGGTGGGGAAAAATTCCACAAAGACCAAGACTAATATAATTGATAATTAGGTATTTGCAATATTACTTCCCATCAACATCACGACTTGGTCGGGAAAGGTAGGGGTGTAAATCTAGAACCATCGAACCATGAAACCGAATCGAACCAAACCAAACCAGTCAGTTTGATTCGATTTTGATCGAAGACGGTTCAGTTTCGATTTCAAAAATTAGGAAACCACGCGGTTCGGTTCGGTTCACGGTTTTTGGTATCGAACCAAACCAAACCGAACCGAACCGAACCAAACCGAACCGAACCAAACCAAACCACGCTATATATTTTTATTTTTTATTATATAATATATATTATATTACATATATTAACTATTTTGAACCTTTGATTTATTCATTTTATATATATATATATATATATATATATATATACGGATACTAAGCCAAACAAAATCTTGATTGTTGGAGAACTATTATTTTTTCCATTGTTTGTGTTTATTTTAGAATTTGTATTGTTTTATTTATGATAATTTGTTGTTAGTAGCTTATTTCATAATTTTGACATTAATTCCAATATTATTTTTATTGTTATTTTCAATGTTGGTTACTTTCATTAAAAATAATTTATATAAACCACAAAACCAAACCAAACCAAACCGAGTGGTTCGGTTCGGTTCAGTTCCATGTCTTACTCGGTTCGGTTCGGTTTGAGATTTTTGGAACCACTAGGAGGCGGTTCGGTTTGTGGTTTTGACATAAACCAAACCAAACCAAACCGAACCACTTACACCCCTAGGGAAAGGTCTTCTAATCTACTAATACATCCGTTCTTGTCTATTTTCGGGAAAAAATAATTGTCCCAAAAAACTTCCAAAAAAAGTTAGGCAGAGTATAGGCATAGAACTAACGTATAATTACCCTAATTTATGATTATTTTTAAAAATAACCTAATTAACGAACATCAAACCTTCACATATATTAATAGTAACTATCACCAACTAATCTAAAAATTATTATCACATTACAATATTAAAATTTTATAAAAAAATGCAATTAAATATCATTCCAAATTCAAACAATACAATAGTAAATAGCTCAATACACCATAAATCTATTAACAAATTACAAATTTATACTAAATAATTCAATAATTCTAAATTAATTTTTTTAGAAAGGCCCAAAGTTATATAACAAAATGAAATAAAATTAGAGGGACTAGGTGCCCGAGACCACATGAGCGACTTCAATGCAAAGGCCACTAAGGTAACCGCCTTAGGCCCCCCATTATCTTAAGCCCCATAATTTTAGAAATTGTGTATATAGTAGTTTTATATGGAGTAATTTTTTTATTAATTATATATTCACTCCATTAATTAGGCCTTATAAAAAGGAAAAAAATTCTCTTTCCTTCATTAAATATAACAACTAGTAAAATTGAAAAGTTTCAATATATTGGGATTTAGAAATTAGGAAAAAAAATCCAACTTCAAAACAAATTGACTTTTGATTTAAATTGTTCACGTGTTTAAGTTAGACCTCTACCAAATTAGATTTGACCAATTTCAAATGTATATAAACAAATTAGATGGCAGAATTGTATAAAATATTTAAATAAATCGATATTTTTAATCATGTTTTAAAAAGTTAAAATTAAAAATTAAAAATAAAGACTATAAAACAATGATTCCATAAAAAAAATTTAAAGTATCCCTAATATGCTAAATCTTTAATTTATCAAATATCCAGATTAATAATAAACCGATGACAGTAAAATTTTATCACGAAAATAATCTTAATATATCTTAATTATCCATGAAACATAGTTTAAATCTTCCATTTTTTATAAAGAATTTTTTTACTCAATAAATAGAATAAGGAAAATGAATTGATTTTATTTAAAATTTATATCATACCAATTAAGTTTTACTTATCCCATACAATTATTTCTTAATTAAATTAATTATTATCATAACATATTTTGATGAGTAATTGCAAAATGGTTTTTTTCTTATTTTATTTAAAGAGTTTATTTTTAAAATTACGTATAAGTGTTATGCAAAAAAAAAGTACACTTAAAGTGGATAAAAACTAAAATTAGTTTAAATCTGAACAAATTTGTTATATTGCAGATCTGTTTATTGAATTTCCATTTGTAATGAAAAATCTCAATCTAGAAATTTTACAAAAGGAAAAGAATAGAAATTACATTGTTCAACATACCTCTATACCAATACCCACATGAAACCCCTCCTTTACTTAATTTTACTTCCCAATGGCCCCATTAACAAATAAATTCAAACCTTTTCCCGTAAATGAGTACAAAAATGAAATTACTTGACCAAACACAAATCCACCCAAAAAACAAATATTTCTTTTTACTATTGAGTATAATTAATTTGTTAATAGCAAATTAAAAAATAGCTTATTAAAATAAAACATTTCTCGACAGTAAAAAAGAGAGCAGTTATTGACATTGAAAGAGGAGATATAATAATGAAAAATAGTGGGTTGTGGGTGGGGCATAGGTGAAAAAACTATAACCAAGGTCAACAACACTCTTTCTCCATAACTTACAGTAACAAATTTTGATTGGCTTTTTCTAAACAACCAACAAAGTCTCTCAAAGGGTGCAAAATAACACCACAATAAGAAAATTTCAAGTTTTACAAATCAAAATTAAAAATGAAATATTTCTTATAAAATCATACTTAAAATCAACTATGTCATAAGAAAGATTAAATGGAATAGCGATGTTATCAATTGAAAAAGGAATAGTAAAAAATTTAAAATATGAAGACTTAATCAATAACTTTACATCTCAAAAGGCTAAAATAATACACTTTAAATAAATAAATAAATTGAATAGTTATATATAGTTACTTGAATTACAGAATTTGACCTTAATTTTGTTTTTCATGCACTCTTGCTTTAGGTTACAATTTAGATAGAGCTGCTCCTAACAGACCACAAAGACGTACATTTCCCTCGTAGGTGATTTACTGGCCTATTTATTTGATTTTTACGGGACTAGTGCCTAAGTTGATTTTTATAACACTGCCCAAAAACGAATGTCCATTTAAGGCTCCGTTTGTTTCACGGAAAATCATTTTCAGAAAATGATTTCTGGAAAATGATTTTCCGTGAAATCAAAAGATTTCATTTTCAGGTGTTTGGTAAATCTTTTGAAAATATGTTAGAAAACATTTACGGGTGTTTGGCAAACACGCGAAAAATGTCATAGAAAACAATATATGAATAAATACAAAAATAAAAATAGAAAATAAATAATGTTTAGGATGTCCCTAGAAAATCAGTAAGAACCATCTTTTTTTAATAAGGTCAATATTTTTTTAATCTCACAATTATAAATAATTTTTTTGATAATTGATATGAAAAAAAACATTTTTAAAATAGAAAATAGACAATGTTTAGGATGTCCCTAGAAAATATTACGGAAAACTATATATGAATAAATACAAAAAAAATTATAATATTAATGCACATATTGAATATAAAATAGTGTTGAACTTTAAGTAATTTTTCTTTAGTAACCCTCAATTTATCATTAGAGGTGTCAAATCAATGTCTATCTTTTTTCAATCTCACAATTACTAATAATTTTTTTGATAATTGATATGAAAAATACATTTTAAAATAGAAAATTGACGATGGTTAGGATGTTTCTAAATAATATAGGTGACACTAATTTTAGAACGTAGTAAATATTTATTAAAATTATAATTTATAAATAGCATGCACAAACGTTATTTATATTTCTAAACAATTTATTTGTTGAGTGAAATATTGTGTGTGTAAGTAAATATGTGCAATTGTGAAAGGGGAGGAGGTCCCGAACATTTGGAAAATGACTTACGGAAAATGAATCCGTAAGTCATTTTCCGGAAAAGAAGTCTTCATTTTCCGTTGACTCGAAAAACCTTTTACATTGATTGCATTTTCCTAAGGTTACCACCAAACACCAAAAAATAAAAAAAAAACATTTTTTAAAAGTCATTTTCCGTGAAATAAACGAACCTACAATTTATCATTTCAAAGAGGCTCACGTTTATCACGTTGCTTTAATACCAAGAAAAAAGGAAAAACAAGTGGACTTCCCAGCTATCGAACATAGCACAAATGTGACTGATCACCCATGGGCCCCATCAAGCTGAAAGGAAGCTACTGCAGACCTTGAGGATTGAGCTTGTCACATAAGTAGTGAATCCAAGCTAGTTATGATATCTGCAAGTTGATTATTTGTGGAATCCAAGCTAATTAGTTATGATATCTGCAAGTTGATTATTTGTGGAATTCAAGCTGGTTATGATATCTGCAAGTTGATTATTTGTGGAAACTAGTGATGCACCTGTTCGTTACATGGATTGTATTTGTGTATAAAATTATATATTAAATTAAAGTTGAATAATATGTAAATAATTTTTTTAATATGAACAAAATAAACAAAAAATAATAAACAATAAAATTAAATATAGAAATTCATATAAATTTGAAAAAAATAATATAAATTTTAGAATACTTTTTATATACAATAATTTTCGTTCAACATGCACTATTATTACAACTATAAATATTAGGGGTGGAATCGGGGTGGGACCCATCCCGATACCCCTCATCCCGATCCCGTCCTGAAAGAATTCGGGATTTTAATTTCCTTCCCGATCTCGTTTCTGATAAGTGTCGGGACCCGACGAATCAGGATCCCGACAGTTCGGGAGATAAAATCTCGTAATCTCGACTATCATATTTATGAACAATATTTTCTTACTGTAAAATATTTTTAAAATGTCTCCATTATGATTACGATTTCAAACTGTATATTTACAAGTATACTTGAATATTTATTTAATGATGAGTGTTGCTGAATTTGTCATTATGAATAAAATACACCATTCATTCGTAGGAGAGGGGCTACATTAAGTGCAAAACGCGATAGACAAAAAAACCCACAACAATGTTAAAATAAATTTAACAAACATCATTAAGTAATTATACCAAACACAAAATAGACAATGTTTAACGCTCACAATATTTATAAAAAAATAAAAAATAATTTAAAAATAAAAAAATAATTTAAAAAATAGTCGGGATTCAGGAATCCCGACGGGATTGATAGTCGGGACGGGTCGGGAATCCCGACGGGATTGATAATTATCTTGAATCCCGTCCCGAAATAAGTCGGGACGGGAAAAATCCCGACAAAATCAGGATCGGGAAATGTTGGGACAGGATCAGGTCGGACGTCGGGACGGGTCGGGAAAAACGGGACTTTTGCCGGCCCTAATAAATATCACATAGTAATTCTAAACAAAGTTACATGCAACTGATGATAATCAAAAACATGTTTCCAAATTGAGTCTTATATTAGACAATGACTTACTATGGTTTTTATTCATAGACATTACGTAAGACATAATCAACAAAAAATGTTTTATCTGAAATTTGAAAGAAATTTTAGTATCAAATAGTATCAGTGACATTCTTGGAATAAAAAAAGTGCCACAAAAATTGCCCTTTGAAATAACTCAACCTTCTAAAACATGGTTTCTCAGCCTTATAATAATTAATCTTATGTCATTGCATAACTCAAGTGAATAGACTATGTTACGAAACAACATTATTTGAGTTCCAACCTTCAAATTTAACTCGTAGTTTGAGATTTCAGAATATGTAATTCAATTGAAATATTCACGAGTATGTATCATTCAAATTTAACTCATAATTTGGTATTTCAGAATATGTATTGTTCATTAATGTGAGGTAATTAAAAAAATTACATCTTAATTTTTATATGACTATTTAATTGAAACCACACAAAAAAACATGTATCTCTTTCAACAACATAACTTATATATTACATTTCAATTTTCAATTATATAAAGAATTAACAAAAAAAAAGAAGAGAAAATGTCACTCTAATTTGAACATGATATAAAGTTCTCGATATTCTTACTTATTTATAATAGACTATCATAAAATATATTTTTTATTTAGTTTATTGAGTTTTGTCTTCTTTTCAGTTGTGTAGTGTGCATTCATCTGATATTTACAAAATCTCAAGCATATATTAATTCATTTGCATACTGTTTGCTTCATACATAAGTTTCATACTGACACCGTGACATAAGCACGGACACAAAATCTAGTGATAATTTAAACTTAGACGAACCCAAACTAAAAAAACAAACAAAGTCAGGCCCATTAATATTTTTTTATTTATTTTTTGTTTTAAATATTATAGAATGGTATTTCAAGATCTATTAAAAACAATCGTAAATATTTTTATTAACCTATTTTTTATTTATAATAATACTAAGCTATTCAATATTTTTGAATAAATACCATTTTTACGAATTATTTTTATATATTGATTTTGTTCGTAATTAGTTATATGCACATGTACTCTGTCTGACTTATGAATAGCTTGCCTAGAAATTTGATTTCAACTTTACTTTTATGTAATATCTAATAGTTATGTGGCTTTGGTATATAATTAGTTACATGCCATTTATATGTCATTTTCGAATTTAATTCTCAAAATAAAAAAAAGTAAACTCAATTGAAATAGTTTTTGTCAATATCATTAAATGACATTTCTCAAATTCAATTTCAAAAAAAAATTGACGTAAACAAAACATAAGTGATTCCATTTTTGAAAAGTGAGTTTTGCAGGAAATTTCTAAAAATTATGCACTTATGTTTTTATATATACTTCAACACAACCGTATAATGCACGGTTCAATATTGATATAAATAAAACAATATAAAATTTTAATGATAATCATATAACCGAATAATTATATGAAAAATCATGAGTTCAATATGCATATAAAACAAATTATAGAAAATTATGTTAATAAAAACAATTTTTTTAACATATCTTTAAATTGATATCAAAGTAACATGTCCTTGACCAAAACAGTTTACTTTGTACGGTAAAAATTGAAGTTAATTATAGAAAATTATAATCAAAGCACTCGTGCGATGCACGAAGCCTATATTCATATCAATACAATAGTTAAGACTTTATTGCTAATAAAATACACAAATAATTGCAACATAAAGATTATAAGTTCGATGTGTAGAATTGAATATCATAATTTTGTAACGTTAAAATTAAGATTATTTTGTTTGGATCTCATGTAGAGTTCAATTAAAAATCTAAATGTATAAGCAAATTCATAGAAATAAAAAATTCAATGAAAATCAAGAGTCTTTAGGTTTAAAAATGTTTTACCTTAATTTGGAGAAAAAAATCAATTTATAGAATAAAAATATTAAAAATTTCAGTTCAATTCCAATTTTAATATTTTTTATGGATATAAATAATAAAATTTACATTGAAGTCAACAATTCCAATTATTAACAATGGAATTGAGGTTCACATTCTCTCATTTTCTATTCTGGAGTCTCAACAAAATTTAAATTCACTGCTATGTTTTTTTTTTTTTTTTTAACCAGGTTGAATCCTGTGGTAGTAGTTCTGGTCCCTCATTGCTACTACCAGGAAAATCGCGAGATGTGCCCGAAATGATACAGGGTTTGAGAACAGTGCAACTGATAACACATACAAGGTCCAACCTCAGAAGAAAGCAAAGTGCTTCCACCAAGTATCGAACCCACGCTGCATGCCTCCAGCATCTTATGTCCCCCTCCTTTTACCACTCGGCTATGCCTCGGGGGACCACTGCTATGTTTCCCGTATTAAAAAATGATATTAAAATACATACACATAAATATATATAAATAAAAGTTACATTAATATTTAAAAAAAAAATGATAGCGCATATAATATCAGACAAAGGGCCAATTGTTTGTGATATACTAACATGTTTTGTCATAAAACCTTAAAAACTATACTTTTCAAAATTGGTAATTTTTACAAAATAATTCAAGTATTATGTTTCAATTTTAAAATCAGACAGAAAAAAAATAATTAAAATAGTATATAACCAAGGAAAATAAAATGTAGGAGATGGGTCAAGGAAAATGAACAAAAATTCAAACGATTGATTGATAGACATCAGAAAATTTGGTTTAAACCGTGCTATGGATAACTTTTGGACTGCGACCCGGTAAACACTCATAAAACCATGTTGTTTTAGTTTATTTATATAAACGAAAAGAAAACACTTTTACCCTAGTATCACCACACATTGCAATATTTTTTTACGTATTTTCTGCAGCGATGGCCAACCCCAAGGTTACCACCTAAAGAAAGTCCAGTAACGGAAGCTATGACCACCGACTTACCATAAACTTCTTGGTATGTTCATGTTTCCAAAAATATTTCAAAAACTTTGTTTAACTTCAAAACTCATTTATTAATTTTAATTCGTGATTTAGTTCAACTAACAAACAAATTCAATCTGAATATTGATTAATTTCATCATCAGTACTTTTTTTATATCTGAATTTTTAAACATGTATAAGTAACTAAAAAATCAGAAATTATCGGGTTTCCATTTTTTTTACATGTAGCTAGTTGTCTCAAAAAATTGGTCCTATCTCGATTTATAGATTTTTTTTTACAATAATAACTTTGGTTATGATGAAATAGAGAAAAAAAAATGTCAGATCTTGGTATTATTATTAATTGATTGTCTGTGAATTAGTTTTACTTCAAAAATGTGTGTATGTGATTTAGTTTCAAAATCATTGTTTTATTCCATCTTTATTTTTCATAGCCTGGATATTGATGCAAAGAAATTTACAAAAGAAACTTGGTTTTGTTATCTTTTATGTTTCTACTATGCATATTTTTCTTAATATACTAAATAAGAATGTAAATAGGTTTTGGAATCATTTATCCAATCAACCATAATAATGACATTTTCTATTCTCAATTTCCAATGCAAAAAGTGGCTTATATACAAATTAAAAATGTTTCTAAATTTGGAAAGTCATTTTTGGCGGGAACTTTCTAAAACTTGCTCCTCTCCTTTTATATATGTATAGATGAACCGAACCATGTGGTTTACAGGCTACTTTGTCACGAACAAAACGAAAAGCAACAATAGAGTGAAGTCCCGAGCTAGGAAGCTCGAAACCAAAATCATATAGAACCAAAAGATTATTGTTTCACAAAGGGAAATAACAAAGCGCGTATGCCATAACATTGCAGGCACAGAACGAACCATCAGCGACTCCAGGTCGGCGTTTCAACAAAATCTCATCCTGATATACAACAAAGACCCAACAACAAAACCAACAACAAGAATACTGAATGCCCTAAAGCTACTTCTTGCCCGGGAGACAACTTAATAAATCCTATAGGGTGAAGTATACATGCTCGACTACACTAGTCGGTGACAAGAACAAGACTAAGAATACTACCCAATCGTAAAGTTTATATAACTTTATCCAACATCGTCCTTTACAGAATAGGAGGACAAAATAACAATAATAACACAATGCTAGTCGGGACTTCGCGAGCTATAACTCGGAAGAAACGACAACTATGACAATCACGAACCACATGATCTCAAGTCAGCTATCGATCCACTGCACTACTACAGTCAAGATCTACACGACCTCAACACGACTAATGAATAACTACACACTAAGAGCCAAAGCATGGAGTGAGTCATAATGACCCAGTACGCTAATACAAACAACAATATAACGTAATGTGAAATATTGTTATAAATAAACATGTCATCGTATTACTACGACGAAAATCCATGAAGATGTGTCGTATGCTCAATACTCCACATAATAATCTTTCTTTCTCATTTACTAAACCGTCCAAATGAAGCAGGGTGAAATTCCCTGCTCATAAACAAACCAAATCAATTAGAATGAACTCTCATAAAAATCATCACATACAAGTATACATATTGATATATACACACATCAGATCTCATACCTCATATCAACATCATGTATAAGTATGTACATCTATATATATACACATCAAGTTCCTCATATAATCAACATGTATAGGTATGTGTGTGTGTGTATATATATATATATATATACATACATAACGAGTCTTTCAATAATCCAACAGTGGAGGGGTGTGTGAACCGTATCCGGTAAGGCAATACATTGCAACCACAAATCCCATAATTCGTGAAGACAATGCATCGTCTCACCATCCACGTAAAAACTCAAGTAATGTCAGCTAAACATATATGCAATGCACAAGTAGATGTTTACTTGCCAATTTTAAATAGGTATATAACTATACTAAATTCACACGATTATTCATATCATTGTCATAATCACAAAACCACATAAGGAGCTCATAATGAGTTTCAAAATAACAAGTGCCAAGTATGTACACTTAAATCAAACAATGTTCCAAAAGCTAGTAAACCTAGTCAAATGGATTCTAAATGTCGTAGGATTTCAGCACGATCCTTGTAAGGTCCAGTTGTTCCTTAAACTCGACTTCGTTGAGTCTTCGTTACAATTCATCCCAAATAGGGTATAAATGCTATATGTATTTCTAGCCCTTCTACGTTCTCGTGTTAGGCATTGGTAGGTTCTGGTTTCATTTAGAAACCCTAGTTCATTAGGTTCCTAATTCCACCTATTAGTGAAATCTTAGGTTGATCATAACCAGTCATACCATAATTCATCAAGTTCACAAATCCAACGCCATTGAAACCTTAAGGCATTCAAAGAGCAAATCATGCTTTAACCAAAGATACACTAGTATGCTTTATAAGTCATATTATCAATCAACATAGAAGAATCAATCCTTAACAAATGTAACAATTATGCATTTAATCATAATCTCAAGTAAACGTAGAAGTTCATATTCTAGCATGTAACCAAGCTAAGTCATTATCTTAGAAATCAATCCATCACATATTGTCCAAGACTACTATACTAGTCTGGGGTCATTAAACCATTGACTTTTAAATAATAAACTCTTCCTAGGATGATAATTCATCCTATCTTCCGAAAAATCCATATAAGTCCAAGATTTACACAAACAATATCATTAACAAGTTCAATCCTTGGAATTGTGCCGTAGCTATAATTCTCATCACTATGAGACCTTCTAGAGGTTCTCTCTACATTGAATGTCGAGTAAGTGTACGCAAGGGAGAAACCACCTAAAGTATGGTAAAAGTAAACAAAGCATCTGGGTGATACTATTTTGCAAGGTCGAAAGAATACAAGCAAATCTTAGATAACAACTTGGCTATCTTGCGACTACACAAGTGGAATCTATGCATAGAGTACCAATGCAATACCATCCCAAATCATCCTATAGGAGGATTCTCTAAATCACCATCTCGGATTCCCCGAGATGTTCCCAATATTTCAAACCAAATTCTTAGACAAGTCAACATACATTTATGCACTCAAGGCGACTATTAGTGAGTTGAAAATCATAACTACAATCACCCTAAACCCATGGGGTTCAAAACAGGGTAAGTCACATTATTATAAGCCTTGGGACTTCAATTGAAGTCCTAAACGTATCAATAGGCATAGCCCACAATTAAACCGTTTCAAACATCTTCCACTCGAATCACACATTCGTGACCCGAACATACCCAAAACCCGTAGGACTTCTTCCTAGAGTCATATGGAACATGATAAACCACTTCGTGAATCCGTTGAGTCAAAATACCAAAATCCCATTTCTAGGTCATAACCTAAATTCGGGATTTCAAGCTCATCCGGGTTGCCAAACCCAACCATAAGTAATTTCAATTACTAATTACTATAATAAACCCAACAAAACACTCATAAATCCAACCCCACATATTCTCATACCAAAACCCACTATAAAATCATCATCTAGACAAGTTTTAACACCACAATTCATGGGGAACAAGTCTCTACCAACCTAGCATGAATTTAAGCTAGAGGGAAAGTAGGAGGTTTAGTAACGTACCTATTTTAGCTAACAAACGCAAAAGAAAACAGAAACAAACCAGGGGGAAAAACTCTACTCGTCGAGAGCTTCGCGACGATGGTCTCGGCTCATCGATCAGATGGCCGAAGCTCTGGGAATCGAAGAAACACACACTAATCTCACACATAGTTTCTCTTTCTCTCTCTCGTTCTTGATCGATGGCGACTAAAAATGAGGAGAGGGGAGAGATTTCAGATCTATAATAGGGTTTAAAGGACTCATCTACCCTTACAAGGGTCAAAGGAGGGGTTTAATTTTAGGGTAGGGAGGTAATTTCACACCCAAAGTCGAATTTGCAGCAAATCTGTTCGTAACAGGGGAACAGTTGTTCATTAGCATAGGTTGAACATCATAATAAATGTTCAGTAAAAGAGGCCGAACAACAGGCTAAGCGTTTGGGGGTAGTGTCCGAACAAAGAAACTAGTCTAAAACAAGGCCAATGAAGTCCAAAACTCATGGTGAAACATACATAGACTTAGGAAACTATGAGAACCTCATTTCGACACCGCGTACCTCGCTATTAAAAAGAGAGTGGCGTTTCAAAATAGAGAAAACCCCAAAATACCAGAAAGTATAGGTTTGGGAGCTAAGTTACTAGTTGGGAATGAGTTAGGCACACAGCTCGCACTTTTGGCCTAATAATGGGTTTTGCTAAAAACATGTTTAGTTTGAGTGTTTAGTCTAGAAAAATACTTTATATATATATATATAAATGAAACATATTTATTTTATACAACTATTTGGTCATAATAACGACTATTTTATGATAATTTACCAATTAAAGTGTGTTAGCCATTATTTGAGCATGCTAATAACTATTTTAATATTTTATGTACATTTAAATAAATACAACTTTATTTAATGTTTTAAACGAAAGAAAAGATTATTTTTTAATTAATATAAACTAGTATAAACTAATTACTATAAATAATATTTACGTGCATAATAATAATATTTATATCTAAATTTTACCTATTTAAAATAACTGCGGGACAGAATGGTAGGTCGATAACTACCCCTTGAATCGTGAGTATCTAAACCCGGTATATGCGCCTAGGATTAAACTCTCTAGGTGTTTTTGAGTGTGCTTCTCATGTCTTCTTGAGAGAAAGTCTTTTTTTTTCTTTGTTGTTGTTGCTTTTGCTTTTGTTGTTGTTGCTATTGGTTTTGCTTTTGTTGTTGTTGTTATATCTTTGTTGTATCCAAGCAGCATAACCACAGTTTTTGGCTTTTTAGATCGGCTCGCCGGGGCGAGGACAAAAGAGGCTCACTTGCTCGAGCAAGGGAGGAGGTTGTCGAGGAGGCAGGAGGTCGAAGGCTCAAGGGCTCGCTTGCACAAGGCAAGGGAGGAGGAGGCTGGAAGCCTTGATCGCTTGCACTATAGGCAAGGGAGAAGGGAGAAGATGGAAGTCAAAGAGAGAGGCTTGGGGTGCTTCAAATGAGGAGGCTAGCCTCTCATTTTATAGGCCAATATAAGGCAAGGTTACTGAGGCACTGGGCACAGAATGCTTGTACACTGCGCAAAGAAAGCGAGCCATGCAACATAGACAGTGCAGCAAACTAGGGAAGGAGAAAACAATATGAGGTGCGACACATACATGATTGGGCGCCGCACCCCGACTTGCATTTCCTTCACAGATTCTTCAATTTTCATTCTACTCCCTTGACATGTTATCTTTTCGTCCTTTACACTCTGGCCCCCTAAAAGGTTAACAAAGGTAACATCCGTGAGTCAATATATATATATATATATATATATATATATATATATATATATATATATATATATATATATATATTGTTTCAAGCACCGACAGAACGAAGCGCCCCTTCTTTCAAAGGGAAGAGGACGGGTTATTCACATTTCATTTGATGGTCGAGACGAATTGAAAGCTAAGCGTGGTAATTCTAAAGATTCCCTAGGGAAAAATAATATATATATATATATATATATATATATATATATATATATATATATATATATATATATATATATATATATATATATATATATATCTAGGACATTTGTAAAATGAGAAGTACAAAATTGGGGTGTCTACAGAGCCCCTCAACGACGGAGTTTGTAAGTGAACATGAGTTTACTAACAAACGAACGTCGTTGATAAGAATAGACTCTCAATTTCAGGACTTGCGTCGCTGGGGAAAGTTTTAATATTTGAAGGTATTTTTGCAATACAAGTTGGGCGTGGTGGAAATCTTACGAAATTTAAAATGATTGCGAAATTGAAATGCTTATCAAATTGAAAATGCTTGCGGAATTTGAAATGCTTATCAAATTAAAAATGCTTGCGGAATTTAAAATGCTTATCAAATTAAAAATTCTTGCGAAATTTAAAATGCTTGTCAAATTTAAAATGCTTGCGGAATTGAAATGCATGCGGCATTGAAAATGCTTGCGAAATTAAAATGTTTGCAAAATTGAAATGCTTGTCAAATTTAAAATGCATGCGGAATTTAAATGCTTGCGAAATTTAAAATGTGTGCGAAATTGAAATGCTTATGATGCGAGATGGATGTGGTCAATTCCTGAGTCCCGGGGTTTGCACCCCTTGTGGAAATGATCAACATTCAGAGATTTTGTATCAACCAAGATTTTTTTAAAATGTCATGTTGTAATATTCATTACAATGTCTAGAGATTCTTTTTCAAATGCCGCGTTGCAATTTTCATTGCAACATCCCAAATATTTTCCAAATGTCACAAAAAGTTTTTTTTTTAATGTAACGTTGCAATATTCATTGCAACGTCCAAAGATTCTTTTTCAAACACCGCGTTCCAATTTTCATTGCAACGTTCCAAAGATTTTCTTTCAAATGTCACGTTGTAATGTTCATTACAACGTCCAGAGATTTTTGTTTAAATGCCACGTTGCAATTTTCATTGCACTGTCCTAAAGATTTTCTTTCAAATGTCACTAAAAGGCTTTTTTTTAATGTCACTTTGCAATATTCATTGCAACGTCCAGAGATTCTTTTTTCAAACGCCACGTTGCAATTTTCATTGCCACGCCCAAAATATTTTCCAAATTTTTCGTCATAATATTTATTATGACACTCCAAAAGAATTTTTTTTAAAATGTCACGTTGTAATATTCACTGCAACCTCCAAAAATTTTGTTCAAATGGAAGTGTGATGTGTTGGATATATAATTAATGAGTTATTATATTTTCTAATTGGTTTATTCTAATTAATTGTTTGTTTTGCCTTTCTTGGTATTTACTTTAATTAATTATTATTGTTACATCTTTTATAGAAAGGTTTTTTGAAGATTATACTTTAATTGGTGTTTTAGGGTTGGTATATATGAATCTTTATTCTAGTAGGATTATGTATACAAGTTATTGAATGTCGTTGTGTTACTCTTTATGAGACACGACTTGACCTGATTTATTTAGGTAAAGAATCCTACACATTTGATAACTCTTTATGAGGTAAGATTTAGTCCTTGTTTATTGCACTAACATACTAATCTTTTATGGTAAGTGGTTTTCTTATTTTGCAAGGTTTCTAGGTCAAGGATGCAAGTATACATAAGAGGATCGATACAAGGCTGAGAAGTTAAGGAGAAGAGACTGAGCATATACACAACACAAATTTATAGAAGAAAGTAGAAATTGTAGAATCCAGTATCTGTCCTGACCTGAATGTATTGTTGAATGAAGCTACATTAAAGTCTTCATTCATTCTGTTCCAGCACTGTTTTCCAGTTTACATCTCCTACTGTTATGTTAAAAGCTATTGAGCGTATATTAGTCTAGGTAGTCAGAGGTGTTAGGATTATACAAAGCCATATCTACTTCTTAGAGAGTTTTTACATAAATTTCACTTTGTTAGTTGTTCTTTGTAATACACTTCAACTGTTTTACTAGTGGAATATTTTTAGTCATGAGGCTCGATCAATATATTTATTTTACATATTGATCAAGGTATCTCTTATGTTCAGTTCTGTTTCTTCCTGTTTTGTTTATTTAAATTCTATAATATTGATATCTCAATTAAATCTTCAATAAACTCTTCATTGTAAGCATAAAAATTCAAAACAATGTGATGGTTCAGAATGACAAAATTAAAAAGGTGATCCTTAAAACGAATAAATCATAGCAAAAATAATTAGAAAAGTTACATTTTATTTTTATTTTTATTTTTATCTTTATCTTTATTTTTATTTTTATTCTTATTCTTATTCTTATTCTTATTCTTATTCTTATTCTTATTCTTATTCTTATTCTTATTCTTATTCTTATTTTTTTTTTTTTTTTTTTTTTTTTTTTTTTTTTTTTTTTTTTGTTTTTATTTTTGTTTTTATTTTTTGTTTTTATTTTTGTTTTTATTTTTATTTTTATCTTTTGTTTTTGTTTTTATTTTTATTTTTATTTTTTGTTTTTGTTTTTATTTTTATTTTTATTTTTATTTTTTGTTTTTTGTTGCAATTTTAGTTTCCAAGATATATAACTCTCAAAACAAAAGATATATAATTCACAAACCCGGGGTCTAATAGGACCAATACTATCCCTGATTCCCTGGAATACAATCAGCCACCAGAAGTGGAAAACTCTTGTAAGAAAGTTTTCAACACCTCTTCCACTTAGGTCAACCACATCTGTTGACCTTTTCATTGAAATTTTTGAAGTTATAATTTATCATGACTCATGAACATTATAAATAAATACAAAAAAAAATTGAAAATACATAGCATACTTTTTTAGATTCCCAATGTGATAGACGATATTAGGCGTGACAATTATAATTGGAATCTCGTTAACTCTTCCCACTCGACCCGATCAGAAAATTAATCGATCCAACTCAACCTATTAATTTTTATGGGTCGAAACGGGTAACCCGTTCTAACCCCCACAAATTAAGATGTTGGGTTGGATCGGCTAAAACGAAACGAACATGTTACTCATTTTGACCTGCTAGTTTTTCTTCTATAAATGTATGGATTCTTGGAGGGCGGTCTTGAGACGGGTCGACCCCCTTAGTCGGTTACCAGTTCTAACCCGACCCGATCAAACTCAACTCATTTTGACTTTTTGGTTGGTATGACTTATTGGTCGGTTGATCATGAAATATTGAAATATATGACCCACGGGAAAAATAGAGTGATCTTCTTATAGCATTTACATTGTGTATTATTCTTACACATCTTCTTAACTGAGTCTCACTGCAACCTACGTATTTTTCTCTTCTTACTCACTTAAAAATATATCTTCTCATTGTATAATATTCTTACACAAATTTTTTTTTTTAATTTAATACATTCCAATAAAAAAATATTTCATTTCCCCCTATCAAAAACCTCACACATGCTACTAGTGCTAACAAGAAGATTCCTTTTGTTTTATTCTTAACTAAGAATAAAACCATTTCTCTCATGGTTGGTTTTGCAATTCTTAGCTAAGAATAAGTCTAAGAATTGCAAAAACAATACAATGTTTATGCTTTTAGGATCTATTTTTTATTTCAATTTTCTTATAGTGTTTTTATGACAGTTAGGATCACTAAATGACGTCGGTAGAAAAACAAATATTTAAATACAACCGCGTTCCACTCATCATCTTGATCAAGCTATAACACCCCCAAAAGGGTCCTTTGTGGCCTCTCAATCTCATGTACAAATATTAGTGTATCTATAACCATTTTGGTGGGGAAAAATTCCACAAAGACTAAGACTAATATAATTGATAATTAGGTCTTTGCAATATTACTTCCCATCAACATCACGACTTGGTCGGGAAAGGTCTTCTCATCTACTAATACATCCGTTCTTGTCTATTTTCGGGAAAAAATAATTGTCCCAAAAAACTTCCAAAAAAAATTAGGCAGAGTATAAGCATAGAATTAACGTATAATTACCCTAATTTATGATTATTTTTAAAAATAACCTAATTAACGAACATCAAACCTTCACATATATTAATAGTAACTATCACCAACTAATCTAAAAATAATTATCACATTACAATATTAAAATTTTATAAAAAAATGCAATTAAATATCATTCCAAATTCAAACAATACAATAGTAAATAGCTCAATACACCATAGAATTCATTAACAAATTGCATATTTATAATAAATAATTCAATAATTCTAAATTAATTTTTTTTAGAAAGGCCCAAAGATATATAACAAAATGAAATAAAATTAGAGGGACTAGGTGCCCGAGACCACATGGGCAGCTTCAATGCAAGGGCCATTAAGGTAACTAACTGCCTTAGGCCCCCCATTATCTTAGGTCCCATAATTTTAGAGATTGTGTATATAATAATTTTATAATTTTTTTTGTTAATTATATATTCACTTCATTAATTAGGCCTTATAAAAAGGAAAAAAATTCTCTTTCCTTCATTAAATATAACAACTAGTAAAATTGAAAAGTTTCCATATATTGAGATTTGGAAATTAGGAAGAAAAAAAATCCAACTTCAAAACAAATTGACTTTTGATTAAAATTTTTCACGTATTTAAGTTAGACCTCTACTAAATTAGATTTGACCCATTTCAAATGAATATAAATATTTTTGGTTTTCTATATGATTTAAAACTAATAAAATCTTTAGATGATGACAGTTTGAAGAAACATAGTTTGAATCTTGAAGCTTTTTTAAAGCATGATATGTTGTCAAATATTGATTGTTTAGATTTGTTATCAGAATTGAAAGAAATTTTACAAATCGAAACAAACACACCAATTGAAACACTTAATTTTATTAAAAAACTAAATTCTTTTTCAAATGCATGGATTGCTTATAGGATATTATTGACAATACCTATAACGGTTGTTTCAATCGAAAGAAGTTTTTCAAAATTAAAACTTATAAAATCATACTTAAAATCAACTATGCCATAAGAAAGATTAAATGGAATAGCGATGTTATCAATTGAAAAAGGAATAGTAAAAAATATGAAGACTTAATCAATAACTTTACATCTCAAAAGGTTAAAAGAATACACTTTAAATAAATAAATAAATTGAATAGTTATATAATTTTTCTTTAGTAACCCTCAATTTATCATTAGTGGTGTCAAATCAATATCTATCTTTTTTCAATCTCACAATTACTAATAAATTTTTTGATAATTGATATGAAAAATACGTTTTAAAATAGAAAATTGACAATGGTTAGGATGTTCCTAAATAATATAGGTGACACTAATTTTAGAACGTAGTAAATATTTATTAAAATTATAATTTATAAATAGCATGCACAAACGATAGTTATATTTCTAAACAATTTATTTGTTGAGTGAAATATTATGTGTGTAAGTAAATATGTGCAATTGTGAAAGGGGGCGGAGGGTACCCGAACATTTAAAAAATGACTTACGAAAATTGAATCCGTAAGTCATTTTCCGGAAAAGAAGCCTTCATTTTCCGTTGACTCGGAAAACTTTTTACATTGACTGCATTTTCCTAAGGTTACCAAACACCAAAAAATTAGAAAAACGTTTTCTAAAAGTCATTTTCCGTGAAACAAACGAACCTAGAACTTGCAAAGAAGATCATAAGCCTTGACCAATTGTGATTTCAAAGAGGCTCACGTTTATCACGTAGCTTTAATACCAAGAAAAAAGGAAAAACAAGTGGACTTCCCAGCTATCGAACATAGCACAAATGTGACTGATCGTCCCTCGAGGCATAGCTGAGTGGTAAAAGGAGGGGGACATAAGATGCTGGAGGCATGCAGCGTGGGTTCGATACTTGGTGGAAGCACTTTGCTTTCTTCTGAGGTTGGACCTTGTATGCGTTATCGCTGTTCTCAAACTCAGATCATTTCTGCACATTCGCGATTTTCCTGGTAGTAGCAATGAGGGACCGGAGCTACTACCCCAGGATTCAACCTGGTTAAAAAAAAAAAAAAAAAAAAAAAAAACAAATGTGACTGATCACCTAAGTTAATCTAAAGACGCTTACATCAACAGTGACTTATTTTACAATTTACATGCATGAATATACAAGATTGAATTGAATTAAATGAATTATACACTGAGATAAATTCAATGTTGACTTGTTGACTTGATAACCCCCCATGGGCCCCATCAAGCTGAAAGGAAGCTACTGCGGACCTTGAGGATTGAGCTTGTCACATAATTAGTGAATCCAAGCTAGTTATGATATCTGCAAGTTGATTATTTGTGGAATCCAAGCTAATTAGTTATGATATCTGCAAGTTGATTATTTGTGGAATCCAAGCTGGTTATGATATCAGCAAGTTGATTATTTATGGAAACTAGTGATGCATCCGTTAGTTACATGGATTGAATATGCATATAAAATTATATATTAAATTAAAATTGAATAATATGTAATTAAATTTTTTTTAATATGAACAAAATAAACAAAAAATAATAAACAGTAAAATTAAATATAGAAAATCATATAAATTTGAAAAATATAATATAAATTTTAGAATACTTTTTATATACAATAATTTTCGTTCAACGTGCACTATTATTACAACTATAAATATTAGGGGTGGAATCGGGGTGGGACCCATCCCGATACCCCTCATCCCGATCCCGTCCTGATAGAATTCGGGATTTCAATTTCCTTCCCGATCTCGTTTCCGATAAATGTCGGGACCCGACGAATCAGGATCCCGACAGTTCGGGAGATAAAAATCCCGTAATCCCGATTATCATATTTATGAACAATATTTCTAACTGTAAAATATTTTTAAAATGTCTCAATTATGATTACGATTTCAAACTGTATATTTACAAGTATACTTGTGATATGATTCCTAGACGCGTACTCGCGATGGAGGAATCAAAGAACACGCAGCACGGCAAGCGAAGAACGTCAATGAATTGATGGTTTTCTATATGATTTAAAACTAATAAAATCTTTAGATGATGACAGTTTGAAGAAACATAGTTTAAATCTTGAAGCTTTTTTAAAGCATGGTATGTTGTCAAATATTGATTGTTTAGATTTGTTATCAGAATTGAAAGTAATGAAAGAAATTTTATAAGTCAAAAAAAAAAACACCAATTGAAACACTTAATTTTATTAAAAAGCTAGATTATTTTCCAAATGCATGGATTGCTTATAGGATATTATTGACAATACCTATAACGGTTGTTTCAGTCGAAAGAAGTTTTTCAAAATTAAAACTTAAAAAATCATACTTAAAATCAACTATGTCATAAGAAAGATTAAATGAAATAGCGATGTTATCAATTGAAAAAAGAATAGTAAAAAAATTAAAATATGAAGACTTAATCAATAACTTTGCATCTCAAAAGAATAAAAGAATACACTTTAAATAAATAAATAAATAAATAGAATAGTTATATATATAGCTACTTGAATTACATAATTTGGTCTTAATTTTGTTTTTCATGCACTCTTGCTTTAGGTCACAATTTAGATAGAACCGCCTCTGACAGACCACAAGACACACATTTCCCTCCTTGGTGATTTATTAGCCGATTTTGTTTGATTTTAGGGGACTGGTGCATAAGTCGATTTTTATAACACTGTCCAAAAACGAATGTCCATTTAAAACTTGTAAAGAAGATGATAAGCCTTGACCGATTGTGATTTCAAAGTGGCTCACGTTAATCACGTAGCTTTAATACCAAGAAAAAAGGAAAAACAAGTGGACTTTCCAGCTATCGAACATAGCACAAATGTGACTGATCACCTAAGTTAATCTAAAGACACTCACATCAACAGTGTGTTATCCAAGCTATTATGATATCTGCAAGTTGATTATATGTGGAAACTAGTGATGCATCCGTTTGTTATATATATATATATATTAAATTAAAGTTGAATAATATAAAATTAATTTTTTTTAATATGAACAAAATAAACAAAAAATAATAAATAGTAAAATTGAATATAGAAAATCCTATAAATTTGAAAAAAAATGATATAAATTTTGAAATACTTTTTATATACAATAACTTTCGTTCAACATACTCGATTATTACAACTATAAATATCACATAGTAACTCTAAACAAAGCTACATACAACTGATGATAATCAAAAATATGTTTTCAAATAGAGTCGTATATTAGACAATGACTTATTATGGTTTTTATTTATAGACATTGCGTAAGACATAATCAATAAAAAATGTTTTATCTAGAATTTGAAAGAAATTTTAGGATCAAATAGTATCAGTGACATTCTTGGAATCAAAAGAGTGCCACAAAAATTGCCTTTTGAAAGAATTCAACCTTCTAAAATATGGTTTCTCAGCCTTATAACAATTAATCTTATGTCATTGCATAACTCAAATGAATAGACTATGTTACGAAACAACATTATTTGAGTTCCAACCTTCAAATTTAACTAATAGTTTGAGATTTCAAAATATGTAATTCAATTGAAATGTTTACGAGTATGTACCATTCAAATTTAACTCACAATTAAGATTTCAGAATATGTATTGTTAATTAATATGAGGTAATTAAAAAAATTACATCTTAATTTTTATATGACTATTTAATTGAAACCACAAAAAAACATGTATCTCTTTCAACAACATAACTTATATATTACATTTCAATTTTCAATTACATAAAGAATTAACAAAAAAAAGAAGAGAAAATGTCACTCTAATTTGAACATGACATAAAGTTCTTGATATTCTTACTTATTTGTAATAGACCATCATAAAATGTATTTTTTCGGTTTAGTTTATTGAGTTTTGTCTTCTTTTCAGTTGTGTAGTGTGCATTCATCTGATATTTACAAAATCTCAAGCATATATCAATGCATTTGCATACTGTTTACTTCATACATAAGTTTCATACTGATACCGTGTCATAAGCACGGATACAAAATCTAGTGATAATTTAAACTTAGACAGACTCAAACTAAAAAAACAAACAAAGTCAGGCTCATTAATATTTTTTTATTTATTTTTTGTTTTAAATATTATAGAACTGTATTTCAAGATCTATTAAAAGCAATCGCAAGTATTTTTATTTACCTATTTTTTATTTATAATAATACTAAGCTATTCAATATTTTTTTAATAAATACCATTTTTAAGAATTATTTTTATATATTGATTTTGTTTGTAATTAGTTATATGCACATGGTGATATGATTCCTAGACGCGTACTCGCGATGGAGGAATCAAAGAGGACGCAGCACGGCAAGCGAAGAACGTCAATGAATTGATGGATTATGACACCTTGACCCAATGCTACGATCCGTTATTGAACGTGGTACTCCGCGATTCAAATACGAGACGAACACGAACCTTGGTATAAGGAAGAACGCCACAATAGAGATGAATATCCTATTGATAAGTTCGGGTTTCGATTACTTAGCCTCTCACTAAATAATCATAAGTTCAATGAAGAACAAGGAGATTTTGAAAAACACTCAAAAACTATATTAATCAATAATCAAAAAGTTGTCTCCAAAACAATAAGTCACAACCATTATTTATATGGGTTGTGAATCCTAAACCTAAAAGTAAAAGGAAAAGTCTAAGTAGAATCAACTTAGGAAACTACTTAGAATTAACTTAGGAAACTACCTAAAATCCACTTAGGAAACTACTCAACTTACCTAATCTATGTAGGCAATAATTAGGTAAGTTACCTGTAAGTGATGGTTGGGCCTGTATTTGGGCAGCCCACTTGGTGAAGCCCAAACCCAAAGCAACCCAAATAACCCATGTGTTCAGCCCGCCCCTTTCCCCTCTCCCAGTTTGATCGCAGCAGCTGTTGATGCGTTCTTTGGTGTTTGCGGCTTGGTTCTTTTCGGGTGTTGCTTCCTTTTTTGACCCAGAAAATCCGGTCCCTTCCATACCTTGTTCCAATCAACTCGTTGATTGCTCCCGTCACAGATTCCTCGCGATTGTTTGCCTTGCTTTCGCGGATGATTGCCTTGGCTGGCTGTTATATATACTCCTTCTGTCCGCCCCTTGTGAGATGCGATTGACAGCACGGTAATCTCTCTCTTGTGTGTTCTCTTCTGCTTCTTCTCTGCTTCCATAAGCTGTGAGTGGTGAGGTAATCTACAAAGGGAAACACTGTGATTTTGAGGTCTCTAATTCGAGGGTTCTGTGAGAGGGGTAATTGGGGTTTCTTGGGGTTATTCTGTTGGAAGGCTTGGGTTTGGTTTTACAGTGAGAAATCCTTGGAACAATTGTCCCTTTCGGTGGTTAACTCTTGGTTGGACTGTTTTGCTATACTCAGTGTATAGCATTGTGTTGTAGGGGTCTGAGCCTAGGTAACCATAAGCCCTAGACAGATCGAGTTAGGCTTCGGCCAAGGATACTCAAGTTGTTTTTCATATTAATCTGTTAATCTACATTTCAGTCTAACATTGTTTTGCAGTTAAAGTTTGAGTTAATTAGTGTTGGTGACTGAATCTTTGGGTAATCTTGAAACACAACTTGGTTAGCTTGTTTGAGAGTGCTCCTGTATTGTTTGGTCAGTAGTATAGAAACTTAACAGTGGTATCAGAGCTTGGTTTGTGTACTGACAAACGGTGGAGCTGTTTTTCAATCCAAAGGTAGAAATCACAGTCAGTGATTTCTGGGTATCGTGTTCCAAACTTAAACTCTTACTTAGTTTCTAGTTGCTGAAACTTGTGTTTAAGTTTTAGTTGTTTTGATTGATTACGTTTATATTGCTTCCATTGTGCATTGTTGTTTGATTAGTAATATTCTGATTTAAAAGGTTTTTCCATAAACTTTTTGGGTGATTTTTTCTTTTCCTTGTCTTGGAAAAATAAAAAATATATATAAAAAAATACTTTGTGTGATTTTTGGTGATATTTTTTATTGTTCGGTGTTGGTTTTCCAAAAATGGCAAACTCGTCATCGTCCTATAATTTGGTACCCTTTGATGGGAAAACGGATTTTTCTATTTGGCAACAGAAAATGAAGGGCATTTTGATAAAGGAAAAAGTCTTTAAAGCTATAACTTTAAAATTTTCTGAAAATGAAAAATCGGACGATAGGACTGAAATGGACGAGTCGGCTTATTATTCCATACTTTTGAACTTGAATGACTCAGTGATAAGGAAGGTTGGTAAACTTGGATCTGCTAAAGAACTTTGGGATAGGCTAGAAGAACTTTATTATGAAAAATCGTTACCTAGCAAATTATATCTCTTGGAACAGTTTTTTCGATTCAAACTAGACCTTGATAAAGACATGGATGATAATATCGATGTTTTCACTAAGTTAGTTCAAGACATTAAGCAAACCGGGGATAAAAACATTGATGATTACACTGCTATTGTTCTTTTAAATGGTATTCCTGATTCTTATGCTGACGTGAAATCTGCTATTAAGTATGGTAGGGATGATATCACACTTGATAAGGTGATTGTTGGGTTAAAAAGCAAAGAATTAGATTTAAAAGTAAATAGGGGTAAATCTCAAGCCGGTGAGGTTCATATGGTTAAGAGGAAGACAACATGATAGGAACAATGGTCAAAATGGTGAAGAACAAAATCATGGTCAAAATCGAATTATGGAAACAACAGGGTAGAAGCCAAAGTAGGTCTAAGAATGGATCTAAGAAAAGACTCGCTACAAGCTGCGGTGAATCGGTCATTTTAAGAAGGATTGCACAAATCCTAAAAAGAAAAGTCAAAATCGAATCATGATAATCAAAAGATTGTAATTTGGCCTTGTGTGAAGATGGTGGTGATGTTTTTATGGTAACGGAGTCTTGTGAAACCAAAGTGAATTATGTGAACTCTATTTCTGCATATATGAATGAGTGGGTTATAGATTCTGCGTGTGCGTTTCACATGACACCTTTTAAAAATGTTTTTTCTTCATACAAAGATGTGGAAACTAGAACTGTTTCCTTGGCTAATGGTAAGAATTGTCAAATTGCTGGAATTGGCAATGTGTGCTTGAAATTTGATTATGGGTATACTTTGACTTTGGAAAATGTTAGACACGTGCCTGATTTGTGTAATAATCTGATCTCGTGTGCATCATTGGAAGATGATGGGTTAGAGGGTAGATGGGGAAGGGGTGAGATGAAAATTCTAAAAGATAACTTGGTTATTTTCAAAGTTTGGAAAACGGCGAAACTCAGTGTGTGTGATGTCTTTGCTCTGTGTCTTTTATTGAGAATCATGCAAATGTTGTTAAGAGTGATAAAACAAATTTGATGAATAAAAGCCTTGGACATCATAGGTTTAGTTTTCCACCTCCCTCCCTAGAGAAATACTCTATAAAAAATTCCCTTGAGTTGATCCATGTGGATCTGTCGGGTCCTTTGTTACCCACTCATGGTGGGAATAGGTTCTTTCTGTCTATCGTTGATGACTTCTCACGAAAAGTCTGGATAGTTTTATTAAAAGAGAAAACTGAAGTTTTTGAAAAATTTAGAACTTGGAAGATTTTGATTGAAAATCAAACCGGTATGAAAATTAAAAGGCTTAGGACGGATAGTGGGTTGGAGTTTTGCAACTGTGAGTTTGAGAGATTTTGCGCCGAGAGTGGGATTGACCATCAAAAATCTATCCCTTGTAGCCCTCATCAGAATGAGGTTCTTTGTGCGTATGATTCAGACTTTGCTAGGACGTGCAAGGGTCATGCTTGCCACGTCAGGTCTTTCCAAATGTTTTTGGGGAGAGGCAGTTGTGTGTGCCGCCTATGTCATTAATAGGTCTCCTATCCCGCCTAATGGGAGATGTCATGAGGCTGTGTTTTCCGGTGGAGAAGTTGTTTTTCAAAACTTTAGAGTTTTCGGTTGTGCTGCTTATATTCATCGAGAGAACAACACTTTTGAACCGAGACCGGTTAGGTGTGTCTTCTTAGGGTACGCGGAGGGTGAGAAAGGTTATAAATTATGGTTAAAAGAGGAACCAGGTTTTGAAACAATCATTAGTAGAGATATTACCTTTAATGAGAATGAGTTTCCTTGCTTAAATGAACCTGTTCCCCCTCCCCCGGCTCCAAATATGGTGGAGCAACCCTTATTGTGAGTTCTCTTGTTATGATATATGATTCGTGTGGATTGTTGTTATTGCCTCGAAAATCCTCGACTTACTTGGTGTTTGTTGAGGTGTCTCTCTTCTTCTTACTTTGTGTTGGAATAAGTTAGATTTGATGCTTACTTTGTGTTTGCTTTCTGGTGTTCTTGTTTCCTACTTTGTGTTGGAACAAGTTCCGTGTGTAGGCTATGATGTACCCCACTTGTGTCCATGAGTTCAATGTGATTGACCCGGTACTTGTTCCAAGGTGGAGATTGTAAGTGATGGCTGGGCCTGTATTTGGGCAGCCCACTTGGTGAAGCCCAAACCCAAAGCAACCCAAATAACCCCTGTGTTCAGCCCGCCCCTTTCCCCTCTCCCAGTTTGATCGCAGCAGCTGTTGCTGCGTTCTTTGGTGTTTGCGGCTTGGTTCTTTTCGGGTGTTGCTTCCTTTTTTGACCCAGAAAATCCGGTCCCTTCCATACCTTGTTCCAATCAACTCGTTGATTGCTCCCGTCACAGATTCCTCGCGATTGTTTGCCTTGCTTTCGCGGATGATTGCCTTGGCTGGCTGTTATATATACTCCTTCTGTCCGCCCCTTGTGAGATGCGATTGACAGCACGGTAATCTCTCTCTTGTGTGTTCTCTTCTGCTTCTTCTCTGCTTCCATAAGCTGTGAGTGGTGAGGTAATCTACAAAGGGAAACACTGTGATTTTGAGGTCTCTAATTCGAGGGTTCTGTGAGAGGGGTAATTGGGGTTTCTTGGGGTTATTCTGTTGGAAGGCTTGGGTTTGGTTTTACAGTGAGAAATCCTTGGAACAATTGTCCCTTTCGGTGGTTAACTCTTGGTTGGACTGTTTTGCTATACTCAGTGTATAGCATTGTGTTGTGGGGGTCTGAGCCTAGGTAACCATAAGCCCTAGACAGATCGAGTTAGGCTTCGGCCAAGGATACTCAAGTTGTTTTTCATATTAATCTGTTAATCTACATTTCAGTCTAACATTGTTTTGCAGTTAAAGCTTGAGTTAATTAGTGTTGGTGACTGAATCTTTGGGTAATCTTGAAACACAGCTTGGTTAGCTTGTTTGAGAGTGCTCCTGTATTGTTTGGTAAGTAGTATAGAAACCTAACATTACCTAATCTATTTAAGAAACATAAATCCTCTAAAATAAGGAAAATCTACAAATCTCGTTTTTTGTAAAGGCCTAATTTTCAAAGTTGCATTTTGGCCCCCTAAAGTCTTCCTTTAGGCGTTAAAAGCTTCCAAAGTCATTGTATGACATTAACGAACATTTCTTGAGTCTTCAAGTCATCTTCCATGAAATCTAAAGCTTCACAACGCATGTTTGAATTTGTAGAGTAGCCATTGTAATAACCCGAATCTCCAAAAAATCCACGAATTAAGTTTGTTTAGAATACTTGAATCTTCCAATCATACTCTATGCATTTTAGAACCCTTGAACCTCGATCCATGCTCATATGAACCCTCGAACCTTGATCTACATGCTTCCAATGCCTCTCCCTTGCTTGTGACAATCTTGGTTCTTGGTTGGTGGTCAGAATCATATCATTCCCTCTCTCTTGAAAAGGATTTGTCCTCAAATCAAGACCTACATCACATAGACACTATTTAGTAACCAAGATATAGTCTCTAAAATTATGCTTACCATATGATTTCATGTCGTTGATTTGCTCAAACTCTCTAGGTTTGCAAACCATTCCATGAAAGTCCATGTATCTCCAATCACCAGGATCAAAGGCCTTTCTCGCTTGACTTTCCATCGGTACACTTTGGTACTCCGTCAAGATTTCCTCCTTTACCTGTAGAAGAAACACAACAAAACTATGTACTACCACAAGAACAACATTGTTAGCACACAATGGGTTATGTAACACTTTAGCACAAACATCTCTTGGAGTAGGAACGTGACCCACCATTAAACACATCCAAACCCTATCACCGGGTTCAAATACCAATCTAACATATCTCACTTGCATTGCTCGGTGACTTTCCATGAATGACAACATCACATATGCAACATTAAACACGACGAGATCATCATAAGGAATGTCAATGAATGATATTAATAAGTATAATAAGATAATATGCAATATGACATACCAGCTCATGTATCCAAATCTGTCATGACAAGTAAATCCATCAATGTTTAAAATCTCACTCATCAAGTTGTCACAACTCGATGTTCCCTCATGAAAATCCTTTATAGAACCAAAATCACCAGGTTTAAACATTAACCTAGTAAATCCCCTTTTTAGCACAACCATGCTCAACATCACAACTTTATGCAATCCAAAGCATATACAATAAATCATGCAAATCAATAAAATGATTGTATAAGACAAGATACTACCATAATCAAATCTTTTGCTCATCAACTTACTTAATTCCTCGATTTGAAACAAACAATTGATTTTGCCAAGTTTAAAGATCAACCTAAAAACTTTCATCATTTGCATATCCATATTTATCAATAATGAATCATGCAACGATAAGAAATTACGACCAGAGTGCAATCTCAAGGATAAACATCCTTTATGCTCAAAAATCAGATCATGTGTTAAAACATGCTTATAATCATCAGCAATATGAATTTCATCACCTTTCCAAGGTTTAACATGCTTATGAAGAATTGGATCTAACAAAGAAGGTAAAGCTTTATATATATCATGCAATCCATAAATTTTATGAAACATCAACGCATCATGGGAAACTTCAACAATCTTATGACATGCAACAAAATAATTCATCATAGAAACATCATGCATACTCACAAGTTTAGAACTCACATCTTGGTGAAACATAGAAATCCCCAATGCAAAATTCAGAATTTTCTTTCCAACGTGCAATGCACAATTCAATCCTACCATATTAACAACCAATGTAACATCCATGAATGGATCCACATACGAATGATTAGGTTTATGCAATGTCAAATTTAAGTCATCACCAAGGTGTTCACCATATTTCATCCAATCACGTAGACCATGGTGACTAACAAAATTTTGCAATGGAAACTTTCTACACATGTCAAGTGGTCTAACAATCTTTCTCATGAATACGACATTCACAAGACTAATAAGATTTTTCAAAGCAACACCTCTCTTAATTCTAAATTTCTCACCAAGGTTATGGTGTACATTATATAATAAATTAATTGGTTTAACAATCTCACCCATGACTGAAGTGTCTACAAGACTACTTAACTTTCCAAACTCAACAACTACACTATTGAGCTTATGATCAATATCATGGTGATTAACATATAACAATTCACCACATATCTTATTTTTCAAAGAAAGAGTAAGATCATACATTTGAGAAAGTGTAGGATCTACAACAATCTCTTATCTTGTTGGTATTCAACCTTGAATCTCACAATTTCTTTAGACGGCGTAGGCTTCAACTCATGAACAATTTGCGAATGAGAAACAATGGAATTAGGAAATAACAATTCAACTTTGTTAGTATGAAAATTTTCCTCATTTTCTTTCTTTTTCTCACACTCTTTCTTTTGCTCACTCTCTCTAATTTTCCTCTCCTTTTGCCCGGCTATCTCACAACTAACACTAGTCTCATGAGCCGGCCTCTCATTCTTGTTTTCACTTAAGCTCTCCTTTTTCTTAGCTATCTCACAAAACTCACTTTTATCTTTAGCCAAACTCTCATTATTTTCACTTGAGCTCTCTGTGAGGTTCCCGGGAAATGTGCCCCCGCGCCCCGCGCGCCCTTGGATAGGGGTGCGCGTACGTGCGGATGCGGGACACCACTGCTCTCGTTCCACCCTCCCTTGTTTAGGGGAAGACGAAATCCAAAGTGCGAGAGGAATGCTGTTTATATTAGCACGTTGGAATGTGCCTCGGTTGCCTTTGAGTGAATTTTGTATCCAATATGGGAACTTATGGTTTTCCATGTCAAGTTATCCCTTATTTCGTGGATAACAGGATATGGAAATGCATTACTCTTCCATTCCCATTCTCCCCTTTATCTTTCAGGGAAAATAGAGAAGTGCAAGAAAGAATATTGCGACGCCCCCACTATGAATTTTATGAAAATAGCCTTATGGCTTATTTTGGATCACTATGAGTGCCTTGGATTTTCTACGTCAAGTTATCCATTATTTCGGGGATACCAAGACATAGAAATACATCACCTTTCCATTCCCATTCTCCCTCATTTAGGGGAGAACGTGAAAGTGCAAAGAAAGATGTTGCGAGGCCCCACTGGATCAAAAATGTTTTAGAGTCGCCACCCTTATTTTAAGGCAAAAATAAAGGAAAACCAGAAAAGAAAACCAGAGATTTTAGAAAGCGGGTTCGGAGGCTAAGTTACGAGTTGGGAAGGTGCTAGGCACCCAACTCGCCCTTTCGGTCTCGAAACGTTTTTGGCTGAAGTATGATTATTGTCACATTTACTTAGCAAATAAATAAGGTCTTATTTTGACAAGGGAAAATTAAACAGATACATTCGTGGCCACATTATTTACGGACTCGCAGCTGTCTCTTTCCAATAATTACAAACACATTTAAAAATATTTGGTCATTATAACAGCTCTTTTTTAGTATTATTTCCTAATAAAATCCGGGCAGCATAACTGCTTATATTTTGATATTGAACCGGATCGGAAATAATACATTTACAAATAAAGACTTTATTGAATAAAATAAATAAATACAAACTCATCTAAAAATTTTGCCATAATAACGGCTACATTTAATACTATTTCTTAATAAAATCCGGGCAGCACAACTGCTTATATATTTACATTGGGCCGGACTGGAAATAATACTATTACATAGAAATTAAAAACTTTAACAATAAAAGCTTACAAACGACGTAGGGGTGTGCTCGCTCTGTCCCTCGGGGAGAGAGAGTCTTTTTTTTTCTGGTGCAGTGCAGTTGAAGTTGTGTGTTGTGTGAATTTGGGCGTAAGCGCTCGAAAGTTACTTTTCGGCCTCGGGATCGGGCGGGGTAGCTGTTTATTTATTTGTTTGTTTGGTTGGAAAAGGCTAAATTTTGGCGAGTAACGACTTACTGCGGCTATTTTGGCCTTTTAAATCGAGGCGAGCAAGCTGCTCTATCCACGATTTTTGGACCGGGAAAAGGGGTGGATACCTAGGCGGGGGCTAAGGAACACTTCTACCGGTTGGATTTGTGTTTGGCGGAGGTTTGGCAGGGTTTCTAGGCTTTAGAAATTTATCTATCGGTATTTATTTCTTCAGCGTAACAACGACGCAGAGAAATTTTACGCAAAGCAGGTGTGTTGAATGAAGGAGCCGGAGGCCTCTATTTATAGGAGGAGGCTGGGACATCGAAGGAATTTTGTGATTTCTCTCCATGCATCAGGGTGTTGTACACCGCGTTGGACGATTTGCATTTTACGGCAAACTTTGCATTGAGCAGTGTTTGGAAAGTGAGGTTTGGGTGCCACCCACTAGGGGTTTGGGCGCCACACCCAAACCTTTGGTAGGTGGTGCCCAAACTTCAAACATGGCTCTTTTTTGACGCTTTGGCCCCCTGCAATTTGTCCTTTTGTGCATCCTGCTTTGTCCTTTTGCAATTTTGACCCTGTAACTTGACATTTGTTAATGTTTTAACAGTTCTTGATATTTTTTGTTATGCCATATATCTGAGGTACGAAATTGGGGTGTCTACAGAGCCCCTCAACGATGGAGTCTACGGGTAACCCGCAGCTTACTGAGTAGACGAACATCGTTGATTAGAATAGACTCTCCAATTTCGTTTCATTTCAAAACGAGGGAGAAATATGCAGCTGGTAGCAGTTATAATGCAACAATTTATCAAACCTCCATATCCTAGACATTTTTAGTCAGTTATAGCAGGTTATCGCAGTTTTTAAGCAAATCTGCAAATTAAATGCTCTGATGGTCGGACCTACTAATGTAGGCTGCCTACGTATCCCTTAATAAAAGGAATCAGACCAAACGTAGTTCGGCCTCAAGCCGAAACAAACAACCAAATGCAAACAAGTGTTATGTGGAAAGATAGTTGTAATATCCATTACAACCTAGTGAAAAAAGCACATATCAAAATGCAATATCCATTGCATCGCCAATGAAACAAAATGCAATATCCATTGCATCGCGACACAAAACGCAATATCCATTGCGTCCACAAAACTTAATGCAATATCCATTGCATTAACACGGAAAACAGATGCAATATCCATTGCATCGTGACACAAAACGCAATATACATTGCGTCGACACGGAAAACAGATGCAATATCCATTGCATCGCAACACAAAACGCAATATCCATTGCGTCGACACAAAACTTAATGCAATATCCATTGCATTAACACGGAAAACGGATGCAATATCCATTGCATCGTGACACAAAACGCAATATCCATTGCGTCGGCACAACTTAATGCAATATCCATTGCATTAACACGGAAAACGGATGCAATATCCATTGCATCGCGACACAAAACGCAATATCCATTGCGTCGGCACAACTTAATGCAATATCCATTGCATTAACACGAAAAACGGATGCAATATCCATTGCATCGTGACACAAAACACAATATACATTGCGTCGACACGGGAAACAGATGCAATATCCATTGCATCGCAACACAAAACGCAATATCCATTGCGTCGACACAAAACTTAATGCAATATCCATTGCATTAACACGGAAAACGGATGCAATATCCATTACATCGCGACACAAAACGCAATATCCATTGCGTCGGCACAAACTTAATGCAATATCCATTGCATTAACACGGAAAACGGATGCAATATCCATTGCATCGTGACACAAAACGCAATATCCATTGCGTCGACACAAAACAAAATGCAATATCCATTGCATTAAAACGGAAAATAGATGCAATATCCATTACATCACGACACAAAACGCAATATCCATTGCGTCGACACAAAACAAAATGCAATATCCATTGCATCCAAAACGTAATCTTTTTTGAAAATGGGCTTTCCCCAGCACAGGGAAAGCTTTTGAACTTTTTGAAAATTGGCTTTCCCCAGCACAGGGAAAGCTTTGGAACTTTTTGAAAATGGGCTTTCCCCAGCACAGGGAAAGCTTTGGAACTTTTTGAAAATGGGCTTTCCCCAGCACAGGGAAAGCTTTGGAACTTTTTTGAAAATGGGCTTTCCCCAGCACAGGGAAAGCTTTTGAACTTTTTTGAAAATGGGCTTTCCCCAGCATAGGGAAAGCTTTTGAACTTTTTTGAAAATGGGCTTTCCCCAGCATAGGGAAAGCTTTTTTTTTTTCGAATTTTTGAAAATGGGCTTTCCCCAGCATAGGGAAAGCTTTAGAACCTTTGAAAATGGGCTTTCCCCAGCATAGGGAAAGCTTTTGAACTTTTTTTTTTTTTTTTTTGAAAATGGGCTTTCCCCAGCACAGGGAAAGCTTTTGAATTTTTTATTTTATTTTTTTTCTCTTTTTTTTTTTTTTTTTTTTAGGAAAGGGGCTTACCTTTGCCGCTGAATTTTCTGACTTTTCTGCTTGTCTGGCGGCTGACTTGCTGGGGATATGAGCTTTCCTCTTTGTCACTTTTGATGATAAGATTCGTTTTAGGGTTGAGGATTTGGTTGGCCTCTGATTCAAATGTATTTTGGGCTGTGGATTTGTGTGTAATTTTTTTTGAAAGGCGGTCCGAAGGGACCATTGGCTGGCTTTTTAGGCTGTGGGTTTGGATAGAAAGTTGGTCTTTTGGACCTGGTTGTGGGGTATGGGGTGGTCCAAGAGTGATTGGTATTTTTCTTTTGTTGCAAGAGAGAGATTTGGAGGAAATTGCTCAGGAGAGGGTCTTTTTTTTTCTCTTTTTTTTTTCTTTTTCTTCTTCTCTCTTTTTTTTGTGAGAGAAATTTTGAGGAAATCTCTCAAGAGAGGCTTCTTTTTTTTCTTTTTTATGTTGACCTTTCGGAGCAATTTTGGAGAGTGCTTGAAGAGATATATGTCTGCTCTCTTTTGGGACAAAAGAAGGTTGTCACTCTTGGTGGATGTATATATAAGGGTGAAGCAGCCCCAGTTTTGGGAAGTTGGATCTTAGGGATGGTTAGACTTTGGTGTATGGTGGATTTGTTCAGGTATTTGGAAGAGGTTTGGTGTATGGTTGGAAGCCCCTAGTGTGCCATTTAATAGCTCGGTCGCAATGAGTCGAAGATGACATTTCACCAAGACAAAAGGTTGCTTCATCGAACAAAATTTTTTAATGGTTTGTGGGCCCATATTTTGAAATGATTCATTATCAACCCGTGTAGTTTTATCATGTTTTTACACGAGTCGACTCGTCAAATTTTTTTTTTACAAATACTTTGGCTATATGTGCTCAGAGATCAAGAAGAAAACTTGACAAGCTAATAAAGGAGAAGCAAGAATTTACCAGATTTGAATATCGAGATGGATACCTTTGGAAAGCTCGATCTGAGGACTCGATTGGACTTTTGAAAGAACGAAGACCAAATGGACTAGCGAGCACACTCTGCAAAGATGGGTCGTAGGCATCAATATGGGCAAAAGAGATACCCCTGGGTTTGAAAGCCCCTAGTCTTGAATTGTTGCTTATGATCCTGGATTCGGCCTTTTCTGGATTTCCCGCCCTTCAAGATTTTTCTGCCTTCTTGGCTTTTCCAGCTCTCCTTTCTTTTATGGCTCCCTATCGGTCTTTTTTTTTCTTCCTTTTTTTTTTTGCATCATTTTTTTTTTGCATTTCTTTCTTCTTTTTTTTTTTTTTTTTTTTGAGTGACAGACCTTAACATCTCGAAGTAAGACTTACTGATTTTTTATTTTTTTTTTGAATCAAGAATGACTGATGCACTTATCAACTGGTGATGACAATTGAAAATGATGGTGAGGGGGATTTCCTGTCTTTACATGTTTTGGGAAACAAAAGACAACACATAGAAAATACTCCTCTTTTTTTTTTTTTTTGAAATGATTTTTGAAGAGTAAATCAAAGCATTTGACCGAACCCGGAGGCTGCCTACGTTCCTCATTTCGAGGCTCAGGTCATCGTAGTTCAACTCTGACAAAGAAATTTTCATTCTGCTAGTCTCTTTTTTTTTTTTGAATTTTGAATTTTGAAAGAATAGAGATCTCTTTTTTTTTTTTTTTTGGAAAGAACATTTTTTTTTGTAAAAAGAAACGATTATATATATTTTTTTAATATGAAAAGAAAACTAAGCATCACACGTTATTTTTTTTATTGCTAGAAAACTCTTTTTTTTTTTTTTGATTTTTGAAATGGGAGGTGACGATTACGTACCTCTGGACAATCCTCTCAGGAGAGTAAATGATAATAGTCAAAATTTTTCAGCTCCTGCAAAATTGTTAGTGATACCAAAAAACAACAAGGATCCCAAAATTTATGAAAATTGACGCTGGGTTGAAAAGAGTTGTTTCCTGGAGATTTTATTTGACAAAAGGAAATTTAAAGGTATAAAGAGTCTTTGGAGGTGTATATACAAGGGTATCCTAGGGTATTTTCCACTTTTACTAGAGACAATCATGGGTGCGGCTTTTCAATGATTTGGCCATCAATAAGATCCTGGATGGCACTTCTAAGCTTATAACACTTATCAGTGGGATGGCCACTGCTACGATGATACTCACAATACTGAGAGTGGTCCCACGTGTCTGATAGCTTTGGCGGAGGTCGATAATTTTCCATTGGTTTCAAAACTCCTTGTGCCATTAAGCCTTGGAAAATCAGGGACATTGGGACATTCAGTTCATCGTAATGCCTTCTTTTTGCTTGGTAGGGTCCTATGAGGTTCTTGATGGCATTACTGCTTCCTTCAACAGAGTTGACAGATTCATTCGTCTTGTATGACCATGACACATTACTGTATTTACCAGGTAAGATTCTTTCAACCATGTTGACTTCTTCTGAAGATTCTTCATCTGATTCAGAGTTACAGAGTGAAATTGGGGGTGTATGTGCATCAATCTCTAGGGATCCCGTGCGTATTTCTTCATCAATACGGACCCCTATCTCCACTATTTCTTTGAAATTGCTATAGGGGAGATACCGCATGCGCTCTAGGTAAATGGGCTGGAGGTTTTTGATGAACATTCTGCATGATTCAGCCGGATCAGGTCTGTCCAGAGTCTGGGCGACTTTATCCTTCCATCTGGTTGCAAATTCTGTGAATGTTTCATTTTCTTTTTGGGTGCATGCCTCAAGTTCCCTTTTATTTTCAGTGATGGTATTATCTTTGTACCTTTCTAGGAACCCTTCAGCGATTTGGTCCCAAGTGCCCATGGTGCTATCATCTGCTAGCATTAACCATTGTTTAGCAGCCCCTATTAAGGTGAGGTGAAAATTGGAGGCCATGGCTTCGAAACTAACCCTTCTTGATTGCATGCCAGTAGAGTAAGATTTTAGGTGGGAGATAGGGCATCCAGTCCCGTCGAATTTTTCTATGTCGGGCATTTTGAAATTTGGGGGTAGTACGGCTGAAGGTTTTAATGCCAGTGCCTGTGTAGAGAATTCCCCTTTGTTGAGAAGTTTGAGCATCATGGTTTTCATGTTTTCCATGTCGGCCTCCATTTTGGTGGCTGGGGGAGTTGGTTTTAGGTATATGCTGGCAGGATTTGGGAAAGCTGGGTTAATTTCTGGCTGTGGTGTTTGGTATGGATTTTGAGTTGGGTATGGATCACAGGTCGGATTTTTGGTGAGTATGGATTTTGGGTTTGGATATGGACTTGGGTTGGACTGGTTTGGAGGCTGGATATGGGTTTTGAAATTTGGATAGAGATTGAGTAGTATAGGGATTTTAGGCGGTATAGGGATTTTGGGTTGGTGGATTGTTGGCGACGATGCGGGTTTTAAATTTGGATATAGGTTTGGTGGTGGATGTTGGTGGTGGGTTATTGGCGGGATGGCGGGATCATCGGGGAGGTAAGTAGGTAGTAACTTGGCCACGGGTTATAGCTTTGGGGATCCATATGTGGGCTATTTTGGAGTGGGTTGTTTATGGGAAAAGGGAGGTCATTTGGACTACAGGGGAATGTTGGTGTTTGGGATAGGATATGGGCGATATGATGAGTAAGGATTGACATTTGGGTAGTAGGGAGTTGGTGGAGGGTTAGGATTTGGGTGGCGGTGTTTGGTGGGTTAGTGTTTAGGCGGGGTTTGGGTTTGGAAGTGTATGTGAGGTTGATGCTTCTTGGGGAGCTGCGGGGGGAAGAAATTACCTCACCTTGGATTTCAAGCTTTGTACCGGGTTAGCCATTTGGCTCATTATTCGATCGACTGTGCACCCAAATTACGGTCTAGCCAGCTTCTTTGCATGCGAGTTGGAGCATACCACAGGCCCAATGTATGCGTACCCATAGCGGATTGTTCACTTTTCTGCCATACTATGCGGATCGTACCCTCGAGGCTGTTTACGCCTTATCGATGCGTTTACGATACCCTCGATCGATCTGCGCACTTGATTTCGTATCAATCGGCGATCTTGTCTACGCCTTTCCAAATTCGGGCGGGTTTAGGGGAAAATGGGTGCAGTATCGAGAAAAGGTTGGTGAAGGCTTTTACGGGCTTAGGATGCAGGCGTGCCTTTTATTAGTATATTTTATTATTATTTATTATTCCTCTGAAATGACCGGATAAGCACACCTTAATTTTGTGATCTCGGGACTTTCTGGAATAATGGATTCTTTCTCGAGTATAGGACCAACGTATTCCACACCTTTCGACTCCCAGAGATGGGTGATCGAGGCGAAGGGCCTATACTCTTTCCGGGATCCACCATTCGAAATGGTCTAGGTCGAGCATTTTGAAAATAATAAATCAGCCCCAGTGTATTTTTTTTTTCGACTTGCGCATTTTTTTTTGCAGATGCAGATTTTTTTTGACTTGCGCATTTTTTTGACTTGCTTTTTTTTGACTTGCGCACAATTTTTTTTTGGTGAGGGTTGACCCATAATTTAAAATGCAAAAACCGGTCGGTCTTGAAGTGTCTAAAAAAATCTATATGCGATCTAACGTTGGTTTATGCGGGGGTAAGTGGCCATGGTGTAGGAGTAGCGATTCGAATATATTTATATGCATGTGCGCGTGTGTGCGATATCTAAAAAGCAAAAAGAAGTTTTTTTTATTTATTCAGATATAGAAATAGAAAATAAAACAGATATAGTATGTCTTGCTGTTGTGTGTGGATTTTCTCGGCTTTTTAGGTTAAGCGCGAGCAAGCAAACATACCATCAAGAAATAGAAAGAAAAGTGGGGAATATCTATTTATTTTTTAGAAAATGGGCCTAATTTAATCCCCAAAATAAAATAGCGAGCGGGGAATGAATGCATATATATATATGTATATATGTATTTTTGCAGGGAATGAAGATGAGGCGAGAAATAAAAATAAATAAGGCTGAAAATGAAAAATTTTTTTTTTTTTTTTAA
>CM028381.1:104907628-104956921 GCA_013146195.2 Codonopsis lanceolata | reverse complement strand
GTAGACACCCCAATTTCGTACCCAGGATATATGACATGACATAAAATATCAAGAGCTGTTAAAACATTAACAAATGTCAAGTTCTGGGTCAAAATTGCAAAAGGACAAAGCAGGATGCAAAGGACAAATTGCGAGGGACTAAAGTGTCAAAAAAGGCGGTTTGAGGTTTGGGCACCACCTACCAGGGTTTGGGTGTGGCGCCCAAACCTCCTGGTGGCACCCAACCTCCTTCCCCAACCTTGTTCACTCAAGTTTTCCGTAAATGCAATTCGTCCAACGATGTACAACCCTACGATGCGTTGATGAAATCTCAAAATTCCTTGATGTCCCGCCTCCTCCTATAAATAGAGGCCTCGGCTCCTTCATTCAACACACACGCTGCGTAAAATTTCTCGCGTCTCATTCTGTTGAAGAAATAAACACCAGATAAATTTCTAAAGCCTCGAAACCACTGCCAAACCTCCGCCAAACACAAATCCAACGGTAGAAGTGTACCTTAGCCCCACTAGGGTATCCACCCTTTCCCGGTCCAAAAATCGTGGATAAGCGGTTGCTCTGCCCGATTTAAAAGGCAAAATAGCCGGTAATAGCGTTACTGCGCCAAAATTTAGCCTTTTCGGTCAAACAAACAACCGAAATAAGCAGTTACCTGCCCGATCCGAGGCGAAAAGTAACTTTCGGAGCGATTCTGTTGCCCAAATTCACACAACACACAACTTCAACGGACCGGACCCGAGAAAAAAAGACTCTCGAGACAGGCGGAAACACCCTACCCGGTTTGTAAGCTTTTATTGTTAAAGTCTTTTATTTCTATGTAATAGTATTATTTCATCCGGCCCAATGTAAATATATAAGCGGTTGTCTGCCGGATTTTATTAGGAAATAGTACTAAATGTAGCCGTTATTATGGCAAAATGTTTTTAGATAAGTTTGTATTTATTTACTTTATTTATTCAATAAAGTCTTTATTTGTAAATGTATTATTTCGATCGGTTCAATATCAAAATATAGCGGTTATCTTTGCCGGATTTTATTAGGAAATAATACTAAAAAGAGCCGTTATAATGGCCAAATATTTTAAATATTATGCGTAATTATTGGAAAGAGGCATTTGCGAGTCAGTAAATAATGTGGCCACGAATGTATCGTTTAATTTTCCCTTGTCAAAATAAGACCTTATTTATTTGCTAAGTAAATGTGACAATAAGCATACTTGACCAAAAAGCGTTCGAGACCGAAGGCGAGTTGGGTGCCTAGCACCTGACTCGTAACTTAGCCTCAGAACCCGCTTTCTAAAATCTACGGTTTTCTTTTACGGTTTTCCTTTATTTTTGCCTTAAAATAAAGGTGGCGACTCTAAAACATTTTGGATCGGTGGGGCCTCGCAACATCTTTCTTTGCACTTTCACGTTCTCCTAAACAAGGGAGAATGGGAATGGAAAGGTGATGTATTCCTATGTCTGGTATCCCCTAAACAAGGGATAACTTGACGTAGAAAACCCAAAGCACTCATAGTGATCCAAATAGGCCATAAGGCTATTTTCATAAAATCCATAGTGGGGCGTCGCAATATTCTTTCTTGCACTTCTCTATTTTCTGAAAGATAAAGGGAGAATGGAATGGAAGAGTAATGCATTCCCATATCATTATCCACGAAATAAGGGATAACTTGACATGGAAAACCATAAGTTCCCATATTGGATACAAAATTCACTCAAGGCAGCAGAGGCACATTCCAACGTGCTAATATAAACTGACACTCCTCTCGCGCTTTGGATTTCGTCTTCCCCAAACAAGGGAGGGTGGAGCGAGGCGGTGGTGTCACGCATCCATGCGTCGCAGCGCACCCCTATCGAGGCGCGGGCGGACATTCCCAGGAACCTCACGGTGGCGACTTCTTTGGGGAGATTGTTTTATTTTAAATAAAATGGAGGGCTAGACTCGCAAAAATAAAACTTTTTTTGTTTTTATTTGTTTAAATTTGCGATATGCTTGTCATATTAATTTACGCATTTGAATAAAGTGTTCCCATTCGGTAGTGGCCATATTTGTGGATATGATCCTCCATCGCGGATCTCGTTCGATACCCGTTACGAGGCATGTTTAAGAGTATAAAAAATATATAATTTTTTTAAAAAAAAAATCATCAAAAAAAATATATATATATATATATATATATATATATATATATATATATATATATATATATATATATATATATATATATGTCTATATATATGTACGTACTATTTACATATATATATTATGTGTGATAATATCAGGGCGACACAACAAAAAGAGTAAGGGGCTTTCTTTCAAAAAAAAAAAAAAATCTTTTCATTTCGGTCTTATATTATTTTATTATTTCATCTTTTCATGCAAAATATACATATGTATATATATATGCATTCATTACATCATTTTATTTTGGGGATTAGGACCCATTTTCTAAAAATAAATAGATTCCCCACTTTTCTTTCTATTTCTTGATGGTATGCTTGCTTGCTCACGCTTAAGCTAAAAAGCAGAAAATCCATACATAACGACAAGACAGGTTATATCGGTTTATTTTCTATTTCTATATCTAAAAAAAAAAAACTCTTTTTGCTTTTTAGATACCGCACACACGCACATGCATATAAATATATTCGAGCTGCTACCTACACCATGGCCGGCCTACCCCTGCATAAACCAACGTTAGGCGCATATAGATTTTCGAGGACACTTCAAGGCCGCCAGGTTTTGCATTTTAAATTATGGGTCGGCCCAGTCAAAAAAAAAATGTGCGCAAGTCAAAAAAAAAATGCGCAAGTCAAAAAAAAAATCGCAAGTCAAAAAAAAAATGTGCAAAGTCAAAAAAAAATCAAAAGTCAAAAAAAAATTTTTTTTGGGGGCGATTTATTATTTTCAAATGCTCGACCTAGACCATTTCGAATGGTGGATCAGGAAAGAGTATAGGCCCTTCGCTGGATCGGTCAATCTCGGGAGTCGAAGGCGGAGTGGAATACGTTGGTCCTATACTACGGAGAAAGAATCCATTATTCGGGGAAAGTCTGAGGCTGTCAAAATTAAGCGAGTGCTTATCAGGTCATTTCGTAGGAATAATAAATAATAATAAAATATACTAATAAAGGCACGTTGTACTCCAAGCCAGAAAAAGCCTTGACCGACCTTCGATACCCATTTTCCCGAAACTTGGCCCGAATTTGGAAAAGCGAGACGATCTTGGCCGATTGTCTGAGGAATCAAGTGCGAGAGATCGAATCGAGAGTATCGAAGCAGATCGATCGGGGACAAAAAAGCGGCTTGAGCAGATCCGAGCAGTATGGCGAGAAAGTGAACAGATCCGCTATGGAGTACGAATCTGAGGGGCTCCGGGTATGCTCCAACTCGGCAATGCGGCGGTGGCTAGACCGGAATTTGGGTGCAGGCGGCCGAATAATGAGCCAAATGGCTAACACAGTACAAAGCTTGAAATCCGGTGGTGAGGTAATTTCTTCCCTGCGGTTCCCGGGAAGCATCAACCTCACATACACTTCCAAACCCAAACCCTCGGCTAAACACTAACCCACCAAACAACTGCCGTCACTCCAAATCCTAACCCTCCACCAACTCCTACTACCCAAATGTCAATCCTTACTCATCATATCGTCCATATCCTATCCCAAACACCAACATTCCCCAGAGTCCAAATGACCTCCCTTTTCCCATAAACAACCCACTCCAAAATAGCCCACATATGGATCCCCAGAGCTATAACCCGTCGGGCCAAGTTACTACCTACTTACCTCCTGATGATCCTGGCCATCCTGCCAATAACCCACCAGCTCAACATCCACCAGCTCAAAACCTATATCGGCTCAAAACCGTACCACATCAACAATCCACCAACCCAAAATCCCTATCTTGCCGGAATCTCTATCGGCTCAAAACCCATATCGGCTCCAAATCCGAGGTCCGGCTCCGAGTCCATATCCAGCCCAAAATCCATACTCAGCTCAAAATCCGACCCAGGATCCATACCCAACTCAAAATCCATACCAAACACCACAGCCAGAAATTAACCCAGCTTTCCCAAATCCTGCCAGCATATACCTAAAACCAACTCCCCCAGCCACCAAAATGGAGGCCGACATGGAAAACATGAAAACCATGATGCTCAAACTTCTCAACAAAGGGGAATTCTCTACACAGGCACTGGCATTAAAACCTTACCGTACTACCCCCAAATTTCAAAATGCGGAGCATAGAAAAATTCGGCGGAATTTGGATGCCTATCTCCCACCTAAAATCTTACTCTCGGCATGCAATCAAGAGGGGTTAGTTTGAAGCCATGGCCTCCAATTTTCACCTCACCTTAATAACGCTAAACAATGGTTAATGCTAGCGGATGATAGCACCATGGGCACTTGGGACCAAATCGCTGAAGGGTTCCTAGAAAGGTACAAAGATAATACCATCACTTGAAAATAAAAGGGAACTTGAGGCATGCACCCAAAAGAAAATGAAACATTCACGAGAATTTGCAACGGATGGAAGGATAAAGTCGCCCGGACTTTGGGCGGACGATCCATTTGAATCATGCGAGAATGTTCATCAAAACCTCCAGCCCATTTACCTAGAGCGCATGCGGTATCTCCCCTATAGCAATTTCAAAGAAATAGTGGAGATAGGGGTCCGTATTGATGAAGAAATACGCACGGGATCCCTAGAGATTGATGCACATACACCCCCAATTTCACTCTGTAACTCTGAATCAGATGAAGAATCTTCAGAAGAAGTCAACATGGTTGAAAGAATTTACACAGTAAATCTGATAATGTGTCATGGTCATACAAGGCGAATGAATCATCAACTCTGTTGAAGGAAGCGATAATGCCATCAAGAACCTCATAGGACCCTACCAAGCAAAAAGAAGGCATTACGATGAACTGAATGCCCCAATGTCCACGATTTTCCAAGGCTTAATGGCACAAGGATGGTTTTGAAACCAATGGAAAATTATCGACCTCCGCCAAAGCTATCGACATCGTGGGACCACTCTCGGACCATTGTGAGTATCATCGTAGCAGTGGCCATCCCACTGATAAGTGTTATAAGCTTAGAAGTGCCATCCAGGATCTTATTGATGGCCAAATCATTGAAAAGCCGCACCCATGATTGTCTCTAGTAAAAGTGGAAAATACCCTAGGATACCCTTGTATATACACCTCCAAAGACTCTTTATACCTTTAAATTTCCTTTTGTCAAATAAAATCTCCAGGAAACAACTCTTTTCAACCCAGCGTCAATTTTCATAAATTTTGGGATCCTTGTTGTTTTTTGGTATCACTAACAATTTTGCAGGAGCTGAAAAATTTTGACTATTATCATTTACTCTCCTGAGAGGATTGTCCAGAGGTACGTAATCGTCACCTCCCATTTCAAAAATCAAAAAAAAAAAAAAAAGAGTTTTCTAGCAATAAAAAAAATAACGTGTGATACTTAGTTTTCTTTTCATATTAAAAAAATATATATAATCGTTTCTTTTTACAAAAAAAAATGTTCTTTCAAAAAAAAAAAAAAAGAGATCTCTATTCTTTCAAAATTCAAAATTCAAAAAAAAAAAAAAAAGATTAGCAAAATGAAAATTTCTTTGTCAGAGTTGAACTACGATGACCTGAGCCTCGAAATGAGGCATTAGGCGACCTCGGGTTCGGTCAAATGCTTTGATTTACTCTTCAAAAATCATTTCAAAAAAAAAAAAAAAAAGGAGTATTTTCTATGTGTTGTCTTTTGTTTCCCAAAACATGTAAAGACAGGAAATCCCCCTCACCATCATTTTCAATTGTCATCACCAGTTGATAAGTGCATCAGTCATTCTTGATTCAAAAAAAAAAAAATCAGTAAGTCTTACTTCGAGATGTTAAGGTCTGTCACTCAAAAAAAAAAAAAAAAAAAAAAAAAATGCAAAAAAAAAAATGATGCAAAAAAAAAAAAAAGACCGATAGGGAGCCATAAAAGAAAGGAGAGCTGGAAAAGCCAAGAAGGCAGAAAAATCTTGAAGGGCGGGAAATCCAGAAAAGGCGAATCGAGGATCATAAGCAACAATTCAAGACTAGGGGCTTTCAAACCCAGGGGTATCTCTTTTGCCCATATTGATGCCTACGACCCATCTTTGCAGAGTGTGCTCACTAGTCCATTTGGTCTTCGTTCTTTCAAAAGTCCAATCGAGTCCTCAGATCGAGCTTTCCAAAGGTATCCATCTCGATATTCAAATCTGGTAAATTCTTGCTTCTCCTTTATTAGCTTGTCAAGTTTTCTTCTTGATCTCTGAGCACATATAGCCAAAGTATTTGTAAAAAAAAAATTTGACGAGTCGACTCGTGTAAAAACATGATAAAACTACACGGGTTGATAATGAGTCATTTCAAAATATGGGCCCACAAACCATTAAAAAATTTGTTCGATGAAGCAACCTTCTGTCTTGGTGAAATGTCATCTTCGACTCATTGCGACCGAGCTATTAAATGGCACACTAGGGGCTTCCAACCATACACCAAACCTCTTCCAAATACCTGAACAAATCCACCATACACCAAAGTCTAACCATCCCTAAGATCCAACTTCCCAAAACTGGGGCTGCTTCACCCTTATATATACATCCACCAAGAGTGACAACCTTCTTTTGTCCCAAAAGAGAGCAGACATATATCTCTTCAAGCACTCTCCAAAATTGCTCCGAAAGGTCAACAAAAAAAAAAAAAAAGAAAAAAAGCCTCTCTTGAGAGATTTCCTCAAAATTTCTCTCACAAAAAAAAAGAAGAAAAAAAAAAGAAAAAAAAGAGAAAAAAAAGACCCTCTCCTGAGCAATTTCCTCCAAATCTCTCTCTTGCAACAAAAGAAAAATATCAATCACTCTTGGACCACCCCATACCCACAACCAGGTCCAAAGACCAACTTTCTATCAAACCCACGGCCTAAAAAGCCGACCAATGGTGGTCCCGGACCGCCTTTCAAAAAATTACACACAAATCCACGACCCAAAATACATTTGAATCAGAGGCCAACCAAATCCTCAACCCTAAAACTAATCCATCCCAAACACTTAAACACTACACCCCAACCTAGTTGCAACCTATAGCTCTGTTTCAATCAGTTGTAAGCGTGATCGGATCGGGGACGAACTCCTTGCTAAAGACACATGAAATTATCAAAAGATAAATGTTAAGTAGGGTCCATGAAACTCATGATACTTGGCGATAAACTCTGGATCATGACTCTTCTTTTTGTCCATTAGAGTCATCCTCTTTCTCTGAGCATACTCATTTCTATCTCCCACAAAAGTCTCTCCAAATCGAGTTTGTATGGGGCTATCCCTAGTTAATTTCTCCTGGAAAATTCCGTCATGCAAAATTTGGATTGATCAAATTCATCACAGGGCTTCTCCGCCAAACTCATGGGATACATAAAGACTCATCCTCTCCGAAGCATTTGTCATTTCCATTTACTTTGAAGAAGCGAAGAAACTACAAAGGCATGATCCTTCGAAAACAAGCGGCTTATCTTCACATGCATTGAAAGGCGGCTCCCTATAAGGTAAAAGCTCGCTAGGTTGAAAACCGAAAGGGCGGCCTAGGCAAAGTTAGAGCACAAAAAAAAAAAAAAAAGCAAAGCAAAGAAAAAAGAAGTGGCCCCTCTGAGGCATCGATTAGTAGGATTTACTAATTTTCTGATTGAATTCCTTTCTTGAATGATGCACTAGTCAAAAGACCAAAAAAAAAAAAAGCAACCGAAACTTCCTTCACCTTCATCTCAAATATCACCATCAACTCCGTACACCTAACCCTCCAAAGCCAACTAAAAGTCACATCTCAAGCTCTCATATTGCATTTCCATCACATTGCCTTATCCTGTCTTAACAATGTTTAAGAAACAGATGACACACGTGCACATTCAAAAGTCCTTTCTCTAAGAAAAAAGAAAAATTACATTCGCATGCTTGTATCTTTTGCTTGCATCTTTCTACTGCATCTTATCAGGTCTTCTGCCACATCGGCCTATGAATGATCTGCCAGCATCTCCAAAGGATCACCTCCCAAAGATCCTCCACAGCATCATCAAAAGTGACAAAAAGGAAAGCTCATATCCCCAGCAAGTCAGCCGCCAGACAAGCAGAAAAGTCAGAAAATTCAGCGGCAAAGGTAAGCCCCTTTCCTAAAAAAAAAAAAAAAAAAAAAAAAAAAAAAAAAAAGTTCAAAAGCTTTCCCTGTGCTGGGGAAAGCCCATTTTCAAAAAGTTCAAAAGCTTTCCCTCTGCTGGGGAAAGCCCATTTTCAAAAAAGTTCAAAAGCTTTCCCTGTGCTGGGGAAAGCCCATTTTCAAAAAGTTCCAAAGCTTTCCATGTGCTGGGGAAAGCCAATTTTCAAAAAGTTCAAAAGCTTTCCCTGTGCTGGGGAAAGCCCATTTTCAAAAAAGATTACGTTTTGGATGCAATGGATATTGCATTTTGTTTTCCCGCAATGGATATTGCGTTTTGTGTCGTGATGTAATGGATATTGCATCTATTTTCCGTTTTAATGCAATGGATATTGCATTTTGTTTTGTGTCGACGCAATGGATATTGCGTTTTGTGTCGCGATGCAATGGATATTGCATCCGTTTTCCGTGTTAATGCAATGGATATTGCATTAAGTTTTGTGTCGACGCAATGGATATTGCGTTTTGTGTCGCGATGCAATGGATATTGCATCCGTTTTCCGTGTTAATGCAATGGATATTGCATTTAGTTTTGTGTCGACGCAATGGATATTGCGTTTTGTGTTGCGATGCAATGGATATTGCATCTGTTTTCCGTGTCGACGCAATGGATATTGCGTTTTGTGTCGCGATGCAATGGATATTGCATCCGTTTTCCGTGTTAATGCAATGGATATTGCATTAAGTTGTGCCGACGCAATGGATATTGCGTTTTGTGTCGCGATGCAATGGATATTGCATCCGTTTTCCGTGTTAATGCAATGGATATTGCATTAAGTTTTGTGTCGACGCAATGGATATTGCGTTTTGTGTTGCGATGCAATGGATATTGCATCGTTTTATGTCGGCGCAATGTATATTGCGTTTTGTGTCACGATGCAATGGATATTGCATCGTTTTCGTGTTAATGCAATGGATATTGCATTAAGTTTTTAACGCAATGGATATTGCGTTTTGTGTCGCGATGCAATGGATATTGCATTTTGATATGCTTTTTCACTAGGTTGTAATGGATATTACAACTATCTTTCCACATAACACTTGTCTGCATTTGGTTGTTTGTTTCGGCTTAGGCCGAACTACGTTTGGTCTGATTCCTTTTATTAAGGGATACGTAGGCAGCCTACATTAGTAGGTCCGACCATCAGAGCATTTAATTTGCAGATTTGCTTAAAAGCTGCGATAACTGCTATAGCCGACTAAAAATGTCTAGGATATGGAGGTTTGATAAATTGTTGCATTATAAGCGCTACCAGTGCATATTTCTCCCTCGTTTTGAAATGAAAGCGAAATTGGAGAGTCTATTCTAATCAACGATGTTCGTCTACTCGGTAAGGCTGCGGGTTACCGTAGACTCCATCGTTGAGGGGCTCTGTAGACACCCCAATTTCGTACCTCGGATATATGACATGACAAAAATATCAAGAAGCTGTTAAAACATTAACAAATGTCAAGTTCTGAGGTCAAAATTGCAAAAGGACAAAGCGGGATGCACAAAGGACAAATTGCGAGGGGGCAAAGTGTCAAAAAGAGCCATGTTTGAAGTTTGGGCACCACCTACCAAAGGTTTGGGTGTGGCGCCCAAACCCCTAGTGGGTGGCACCCAAACCTCACTTTCCAAACACTTGCTCAATGCAAAGTTTGCCGTAAAATGCAAATCGTCCAACGCGGTGTACACACCACGATGCATGGAGAGAAATCACAAAATTCCTTCGATGTCGGCCTCCTCCTATAAATAGAGGCCTCGGCTCCTTCATTCAACACACACGCTTTGCGTAAAATTTCTCTGCGTCGTTGTTCTGTTGAAGAAATAAATACCGATAGATAAATTTCTAAAGCCTCGAAACCTGCCAAACCTCCGCCAAACACAAATCCAACCGGTAGAAGTGTTCCTTAGCCCCCGACTAGGTATCCACCCTTTTTCCCGGTCCAAAAATCGTGGATAGAGCGGTTGCTCTGCCCGATTTAAAAAGGCCAAAATAGCCGATGTAAGCCGTTACTCGCCAAAATTTAGCCTTTTCGATCAAACAAACAACGAGAAATAAGCAGTTACCTGCCCGATCCGAGGCGAAAAGTAACTTTCGAGGCGATTCTGTTGCCCAAATTCACACAACACACAACTTCAACGGACCGGACGGACCGAGAAAAAAAAAGACTCTCTCTCCCAGGGACAGGCGAGCACACCCCTACGCCGTTTGTAAGCTTTTATTGTTAAAGTCTTTTATTTCTATGTAATAGTATTATTTCGATCCGGCCCAATGTAAATATATAGCGGTTGTCTTTGCCGGATTTTATTAGAAATAGTACTAAATGTAGCCGTTATTATGGCAAAATTTTTTAGATAAGTTTGTATTTATTTACTTTATTTATTCAATAAAGTCTTTATTTGTAAATGTATTATTTCCGATCGGTTCAATATCAAAATATAGCGATTATCTTTGCCGGATTTTATTAGGAAATAATACTAAAAAGCGTTATAATGGCCAAATATTTTTAAATGTGTTTGTAATTATTGGAAAGAGGCAGTGCGAGTCAGTAAATAATGTGGCCACGAATGTATCATTTAATTTTCCCTTGTCAAAATAAGACCTTATTTATTTGCTAAGTAAATGTGACAATAAGCATACTTGACCAAAAGCGTTTCGAGACCGAAAGGCGAGTTGGGTGCCTAGCACCTTCCCAACTCGTAACTTAGCCTCCGAACCCGCTTTCTAAAATCTCGGTTTTCTTTTACGGTTTTCCTTTATTTTTGCCTTAAAATAAAGGTGGCGACTCTAAAACATTTTTGATCCAGTGGGGCCTCGCAACATCTTTCTTTGCACTTTCACGTTCTCCCCTAAATGAGGGAGAATGGGAATGGAAAGGTGATGTATTTCTATGTCTTGGTATCCCGAAATAATGGATAACTTGGCGTAGAAAATCCAAGGCACTCATAGTGATCCAAAATAGGCCATAAGGCTATTTTCATAAAATTCATAGTGGGGCGTCGCAATATTCTTTCTTGCACTTCTCTATTTTCCACTGAAAGATAAAGGGGAGAATGGGAATGGAAGAGTAATGCATTCCATATCTGTTATCCACGAAATAAGGGATAACTTGACATGGAAAACCATAAGTTCCCATATTGGATACAAAATTCACTCAAAGGCAGAGGCACATTCCAACGTGCTAATATAGCGGACACTCCTCTCGCACTTTGGATTTCGTCTTCCCTAAACAAGGGAGGGTGGAGCGAGGCGGTGGTGTCCGCATCCGCGTCTGCGCACCCTATCCAGGCGCGCGGGCGGGCACATTCCGGGAACCTCACGGTGGCGACTCTGCTGGGGCGTTGTTTTATTTTAAATAAAATGGAGGGCTAGACTTCGCATAAAATAAAACTTTTTTTGTTTTTATTTGTTTCTGGCTGCAGTATGCTTGTCATATTAATTTACGCATTTGAATAAAGTGTTCCCATTACGGCCGTGGCCATATTTGTGGATATGATCCTCCATCTGGCAGCAGTCTCGTTCCGATACCCGTTACAGGCATGTTTAAGAGTATAAAAAAATATACATTTTGTTTAAAAAAAATATATATATATATATATATATATATATATATATATATATATATATATATATATATATATATATATATATATATATATATATATATATATATATATGTCATGTACTATTTACATATATGTATTATGTGTAATAATATCCGGGCAGCACAACAAAAAGGGCTGGGGCTTCTTTCAAAAAAAAAAAATCTTTTCATTTTCAGTCTTATGTTTTTTTATTCTGCTTCATCTTCATTCTGCAAAATATACATATGTACATATATATATATGCATTCATTCTGTCATTTTATTTTGGGGATTAGGGCCCATTTTCTAAAAATAAATAGATTCCCCACTTTTCTTTCTATTTCTTGATGGTATGCTTGCTTGCTTGCGCTTAAGCTAAAAAGCCGAGAAAATCCATACATAACAGCAAGACATATATCTGTTTTATTTTCTATTTCTATATCTGAAAAAAAAAAAACTTCTTTTTGCTTTTTAGATACCGCACACACGTGCACATGCATATAAATATATTCCGAACTGCTACCCTACACCATGGCCAGCCTACCCCCTGCATAAACCAACGTTAGACTGCATATAGATTTTTAGGACACTTCAAGACCGACCGGTTTTTGCATTTTAAATTATGGGTCAGCCCCAGTCAAAAAAATAAATTGTGCGCAAGTCAAAAAAAAAATGTGCGCAAGTCAAAAAAAAAAAATGCGCAAGTCAAAAAAAAAAAAATACTTGGGGTGATTTATTATTTTCAAATGCTCGACCTAGACCATTTCGAATGGTGGATCAGGAAAGAGTATAGGCCCTTCGCTGGGATCGATCCGATCTCGGGAGTCGAAAGGCGAGGTGGAATACGTTGGTCCTATACTGCGGAGAAAGAATCCATTATTCGGGAAAGTCGAGGCTGTCAAAATTAAGCGAGTGCTTATCAGGTCATTTGTAGGAATAATAAATAATAATAAAATATACTAATAAAAGGCATTGTACTCCAAGCCCGAAAAGCCTTGACCGACCTTCGATACAGACCCATTTTCCCGAAACTTGGCCCGAATTTGGAAAGCGAGCGATCTTGGCCGATTGATCACTGAATCAAGTGCGAGATCGGATCGAGAGTATCGAGAAGCAGATCGGTCGGGCAAAACTTCCAGATCGAGCAGTATGGCGAGAAAGTGAACGATCGCTATGGAGTGCAGTCTGAGGGGCTCGGGGTATGCTCCAACTCGGCAATGCGGCGGTGGCTAGACCGAATTTGGGTGCAGGTGGCCGAATAATGAGCCAAATGGCTAACACGGTACAAAGCTTGAAATCCGGTGGTGAGGTAATTTCTTCCCTGCGGTTCCCGGGAAGCATCAACCTCACATACACTTCCAAACCCAAACCCTCAGCTAAACACTAACCCACCAAACACTGCCGTCACTCCAAATCCTAACCCTCCACCAACTCCCTACTACCCAAATGTCAATCCTTACTCATCATATCGTCCATATCCTATCCCAAACACCAACATTCCCGAGTCCAAATGACCTCCCTTTTCCCATAAACAACCCACTCCAAAATAGCCCACATATGGATCCCCAAGCTATAACCCGTCGGGCCAAGTTACTACCTACTTACCTCACGATGATCCGGCCATCACGCCAATAACCCACCACTCAACATCCACGGCTCAAAACCTATATCGGCTCAAAACCCGTACCACATCAACAATCCACCAACCCAAAATCCCTATCTTGCCCAAAATCCTATCTACTCGAGAATCTCTATCGGCTCAAAACCCATATCGGCTCCAAATCGAGGTCGGCTCAGAGTCCATATCCGGCCCAAAATCCATACTCGGCTCAAAATCCGACCCGGGATCCATACCCGACTCAAAATCCATACCAAACACCACGGCCGAAATTAACCCGGCTTTCCCAAATCACGCGGCATATACCTAAAACCAACTCCCCGACCACCAAAATGGAGGCCGACATGGAAAACATGAAAACCATGATGCTCAAACTTCTCAACAAAGGGAATTCTCTACGAGGCGGCATTAAAACCTTACCGTACTACCCCCAAATTTCAAAATGCGGAGCATAGAAAAATTCGGCGGAATTTGGATGCCTATCTCCCACCTAAAATCTTACTCTCGGCATGCAATCAAGAGGGGTTAGTTTGAAGCCATGGCCTCAATTTTCACCTCACCTTAATAGGGCGCTAAACAATGGTTAATGCTAGCGGATGATAGCACCATGGGCACTTGGGACCAAATCATTGAAGGGTTCCTAGAAAGGTACAAAGATAATACCATCACTTGAAAATAAAAGGGAACTTGAGGCATGCACCCAAAAGAAAATGAAACATTCGCGAATTTGCAACGGATGGAAGGATAAAGTCGCCCGGACTTTGGACGGACGATCCGGTGAATCATGCGAGAATGTTCATCAAAAACCTCCGACCCATTTACCTAGGCGCATGCGGTATCTCCCCTATAGCAATTTCAAAGAAATAAGTGGAGATAGGAGTCGTATTGATGAAGAAATACGCGGGATCCCTAGAGATTGATGCACATACACCCCAATTTCACTCTGTAACTCTGAATCGGATGAAGAATCTTCGGAAGAAGTCAACATGGTTGAAAGAATTTTACACAGTAAATCTGATAATGTGTCATGGTCATACAAGACGAATGAATCTGTCAACTCTGTTGAAGGAAGCAGTAATGCCATCAAGAACCTCATAGGACCCTACCAAGCAAAAAGAAGGCATTACGATGAACTGAATGCCCCAATGTCCCTGATTTTCCAAGGCTTAATGGCACAAGGAGTTTTGAAACCAATGGAAAATTATCGACCTCCGCCAAAGCTATCAGACACGTGGGACCACTCTCAGTATTGTGAGTATCATCGTAGCAGTGGCCATCCCACTGATAAGTGTTATAAGCTTAGAAGTGCCATCCAGGATCTTATTGATGGCCAAATCATTGAAAAGCCGCACCCATGATTGTCTCTAGTAAAAGTGGAAAATACCTAAGGATACCCTTGATATACACCTCCAAAGACTCTTTATACCTTTAAATTTCCTTTTGTCAAATAAAATCTCCAGGAAACAACTCTTTTCAACCCAGCGTCAATTTTCATAAATTTTGGGATCCTTGTTGTTTTTTGGTATCACTAACAATTTTGCGGGGTGAAAAATTTTGACTATTATCATTTACTCTCTGAGAGGATTGTCGAGTGCGTAATCGTCACCTCCCATTTCAAAAATCAAAAAAAAAAAAAAAGAGTTTTCTAGCAATAAAAAAAATAACGTGTGATACTTAGTTTTCTTTTCATATTAAAAAAATATATATAATCGTTTCTTTTTACAAAAAAAAATGTTCTTTCCAAAAAAAAAAAAAAAGATCTCTATTCTTTCAAAATTCAAAATTCAAAAAAAAAAAAAAAGATTAGCAAAATGAAAATTTCTTTGTCAGAGTTGAACTACGATGACCTGAGCCTCGAAATGAGGAACGTAGGCAGCCTCCGGGTTCGGTCAAATGCTTTGATTTACTCTTCAAAAATCATTTCAAAAAAAAAAAAAAAAAGGAGGTTTTTCTATGTGTTGTCTTTTGTTTCCCAAAACATGTAAAGGCAAATCCCCTCACCATCATTTTCAATTGTCATCACCAGTTGATAAGTGCATCAGTCATTCTTGATTCAAAAAAAAAAATCAGTAAGTCTTACTTCGAGATGTTAAGGTCTGTCACTCAAAAAAAAAAAAAAAAAAAAAAAAATGCAAAAAAAATGATGCAAAAAAACAAAAAAAAAAAAAGACCGATAGGGAGCCAGAAAAGAAAGGAGAGCTGGAAAAGCCAAGAAGGCAGAAAAATCTGGAAAGGCAGGAAATCTAGAAAAGGCCGACTCCTGGATCATAAGCAACAATTCAAGACTAGGGGCTTTCAAACCCAGGGGTATCTCTTTTGCCCATATTAATGCCTACGACCCATCCTTGCAGAGTGTGCTCACCAGTCCATTTGGTCTCTGTTCTTTCAAAAGTCCAATCATGTCCTCAGATCGAGCTTTGCAAAGGTATCTATCTATATTCGAATCTGATAAATTCTTACTTTATTAGCTTATCGAGTCTTCTTCTTGATCTTTGAGCACATATAGCCAAAGTATTTGTAAAAAAAAATTTGACGAGTCGACTCGTGTAAAAACATGATAAAACTACACGGGTTGATAATGAGTCATTTCAAAATATGGGCCCACAAACCATTAAAAAATTTGTTCGATGAAGCAACCTTCTGTCTTGGTGAAATGTCATCTTCGACTCATTGCGACCGAGCTATTAAATGGCACACTAGGGGCTTCCAACCATACACCAAACCTCTTCCAAATACTGAACAAATCCACCATACACCAAAGTCTAACCATCCAAGATCCAACTTCCCAAAACTGGGGCTGCTTCACCCTTATATATACATCCACCAAGAGTGACAACCTTCTTTTGTCCCAAAAGAGAGCAGACAGATATCTCTTCAAGCACTCTCCAAAATTGCTCCGAAAGGTCAACAAAAAAAAAAAAAAAAAAAAGCCTCTCTTGAGAGATTTCCTCAAAATTTCTCTCACAAAAAAAAAAAAGAAAAAGAAAAAAAAAGAGAAAAAAAAAAGACCCTCTCCTGAGCAATTTCCTCCAAATCTCTCTCTTGCAACAAAAGAAAAATACCAATCACTCTTGGACCACCCCATACCCCCAACCAGTCCAAAGACCAACTTTCTATCAAACCCACCTAAAAAGCCAATGGTGGTCCTTCGGACCGCCTTTCAAAAAATACACACAAATCCACACCCAAAATACATTTGAATCGAGGCCAACCAAATCCTCAACCCTAAAACTAATCATCCCAAAAGTGACACCCCAAAGCTCATATACAAATTAAAAGTCGAAAATTACGGCGAAAGGTAAGCCCTTTCTAAAAAAAAAAAAGAAAAAAAAAAAAAAAGAAAAAAATTCAAAAGCTTTCCAATTATTTTCAAAAGTTCAAAAGCTTTCCTATCGGGAAAGCCCATTCAAAAGGTTCAAAAGGGAAAGCCCATTTTCAAAATTCAAAAAAAAAAAAAAAAAAGCTTTCCTATCTTTGGGGAAAGCCCATTTTCAAAAAGTTCAAAAGCTTTCCCTATCTTTGGGGAAAGCCCATTTTCAAAAAGTTCAAAAGCTTTCCCGGGAAAGCCCATTTTCAAAAAGTTCAAAAGCTTTCCCTTTGGGGAAAGCCCATTTTCAAAAAGTTCAAAAGCAGGAAAGCCCATTTTCAAAAAGTTCCAAAGCTTTCCCTGTGCTGGGGAAAGCCAATTTTCAAAAAGTTCAAAAGCTTTCCCTGTGCTGGGGAAAGCCCATTTTCAAAAAAGATTACGTTTTGGATGCAATGGATATTGCATTTTGTTTTGCAATGGATATTGCGTTTTGTGTCGTGATGTAATGGATATTGCATCTATTTTTTTAATGCAATGGATATTGCATTTTGTTTTTGTCGGCAATGGATATTGCGTTTTGTGCGATGCAATGGATATTGCATCCGTTTTCGTGTTAATGCAATGGATATTGCATTAAGGGCGCAATGGATATTGCGTTTTGTGTCGCGATGCAATGGATATTGCATCCGTTTTCGTGTTAATGCAATGGATATTGCATTAAGCGCAATGGATATTGCGTTTTGTGTTCGATGCAATGGATATTGCATGTTTTTTGTCCGCAATGGATATTGCGTTTTGTGTCGCGATGCAATGGATATTGCATCCGTTTTCGTGTTAATGCAATGGATATTGCATTAAGTTTGTGCAATGGATATTGCGTTTTGTGTCGCGATGCAATGGATATTGCATCGTTTTCGTGTTAATGCAATGGATATTGCATTTTTGTGCAATGGATATTGCGTTTTGTGTCACGATGCAATGGATATTGCATCCGTTTTCCGTGTTAATGCAATGGATATTGCATTAAGTTTTGTGTCGACGCAATGGATATTGCGTTTTGTGTTGCGATGCAATGGATATTGCATCGACGCAATGTATATTGCGTTTTGTGTCGCGATGCAATGGATATTGCATCCGATTTCTGTGTTAATGCAATGGATATTGCATTAAGTTTTGTATGGACGCAATGGATATTGCGTTTTGTGTCGCGATGCAATAGATATTGCATTTTGTTTCATTGGCGATGCAATGGATATTGCATTTTGATATGTGCTTTTTTTTTTCACTAGGTTGTAATGGATATTACAACTATCTTTCCACATAACACTTGTCTGCATTACAACACTTGATCCCCGTAGGTTGTTTGTTTCGGCTTAGGCCGAACTACGTTTGGTCTGATTCCTTTTATTAAGGGATACGTAGGCAGCCTACATTAGTAGGTCCGACCATCAGAGCATTTAATTTGCATATCTGCTTAAAAACTACGATAACCTGCTATAACTGACTAAAAATGTCTAGGATATGGAGGTTTGATAAATTGCTGCATTATAACTGCTACCTATTGCATATTTCTCCCTCGTTTTGAAATGAAACGAAATTGGAGAGTCTATTCTAATCAACGATGTTCGTCTACTCAGTAAGCTGCGGGTTACCCGTAGACTCCATCGTTGAGGGGCTCTGTAGACACCCCAATTTCGTACCCGGATATATGACATGACAAAAATATCAAGAAGCTGTTAAAACATTAACAAATGTCAAGTTCTGAGGTCAAAATTGCACAAAGGACAAAGCAGATGCACAAAAGGACAAATTGCGGGGCCAAAGTGTCAAAAATGAGCAATGTTTGAGGTTTGGGCACCACCTACCAAGGGTTTGGGTGTGGCGCCCAAACCCCTATAGGGTGGCACCCAAACCTCTTTTCCCCAGCACTATTCAACGCAAAGTTTGCCGTAAAATGCAAATTCGTCGAACGCGGTGTACAACCCTCGATGCATGGAAGAAATCTCAAAATTCCGATGTCGGCCTCCTCCTATAAATAGAGGCCTCGGCTCCTTCATTCAACACACAGTAAAATTTCTCTGCGTTCTCGTTCTGTTGAAGAAATAAATACCGATAGATCAATTTCTAAAGCCTCGAAACCACCAAACCTCCGCCAAACACAAATCCAACCGGTAGAAGTGTACCTTAGCCCCCGACTAGGTATCCACCCTTTTCCCGGTCCAAAAATCGTGGATAGAGCGGTTGCTCGCCCGATTTAAAAGGCCGAAATAGCCGAGTAGTAGCCGTTACTGCGCCTAAATTCAGCCTTTTCGATCAAACAAACAACGAGAAATAAGCAGTTACCTGCCCGATCCGAGGCCGAAAAGTAACTTTCGAGGCGATTCTGTTGCCCAAATTCACACAACACACAACTTCAACCAGACCAGACCAGACCAGAAAAAAAAGACTCTCTCTCCCCGAGGGACAGAGCGAGCACACCCCTACGCCGTTTGTAAGCTTTTATTGTTAAAGTCTTTTATTTCTATGTAATAGTATTATTTCATCCGGCCCAATGTAAATATATAGCGGTTGTCTTTGATTTTATTAGGAAATAGTACTAAATGTAGCCGTTATTATGGCAAAATATTTTTAGATGAGTTTGTATTTATTTACTTTATTTATTCAATAAAGCCTTTATTTGTAAATGTATTATTTCGGTCCGGTTCAATATCAAAATATAAGCGATTATCTTTGCCGGATTTTATTAGGAAATAATACTAAAAAGAGTCGTTATAATGGCCAAATATTTTTAAATGTGTTTGTAATTATTGGAAAGAGGCTGCGAGTCCGTAAATAATGTGGCCACGAATGTATACTGTTTAATTTTCCCTTATCAAAATAAGACCTTATTTATTTGCTAAGTAAATGTGACAATAAGCATACTTGACCAAAAGCGTTCGAGACCGAAAGGCGAGTTGGGTGCCTAGCACCTTCCCAACTCGTAACTTAGCCTCCGAACCCGCTTTCTAAAATCTCTGGTTTTCTTTTCTGGTTTTCCTTTATTTTTGCCTTAAAATAAAGGTGGCGACTCTAAAACATTTTGGATCCAGTGGGGCCTCGCAACATCTTTCTTTGCACTTTCACGTTCTCCCCTAAACAAGGGAGAATGGGAATGGAAAGGTGATGTATTCCTATGTCCTGGTATCCCCTAAACAAGGGATAACTTGACGTAGAAAACCCAAAGCACTCATAGTGATCCAAAATAGGCCATAAGGCTATTTTCATAAAATTCATAGTGGGGACGTCGCAATATTCTTTCTTGCACTTCTCTATTTTCCCTGAAAGATAAAGGGGAGAATGGGAATGGAAGAGTAATGCATTCCCATATCCTGTTATCCACGAAATAAGGGATAACTTGACATGGAAAACCATAAGTTCCCATATTGGATACAAAATTCACTCAGGGCAACCGAGGCACATTCCAACGTGCTATTATAGACAGCACTCCTCTCGCACTTTGGATTTTGTCTTCCCCTTAACAAGGGAGGGTGGAACGAGAGCAGTGGTGTCCCGCATCCGCACGTACGCGTACCCCTATCCAAGGGCGCACGGGGCGCGGGAGCACATTTCCCGGTAACCTCACAGTGGGGCACCGGTAGAGTGCTACTATTGCGGAGCTGCGGGGCACGTGAAGAGGAATTGCCCTAAGTTGAAGGGTAATCAGCCTGGAGGATCGAGTCAGCCTACTGTTGGGGCTAAGAGAGATAGCGATGGGAAAGCAAAGGTGCAGGGACGTGTTTTTGCTTTAGACCAGAGGGGAGTACCTGAGTCGACCGCATTTATTGGAGGTACCGTTTCTATCTTCGATAGTGAAGCACGAGTACTTATAGATCCAGGGTCATCACATTCGTATGTTGCATCACACTTTGTTGATCGTTTGCGTGTGTTGCCTCAGTCTTTGCCTTACGTGCTTGAAGTTTCTACCCCGCTTGGGGAATGTTTATTGGCTTTGGAAGTTTATAAAGCATGCGATGTACTTGTGGATGAACATGTTTTGCATGCGGATCTGGTAGTATTGCCATTAGTGATTTTGATGTGATACTCGGTATGGACTGGTTGTGCACTTATCATGCTTTGGTAGATTGCTTTAGTAAGAGGGTTACATTTGATATGCCGGGTGTTCCTAAATTTATGTTCGTGGGATATAACGCGTCTAGTGGGTTGCGCGTCATTTCGGCTCTAAAGGCTAGGAAATTATTGTCACGTGGTTGCACGGGATACCTAGCTTGTGTGATTGATAAACGGGTTTCGACTTCCGATCTTGAGGATGTGCCGGTTGTGAATGAGTTTCCGGATGTCTTCTCTAAAGATTTTGGGATGCCACCGGATAGGGAGATCGAGTTTTGTATCGAGTTATTGCCGGGGACGACACCGATATCGAAGGCGCCGTATAGAATGGCACCTATGGAGTTGAAGGAGTTGAAGGTGCAGTTGCAGGAGCTTCTTGACATTGGCTTTATCAAGCCAAGTGTATCGCCTTGGGGTGCGCCGATATTATTTGTCAGGAAGAAGGACGGAAGCCTAAGGTTGTGCATCGATTACCGGGAGTTGAACAAAGTGACGATCAAGAACAAGTATCCGTTGCCGCATATAGATGACTTGTTTGATCAGTTGCAAGGATCGGTGGTGTATTCTAAGCTTGATTTGAGGTTCGGGTATCATCAGTTGAAGGTGAGAGCCGAGGATGTTCCGAAAACCGCTTTTCGTACGAGGTACGGGCATTATGAGTTCATGGTGATGCCATTCGGGTTGACGAATGCGCCGGCAGTATTTATGGACTTGATGAATCGGGTGTTCCATAATTTTCTTGATTGTTTTGTGGTGGTCTTCATAGATGACATTCTTGTGTATTCTAAGTCTCTGGATGAGCATGCACAGCATTTGAGGATGGTGTTGTCGGTTCTTCAGGAGAGGCAACTCTATGCTAAGTTTAGCAAGTGTGCTTTTTGGCTAGAGGAGGTCTCATTTTTGGGACATGTTGTTTCTAGTGCTGGGATAGTGGTAGATCCTTCTAAAGTTGAAGCGGTGATGAATTAGAGGAGACCGACTACAGTTACGGAGGTTAGGAGTTTCTTGGGGTTAGCCGGGTATTATCGGAGATTCATAGAGGGATTTTCGAAGATTGCTACGCCGATGACAAATTTGACCCAAAAGAAGACACCGTTTGTTTGGAGCGATAAGTGTGAAGCAAGTTTTCAAGAATTGAAGAAGAAGTTGACTACGACACCAGTTTTAGCGTTGCCTAGCGGAGATGAGAATTTTGTGGTGTATAGCGATGCGTCAAAGGAGGGATTGGGTTGTGTACTTATGCAGAATGGTAAGGTGATCGCTTATGCTTCGAGGAAGTTGTCTCCGTATGAGCAGAATTATCCCACGCATGACCTTGAGTTGGCAGCGATCATATTTGCTTTGCACAAATGGAAGCATTATTTGTATGGGTCGAAGTTCGAAATTTTTACGGATCACAAGAGTTTGAAGTACTTGTTCTCACAGAAGGAGTTGAATATGAGACAAAGGAGGTGGATGGAGAAGTTGAAAGACCATGATTGTACGATACTTTATCATCCAAGGAAGGCGAACGTGGTTGCCGACGCCTTGAGTAGGAAAGTGCATTTGTCGTGTTTAATGATTCGGGAATGGAAGATGTTGGAGGATGTCCGTGATTGGAGTCCTAGTGAGGTTAATAATGGAGTGTTGTTTGCTAATGTCCGGGCTATTCCAGTTTTGTTGGAAAGGATTAAGGGGACTCAAAGGAAGGATCCGGGATTAGTAAAGATCATTGATGGTTTGAGTAAGAATGAGACGCCGGAGTTTGCTATGAATCAAGATGGGATTTTGACTTTCAAGGGAAGAGTTTGTGTACCTTCAGTTGAGGATGTGAAACGACTTGTGTAAAACCCTGAAATGTTGCTTGATTGTGTTATGCACGGATTCAAACACTTATAATCATCATTAATATGTTCATTTAGCTCCCGTTTATGTTTAGAGTCAATAGCATGATCGTTGACGTCGTTCGAGATGCATGTATGCACTTTTCTTTCGCGAGATGCTTTGAATCGCGGGTTTGAGATTTATGTTGTAACTTCATGGATAATTGTTAGAGGGCATTTAAAACATCATTTACATGCCTTGGATGTTGGTTAGATGCTAGTTGCATCGACGGTTTGGTTGCTAGTTTGATTCTAGCGATAACCCTTCTCAGTTTGACTTTTTCGGTTGTCGTTCGGGAGAGTTCTGCCTGAGTTCTTGGCCATGTTTTGTTGGGTTTTGAGACTTGATTCCTTTGGTTATAGGTTGGAGGACATTAAGGTTGAATTGTAGACCATTTTTGGCTTGGAAGGACTCGAGAACGCATGCGGGAGAGGCCGGGACCGAGCGAGGAAGCAAGAAAACATGGAATGCTGGATTTCAAGATGAAGCGCCGCATGGTCTTCACCCCATGCGACCGCATTGGTCCCTCGAACCCACTTACGGGATTTTGATCCCTTTGTGCACTCGCTCGAAATTTTGACCCAATTAACCCATTTTAAACCACACCTTAACCCTCCTACTTAGCCTAAACATGTCCTAAACACCTATTAGAGTTATTAGGGGTTGATTAGTGGTTTAATTAGGAGAGTTAATCCCCCCTATTTAAACCCCAAAACTGATTTGTTTCCTCATTCACCGCATAGACGTTTCAGCCTTTGCGTCTTCTCGTGAGCCTTCAACGTAAAACTTGAGAGAGCTTTGGAGGTTGATTTCTAGGGTTCTTGAGGGTTCCATTTTGAAGGCCATAGCTTGGGAGCTTCATTTCTCAAGGTACTCCATAGTTTTGAAGAAGGGATTGAAGAGAACAACACCCACCATGAAGGATTTCGGGATTCAACCTAGAAGGGGGCTGAACACAAGTAAGTTTCTACCTCTCTTCCTTTGATTTTAGGCTCCATTGACCCTAGTGGAAACAACCAATTGTGCTATTTGAGGTCAATGGAAGCCATTGTTAGGTTTATAGAAGATGCATGAACCCTAGGTTTCAAATTCTTGTTAGAGATGGGTAAACCTATGTGAGACTTGTTTTATATGGAATTCATATGCCAATTAGTCTATTAAACTTTGCTATATGAATTGTTCATATGTATTGAGCTTGAATGACAAAGATACTTGGAAGGGATTTTCCCCAAATTGTGTTTGGCTTGTTAAACATGATGGTAAGCCTAATTATTGTGTTATACATGTTTAGTGGAGTCTATTGAATTTGGTTATGTCGATTTTCCATGAGTATTGATGTTGGTTTGATTGAGATACTTGGAGGGTGCCTTGCCCTAATTTTGTTTTAGCTTGTAATCTATTAATGTGAGCTTGATTAATATGTTTTATATGCTTAATAGAGTATATTAAACCATGTTGTGAATTTTAATCATGATTTGAAGGTTATGATTGGTATGATGACTTGGATGAAATTATGCACAAGATGGCTAACTTATTCTAAGTTGCATTGTTAATTAGTTTGTTGGGTTTATATGATTTTATTGAACATCGGGTTTGGTTTTGGCGATAGTTATGAATATAGGGGATGATGAAGCCTAAGCTTCTATTCCTTGAATTTTCGGAAAACTTAGATTGAACTCAACGGAGTTAACCTTTGGGTTAGTGTGAATCCTAGGAACTATAATCTTAAGTCCTACGGAATTTTGGGTAGAATTCATGGAGGTCGAGCCTCCAAGAAGTTTTGAAGTGTGTGAAGCACACTTGATTATGAGAGCTTATATGATTCTCGGTTGTGATGTTTATGCTAGTTGTGGATGAAATGCATGACTAGTTTGATGGTAGAGTGTTTACCTACTTGTTTTGAGCATATGAGTATATATTACTTGTGCTTGGGTTTTGAGTCCAGCTGGAGTCGGTTTGTTGAGTTTTGGTGGGGACGATACATCGTCTTCACGAATTGTGAGATTCGTGATCGCGATGGATCGCCGTGTCGGGTTTGCACACCCCTCCATCGATGGCCACGGTGGGGAAGTAGTTTATCTTAGTTGTAGTAATACACATGACTTTGATAACTATGGAACTCGGCGGAGGATCGTCTCGGGGACGCGTCGATATCTACGAGAGGGATATCGAGGGCACATAAAGGTTTTGCACGTGTTTTTGCAGAGCGACACGCGAAGAATTGGTAATGGTATCATATCCGTTTATATGAATTGTTTCACAAGTGCTTATGTGAATAATGTGCTTGGTGATTTGGATATGATATGATGGTTGTTTCGGTTTTATAAATGTTATACTTTATAGATAACATGTTGTTTAAGGTTGTTAAGCATGAATGCTTAAACATGAAAATCATTTGAATGATGCATTAAGCCAAAAGCATGGATCATTGTTGTTAAGTTTATATGCCTTGACATGAATATTATGGGAAGGCTGTGTTATAACAATAACATGAATTACTGTGTTAAGCTAGTAGGCTTTAACATGAATATTATTCGAATGCGGTTTTATGCCAGAAGCATGAATTATTGTCGTTAAGCTTATATGCCTTGACATGTAAATTATTGGAAGGTTATGTTATACCGATAACATGAGTTATGATCGTTGAGCATAAAATGCCTTGATATGGATTTTAGTGAGATGTTATACTATAATGATAACATGTTCTATTAATGTTGAGCATGGATGCCATAACATGATTTATATAAGGTTATTTCATGGCGATAGCATGATGTAATTTATGATTGAGTATTATGCCATGATAGGAAGTTACGGTTAGTAACTTACTAAGTCTTTGTGACTTACTTTTATTTGTTGGTTGTTTTCCCTAGATCCGAGCCGAGCATGCGGATCCAAGTAAATCAAGAAGGTTACGTTGACAAGGAATTCTGTTGGCAAGGTTGCTACTTAGATGTTTATTTTGTTTTTGGTGAGGTCGTTGGGAAGATGAAGTTATGTAAACTTCATGATTGGGTAGCAAACTTGAATGTGATTAGTAATATTGTAATTTTGTTGTTAGCCTATTCTTTGGTAGCCGACAAGTAAAAGTCGTGCTTGATGTATATTGGTGGTTATTCTTCCATATGTTTTCTTGTTGTTAGTACTTATAATTGCTAGTACTTATGTTATTGGTAGCCGACTTGTATTAGTCGCGCTTGGTAAAATTGGTGAATATGTTTAGCATGTTACATTGCTAGTTAAAGTATTATGCTTGTTCTCCGGCATGGTTGTAGCCGTTGAGTTGTTAGACTAGAGTCTTAGACTTAGTGTAATGTTGGGTTCCGGCTGTAGCTTCGCCGATGACTTGGTTTATATTGTGCTATATTTGAATTGCATAACAGGGAGTTTGTTCTACGTGCCCAATGTTGCGGCACGCGAGTCGAATTTTTGGGCCGAGAGATTAACTATCTCTTTGGTTGTTTTTAGTTTGAGCTTGTTAGCTCGGGCGCCACTGTTATATTATATTTTGCTTCCGCGTATGTTTTGAGTTATCGGTGTATCGCCGTTATGGCCCTACCCATTATTTGCTACTTGTTTGTTGTTATTTGCTTTCCGGCGGCACGACCTTGGGATTTCGTCTTGGGATCCGGGTCGGGTCGTCACAACTTGTGTTGGATGAGGCTCACAAAGCAAGATATACTATCCATTCGGGGAGTACGAAGATGTATAGGGATTTGAAGAAGCAATTTTGGTGGAATGGCATGAAGCGCCAAATTGCGGATTATGTGTCGAGGTGTTTGACTTGTCAACAGGTGAAGGCGGAACATCAAAGGCCCGCGGGATTGTTGCAGCCGTTAGATATTCGAGTGGAAGTGGGAGCACGTTACGATGGATTTTGTTTCGAGGTTTCCATGCAGCGTAGAGGTTTGATGGCGTTTGGGTTGTTGTAGATCGGTTAACGAAGTCAGCTCATTTTATACCGATTGCGATGACTTATTCCTTGAGTCAGTTGGCGGCATTGTATGTGCAGGAGATTGTTAGACTGCATGGGGTTCCGGTTAGCATTGTGTCAGACAGGGATCCGAGATTTACTTCGAGGTTTTGGCAGGCTTTGCAGGAAGCGATGGGGACTAAGTTGAATTTCAGTACAACTTTTCACCCTCAGACAGACGGACAGTCCGAGAGAACAATACAGATACTTGAGGATATGTTACGGGCTTGTACGGTGGACTTTAAGGGAAGTTGGGATTTACACCTTCCATTGGCGGAGTTTGCATACAACAACAGTTACCAATCTAGTATTGGGATGGCACCGTATGAGGCACTTTATGGACAAAAGTGTAGATCTCCTATTTGTTGGGATGAAGTTGGAGAAGCGAAGCTATGGGGTTTGGAGATTGTGCAGCAGTCGGCCGAGAGCATGAAGTTGATTCGGGATAGATTGCTTACGGCTCAGAGTCGACAGAAGAGTTATGCGGATAATCGGAGGAGAGATTTGGAGTTCCAAGTTGGAGATTATGTGTTTCTTAAAGTATCGCCGAGAAGGGGTACTAAGAGATTTGGGAAGAAAGGGAAATTATCACCGAGGTTCGTTGGACCTTTTGAGATTCTTGAGCGAGTTGGGAGTTTGGCCTATAGGGTGGCTTTACCGCCATCATTGTCGGACATTCATAATGTGTTTCACGTATCTATGCTTCGAAAGTATCTTAAGGATGATTCGCATGTTCTTGCGTATGAGGAGATTTCGTTTCAGCCTGATTTGTCGTATGTTGAGAAACCGGTGAAGATTCTCGACACCAAGGAGCAAGTATTGAGGAACAAGACAATTCCATTGGTTAAGGTTCTTTGGAAGAATCATGAGATCGAGGAAGCGACTTGGGAGACCGAGTTAGAGATGCGCGAGAAGTACCCTCATTTGTTTGAAGATCACGGTAAGAATTTAGGGACTAAATTCCTTTTAGTAGGGGAGAATGTAAAACCCTAATTTATTGCTTACTTGTTTATTGCATGAGTTCATACTTTCATAATCATCATTAGTATGTTAACTTAGCCCACTTATATGTTTAAAGTCGATAGCATGTTCATTGACGTCGTTTGGGATGCTCGTTTGCACCTTTCCTTCACGAGTTGCTTTGAAACTCGGGTTTGTGTTTTATGTTGTAAAGACTTGGTTAAATGTTAGAAACCATTCTTAACATCATTAACACGCTTTAGATGTTGGTTGGATGCTAGTTGCATCGTCGGTTTGATTGCTAGTTTGATTCGAGCGTTAACCCTTCTCCGTTTGACCTTTTCGGTTGTTGTTCGGGAGTGTTTTTCCTAAGTTCTTAGCCTTGTTTGAGTAGGGTTTGATCATTGATTTACTTTGGTGATTGTTTAGAGGTGTTTAGGGTTGAATTCTAGACCATTTCGGGCTTTGGAGGACTTGAGGGTGCGAGGGGGAAAGGCCTAGAACTTGCGAGGGGCTAAAATGAAAATATTATGCATGGCAGAGTGATGCGGTCGCATCACTCACCACCAAAGCGACCGCAAGGTCCTATTTCCAGGATTGCGGGATTTTCTGATTTGTCAACTTTTGACCCAACCAAACCCCACCCAAACCCAACCTAACCCACCCTAAACCACCCTAGTTCGTCCTACACATCATCTCATGCATGCTTGACAAGTTTTGGATGATTTGGATGCATGTACAACACTTGGCAAGGAAAGACCTCCAACATGCACACACATGCATTGGACACCTTCCCCCACCCCACTTCAGCCATTGCATGACCAATACCTCCACTAAACCCACCATAATCAGTCATTCACTTCCAAATTCGTGGCTGAACATTTCTTGAGAGTTATAGAGAGTTTATACAAGGTTCTTGAGTGTTCATCAATGGTGGCCAAGCTTTGAAGAAGCCATTTCCAAAACCGAACGGTAGAAGTGAAGAGGAGAGCAAGGAGAACACATACCCACCCTTGCATGGACGTTTTTGTACAACTTGTAGAGCTTGTTTAAGGTGAGTTACAACATCTCTTCTTATTTCTTTTAGCCTCATTGACCCAAGGGAAAACAATCTTTCTATATGAGGTCAATGAGAGCACATAGGACTTTGTAGAGATGCCATGTTCTAGTTTATGCTATGTGATGAATTTGGGTTGTATGAACAGATTATAGACCTATTATAAACCATGATTTTGATGTCATTTAAGTGTGGTAATGCATGACAAACCATTCTACTTTGTTGTTTAAGTATTGGGAGCATATTGGATGAGATAGTTAGGCTTGTAGAGATGCCATGATCTTGTATGTGCTAAATGATGTATTTTGGGTTGTGTAAACAGATTATGATTAGTTTGTAAATCATAATTTTAATGTTATTTAAGTGTGATAATGCATGATAAATCATTCCATCTTGTTGTTTAAGCATTAGGAGCATGTTTGGTGAAATAGCTAGGCTTGAAGAGATGCTATGTTCACGTATATGCTAAATGTTACATTTTTGATTGTATGATCAGATTATAAACATGTTATAAACAGGTTGTAAACCATGTTTAAGATGTTATTTATGTGTGATAATGTATGACAAATCACCCTACTTTGTTGTTTAAGCATTGGGAGCATGTTTGATGAAATAGTTAGACTTGTTGAGATGCTATGTTCATGTACATGCTAAATGCTACATTTTTAATTGTATGATCAGATTATAAACATGCTGTAAACCATGTTTAGGATGCTATTTATGTGTGGAAATGTATGATGAATCACCCTACTTTGTTGTTTAAGTGTTGGGTGCATATTTGATGAAATGACAAGAATGTATATGCCTAGTTTGTGACTTTGATTCTATGTTTCATACTTGATTATTTGATTGGGGTTTTATGGGTTTAATGACCTTAGTAACTTATTTAATCACGTTAGTATGGACATAGGAGAGTATTGAGGCCAATGGCTTCTATACCCTAATTTTGAAAGATTGACTATGACTCAACGGAGTTGACCATTGGGTTAGTATGACATTAAGGAGTAATAAGCCTATACCTTACGAATTTTGGGGTAGTATTAATGGGGGTTAAGCCTCCAAGCATTTTAAAGTGTATGAAGAACACTTGATGATTAGAGTCTTGATTTTATCTCTAATGTGATTATGTGCTAGTTGTGAATTAGAAGCATGACTAGATGATTGTAGAGTACTTGCCTACTTATTTGAGCATATGAACATGAATTACGTGTGCTTGAAGTTTGAGTCCAGCTGGAGTCGGTTTGTTGAGTCTTTGGGGCGGGACGATGCATCATCTTCACGAATTGTGAGATTCGTGATTTTGATGGATCGCCGTGCCGGATTGCACACACCCCTCTATCGATGGCCACGGTAGGGAAGTAGTTGATCTTAGTTGTAGTATGGAAACATGACTTTGATAACTATCGAACTCGGCGGGAAATGTCTCGGGGACGTCGATATCCACGAAAGGGATATCGAGGACACATAAGTTTGGCACATGTTTTTGCGGGAGCGACATGCGCGGAAAAAGGGTAACGATATCACCTCCCTTTTGTATGAATTGACTCACGAGTGCTTATATGTGAATAATGTGCTACGTGAATATGATATGATATGAAATGATGGTTGATTGAATTAATGAAATGTTATACTTGTTGATAACATGATATTCAAGATTGTTAAGTATGAATGCCTTGACATGATTATTTATGAAATGTATATTATGTCAATTGCATGAATTATTATTGTTGAGCATGATGCCATGACAGGAAGTTATTGTTAGTAACTTGCTAAGTCTTTATGACTTACTTCTATTTGTTTTGATTGTTTTCCCTAGATCCGAGCCAGTGAGCGGATCAAGTGATTGTCGCTTTACATTGAAGAAGCTTGTGACGAGGTTGCTACCTTGTTAATATTAGTACCTTTTTATTTTGCAAGGACGGCCGGACATAAAGTTATATAAACTTTATGTGGGGTAGCAAGACTTCGATGCGTTTGTTTAATTAGTACTTATTGTTTTGAGAGCCGACATATGTTAGTCGTGCCTATGTATTTATGTTGATCATGCTTTTGTTGTTTTAACCATGTATTGGTTTGTTTAATATGTTTATTATCCGGCATGTTTTTAGCCGTTAAGCATGCTAGACTAGAGTTCTAGAGTTAGTTTAATATTGGGTTCCGGTCGTAGCGTCGCCGATGACTTGATATATAATTGCCATAAATTGTTATATGTGCCTATTGTTGCGTCACATGATTTTATTTTTGGACCAAGAGATTCATTATCTCTAAGGTTGTATTAGTTTGAGCTTGTTAGCTCGGGCGCCACTGTTTAAATATTATACGCTTCCGCATGTGTTAAAGTTTTTGGCGTACCGCCGTTATGGCCTTACCCACTATTTGCTATTTGTTTTCATTACGTGCCTTTTTAGGCGGCACGACCTCGGGGTCTCGTATTGGGACTCGGGTCGGGTCGCCACAAACCGTGATAGGAGAGGTGGAGGCCAAGGTAGGCCATAGTCAGGGAAGCAGGGCAACAATACTTCTTCTTCTCAGGGACAACAAGGACAGCGTAGTGGGAGTATGACTTGCAGCTATTGTCAGAAGCTAGGACACACAGTTGATTGGTGTTGGGCAAAGCTAGGAAAGTGTACTCTTTGTGGAGATGGTACTTATTTTAGGAAGGAGTGCCCGAAAGCTGGGGCAGCTCAACCGGGGAATGTGGCTCAGTCTGGAGCCAAGAAAAGTGTAGATGGGAAACCCAAGGTGCAAGGCCGTGTGTTTGCACTTGATCAGCGCGAGGTTCAGGGGTCAACGGCAGTGATAGGAGGTACTCTTTCTATATTTGATCATAAGGCTCGAGTTCTCATAGATCCAGGGTCTTCACATTCTTATGTTGTTTCGCACTTTGTTGAGAATCTATGTGTACTACCTCAACCTTTGCCATATTTGCTTGAAGTGTCTACCCCGCTTGGGGAATATATGCTCGCATCTGAAGTGTTTAAATCTTGTGATGTATTGGTGGGTGACCACACTTTGCATGCGGACTTGGTAGTTCTACCTATACGTGATTTTGATGTGATTCTCGGTATGGACTGGTTATGTGCTTATCATGCTATAGTTGACTGCCATAAAATGCGGGTTACTTTTTTTATGTCGGGTGTGCCTGAGTTTACATTTGTGGGGGATCATGCATCGAGTGGCTTGCATTTTATTTCTGCTCTAAGGGCTAGAAAATTATTGTCTCAAGGGTGTACGGGTTATCTTGCATGCATTGTTGATAAGAAGAAGTCTTCGCCGAAATTAGAAGAGGTTCCGGTAGTATGTGAGTTTCCCGATGTGTTTTCTACCGACCATGCTATGCCACCCGATAGAGAGCTAGAATTTTGTATTGAGCTTATACCGGGGACTTCACCAATTTCTAAGGCACCGTATAGGATGGTGCCCGCGGAGCTTAAGGAGTTGAAAATTCAGTTGCAAGAACTCCTAGAGATTGGCTTTATTAAACCGAGTGTGTCGCCTTGGGGCGCACCGGTCTTATTTGTGAGGAAGAAAGATGGGAGTTTGCGATTATGCATAGACTATCGGGAATTGAATAAAGTGACCATTAAGAATAAATATCCACTACCCCACATTGATGATCTTTTTGACCAATTGCAAGGGTCTATTGTGTATTCTAAGCTTGATTTCAGATGGGGTTACTATCAATTGAAGGTTAGAGAAGAAGACATTCCAAAGACGACTTTTCGCAATAGATATGGGCACTTTGAATTTGTAGTGATGCCGTTTGGGTTAACGAATGCACCAGCGGTGTTTATGGATTTGATGAATCGTGTCTTTCATAGCTATCTTGATTGTTTCGTGGTAGTCTTTATTGATGATATCATAGTGTATTCGAAATCTCGGGAGGAGCATGAGAAACACTTAAGGATTGTCTTGTCTATTCTTCGGGAGAAGCAGCTTTATGCGAAGTTTAGCAAATGTGCTTTTTGGCTTGAAGAAGTATCATTTTTGGGGCATATAATTTCTAGCGCCGGGATAGCCGTTGATCCTTCTAAAGTTGAAGCGGTGATGAATTGGAAGAGGCCTAGTTCAGTTACCGAGGTTCGGAGTTTCTTGGGTCTAGCGGGTTATTACCGGAGGTTTATTGAGGGATTTTCTCGGATTGTGACTCCTATGACTAGATTGACCCAAAAGAATATGCCATTTGTTTGGAGCGAAAAATGCGAGGCTAGTTTTCAAGAGCTTAAGAAGCGGTTGACGTCGGCACCTATTTTGGCTTTGCCTAGTGGAGGAGATAATTTTGTGATTTATAGTGATGCTTCTAAGGAAGGTTTGGGGTGTGTGCTGATGCAAAATGGTCGAGTTATCGCCTATGCGTCGAGGAAATTGTCTACCCATGAACAGAATTACCCGACACATGATTTAGAGTTAGCTGCAATTATTTTCGCCTAAGTTTGAGATTTTCACTAACCACAAAAGTTTGAAGTATTTGTTTTCTCAAAAGGAGTTGAACATGAGGCAAAGAAGATGGATGGAGAAACTAAAAGATCATGATTGTACTATTTTGTATCATCCGGGGAAGGCAAATGTAGTAGCGGATGCCTTGAGTAGGAAAGTTCACATGTCTTGTATGATGGTTAGAGAATGGAAGATGTTGGAAGATTTACGAGATTGGGGTCCTAGCATGTATGATAGAGGTGTGATTTTTGCAAATGTTCGTGCTACGCCAGTTTTATTTGGGAAAATTAAAGAAGCGCAAAGGAATGATCCGGAGTTGAAGAAAATTATTGATGGGTTGGCTGAGAATGTATCGCCTGATTTTGTGATTAATAGTGAGGGGACTTTGACATTTCGAGGTAGAATTTGTGTTCCTGCTATTGATGAATTGAAGAGGCTAGTTGTTGATGAGGCTCATAAAACGAAGTATACCATTCACCCGGGGAGCACGAAGATGTACTTAGATTTGAAAAGACAATTTTGGTGGAAAGGCATGAAGAGGGAAATTGCGGAGTATGTATCGAGATGCTTGACTTGCCAACAGGTTAAGGCTGAACATCAAAGGCCTGCGGGATTTCTACAACCACTTGAGATTCCTGAATGGAAATGGGAGTTCATTACTATGGATTTTGTGACAGGGTTGCCGTGCACGCGGAGAGGATTTAATTCAGTTTGGGTTATAGTTGACCGATTGACTAAGTCTGCACACTTTATTCCGATTGCGATCACTTATTCATTGACTCAGTTGGCAGCCTTGTACATTCAGGAGATTGTGAGACTTCATGGCGTACCTGTTAGTATTGTGTCCGATAGAGATCCGAGGTTTACATCTAGATTTTGGAGGTCTTTGCAGGAGGCTTTGGGAACGGATTTGAAATTTAGTACAGCTTTTCATCCACAAACGGATGGTCAGTCCGAGCGATTGATTCAGATTTTGGAGGACATGCTTCGAGCTTGTGCCGTGGATTTTAAAGGAAGTTGGGATTCTCATTTACCCTTGGCGGAGTTTGCGTATAATAACAGCTATCAATCGAGTATTAAGATGGCGTCGTATGAAGCATTGTATGGGCGTAAGTGTAGATCACCAATTTGTTGGGACAAAGTTGGAGAGGCGAAACTTTGGGGTTCCGAGTTAGTGCAACAGTCGGTTGAGAGCGTGAAGTTGATTAGAGATAGATTGCGCACCGCTCAAAGTCGACAAAAGAGTTACGTGGATAATCGTAGACGGGATCTTGAGTTCCAAGTGGGAGACTACGTATTCTTGAAGGTGTCACCAAGAAGGGGTACGAAGAGATTCGGCAAGAAAGGGAAGCTTACACCGAGGTACATTGGCCCATTTGAGGTTCTTGAGAAAGTTGGGTCTTTCGCTTATCGAGTTGCATTACCACCTTCACTTTCGGAGATTCATAATGTCTTCCATGTTTCCATGTTGCGAAAGTATTTGAAAGATGAGTCCCATGTACTTGAATATGAGGAGATAACATTTGAGCCGGATATGTCTTATGTTGAAAAGCCCGTGAAGATTTTGGACACCAAAGAGCAAGTGCTACGAACCAAAAGAATTCCCTTAGTCAAAGTCCTTTGGAGAAACCACAACATTGAGGAAGCGACTTGGGAAACAGAAGCGAAGATGCGTGAGAAGCATCCACATTTGTTTGATGAACTTGGTAAGAATTTAGGGACTAAATTCCTAAAGGAGGGGAGAGTGTAACACCCCGGATTCTTGCTTGTGCATTGTGTGCTTGCCTTCATGCTTTCTTGTTGATTGTGAGCATGTTTACTTAGTCTATATATGATTTAGAAACATTTATAAGTCATTCATGAAGCTCTTAACATGTTTAGAATCATGTATGCATGCTTGTTGAATCGCCGGTTCGATTGTTTGTTTAGTTCTTCTTCTTTCCCTCCTTCGTTTGGATTGTTCGGGTGTTGTTTGAGGGTGCTTGTGATGAGCTTTAAACTCATTTTTGTTGGGGTTTGAAACCCCATTGATTTGGCTAAGTGTTTGGGGGTCTTTTAGGTTGAGTTTTGAGCCATTTTGGGTCTGTCGGGCTTGCCCTCGCAAGGTGGAATGACCTTGCCCCCGCAAGGTAGCCAGAAATTGGGAGTTTGTGCATCCTGAGAGGATGCGCGACAAGGGGACCAGTGCGACCGCAAGGTCCCCCGAGACTGGGCTGCTCTGTTTCGATGTTCTTTGAATTTTACAGCTAAACCCCTATCCAAAACCTTTTCTAAACCCCACCTAAACCTTCCTAACCCTCCTTACTTATACCCTAACATCTCTAACAAGTTTTAAGGGTGTATTAAGAGAGCTTTAATGATCATTTAAACAATAAAAATCTGATTTTAAGAGACCACAATGTCATGACACTTGTCCCACTCAGTTTTTAACTCAATATAAGCCACAATCTGAAGAGTTGACCCTCATTTCTCTCCCTCACTCTCCAAAAATGGGATTCTTCTTCTCCAAGACTCTCCCATGGCTTCTTGAAGCTATCTTCTTGGTCCTCCTTCATTCCTTCCTCCATTGTTCAAGCCACCACCATAGAAGAGTAGAGCTTGAAGAGTAGCTCATTTCCAACCGATCAATCTTTCCATTTTCTTTCTTGGGTGTAGAATACAAGTAAGTTACTTCTCTTTTTCTTCTTTTTAGTTCTCATTGACCCTAAGGAAACAAAGCTTATGATGTATGAGGTCAATGAGGACACATAATTGCTTCTTATGCCTTCATCTTGTGTTTTGAAAGTATGAACTTGCTAGGAGCAAGTATAGAAGGATTTTATGCTTAGCAAAGTTTATGATACTCTTTCATCTTGTCTATTTAAGGTTTTGAACATGTTAGAAACATGTATTATATATATATTGATGGAAGTGGTGTTATATGAGAATGCCCTAATTTGAGCCTATATTATATGTTGTGAAGTTGTTATGTGTTCTATCCTCAAAATTGGAACCTATGATGAATATGAATCACATTACAATGCCTTGATGAATTTATGACCTAGATGAACTTAGTAATGGCCTAGGTTGAGTTGTGAAGCACATAGCTTCAATTACCCGAAATTTGGAATTCTTAGTAAAGACTCAACGAAGTCGACTCTAGGGAAGATTTGAACATATTAAACTCTAATTTCAATCCCTACGAAGTTTGGACACCGTTTGGTCGAGTTTACTCAATTTTAAGTTAAGTTTAATTATGTGCATTTGAACCCGTTGTGAATATTTGGTTATGAGCAATTAATTGCCTTGACATGATTTATTGTAGAGATTAATACCCTACTTGGTCGGTCGAGTTCGCTCTTGTCGAATTCGATCATTATTTGGTCTTGACGAGTAAACATCCACTTGTGCATTGCATTAAGTCCAGCTGGCACTATTTGGTTTGATTTTTATGTCAGGGTAGGACGATGCATAGCCTTCACGAATTGAGAGATTCGTGCTTGCTATGGATCGCCATACCTGGGACCTCACACACCCCTCCATTGTAAGACCCCGATTCCCGGTTAGCTTGAATTACGTACAATGCTCGCACTTCTTCCCTTGTTGATCGCTTATTTGATTTCTGAGAGAGTCTAGATGTGTATGAGAGATCACATTAAGATCAAAATACTATTAAGAGATGCCATTTAGTGGCTGACTTGCTAAAGTCACAAGTCGTAACCCGACGATAGTCGAAATACGACGCGATTGAGAGTTTACTCGGGTTTTATGTTCCTGACCTCGATTTGGTCCTAGATCTTTACATGATGATTGATTAAAATGTTTAGATGTATTAAGACTTCTAGTTGGATGTATTTATTAAGTCTTGCGATGTTTTGACGCTTCGAGAATAGCAATTCTCCTTATCGCGTAGTTTGAGATTGAGTCGTGGGAGCGTCTCGTCTTTCGGGAGTTCTTTTCTCCTATCTGTTGTTCATCATCTGAGTGACATTCAATCCTATTTTATAGCCCTTTGAAGTGTTTATAATCATTTTTATAAAGTTTACATGTGGTCACGACGTTCAAAGTATAGTCGTCGTCATATGTTTGATTTCGCGATTCGCGTTTTGTTAACGTATCACTTTTCGTATTTTCCTTACACTTAGTTTTGGTGTAACATTGGGTATGTGTTTGGTACCTTTCATTAGTCTTTTAACATGCTTTAAAACAAGTAATTATGCTTGTTCATTCGTTGTTTCGATCGTTAGTTTGTTCTGTGTAATTTTATCCGTTATACAACAGTTACGGACTGATTTTTGGTACGCGGCTGATTTGTTTGATCGAGAAACCTTCGAGAAAATTTTTGTTTGGTTTGGGGTTTTTGAGGCTTCTACTTAGGACATTTACAGAGTGGCATGAGAAAAAATCGCGTCGTTTCGTCGAACGGTGTTCAAACTGGAGCCATCGCAAGTTGGACGCGCGCAGCGCGAGTACTGTAGCTACAGCAATGTAGCTTCGAGCAGCAAGGTCCCTGTTTTGGGTTTTTGATGTGTAATTCCTATCCTACCCTCATTAAACCCCCTCTAAACCCTTCCTAACCCTCAAACTAAGTCCTAATCATGTCCTAACATGTTTGGGTAGTTAATTAGAGTTTGATTAGTGGCTAATTACATCTAACACTCCCTAATTGTACCAAGGAAATCTCATTTGTGCCCTTACTAAATGGGAGGTATAAATAGCCTATCTCTTCACAAATTCAGCCACTACTCTCATTTCTCCTCCTTCATCTAAACCGTATAGTGAGAGAGAGTTGGGAGAACATGGAGTTTCAAGCCCTAGCCTCCTTCCTCCTCCAATCCCCGAAGATCCGACCGTTAGATCGCCTTCAAACTTCGGATTCTTGACGTATTCGACAAGAGGAACAACTTCACCGATCGGATTTCCATTCCTTCGAGTTTCTATTCGAATCAAGTAAGCTACTAGATTCTTTATTCTCTTGATTTTGTGCTCATTGACCCTAAGGAAAACAAAGATGATTGCTATTTGAGGTCAATGAGTACACAAGCATGATGGGTGTGATTTTATTTTGATTTTTCGGATTTTTTGATGGGTGAACTTGCTAGAAGCATGATTAGGTTGATTTCTATGTTCAATGGAGTATGTTGTTAAGTTGCAATTGATAATTTAGACTTGGATATGATGAGTATTTGATTCCCTAAAAATCTAGGGTTGATTATATGTTGATGAAGTAAATGGGTTAATGGTTATATGTATGATTTTTGGAGTTTATTTGGATATTATGAATTGTTAGAATCATACATAGTTATATGTTTGGGAGTTTGGAATTAAACTTGAAGAATCTTGAATTTTGATTGTAAGTATGAAAGGTGAATCTTGACATACATGTTATAATGCTTCGTTTGACTTTTGAAAATAAAGTTGACCTTCATGTATATAGGAGTATGAAGGATGAATTTTTACAATGGGTTATATGTTGAAATGCTTCGTTTGACTTTTGGGAATAAAGTTGACCTTCATGTTTATGAGAGTATAATGCTATCCAATTCATGAATTTTGGTTGTGAGCATGAGTAATGATTTTACATTTTGGTTCACATGAATAAAATGTAAGGTTTGACTTCATTGGGTTGAGTTGACTTTTATGCAATAAGAGTATGTTGGTCAACTATAATTCATGAATTTAAAGTTATGAACATGTTAGATAAATTTACATGTTGGTTATGAACATACTAGATGAAATTGCATCTTGTTTAGATTAATGGTTATTTTGGATGAAAGCATGCTTGAATAAATGCTATATTGTGTTGCATGCTAGAAATGTAATGGTTGACTTTAAATATTAAGTGTTGACCTATGAATTATGTTTTGGGGTTTTGTTGGGAAAGAATGGATTGTTGGGTTGCACAATGTTGCTAACCTTGAGAACATAGCCATGAATATTAGCTAATGAATAATAGGAGGGCTATGATGCAAATAGCTTCTATGCCTTCAAATTTGAAAATAGTAGAAATGACTCAACAGAGTCGATTATGGATTTATATGAACATAGAGAACTACATATTGAAATCCTACGGAATTTGGGGTAGTTTTGATGGAGGTCAAGCCTCCGAGCGTTTTCAAGTGTATGAAGAACACTTGGGTATTAGAGACTTGATAATATCGCTCTAAGATGATTATGTGTTAGTTAGCATAGAAATGCATAACTATGTGATTTATAAGTAAATATCTACTTGATTGGATTAGTACGGTGTGTTGTACTTTTCCTTTATTTGAGCATGTGAATATATATTACCTGTGCTTGAGTTTGAGTCCAGCTGGCGGTTTTGGTTTGAGTTTTTGGCGGGACGATGCATTGTCTTCACGAATTGTGAGATTCGTGATCGCAATGGATCGTCGTGCCGGGTTTGCACACACCCCTCCACCGATGGCCACGGTGGGGAAGTAGCTCATCTTAGTTAGAGTAATACACATGACTTTGATAGCTATGGAACCCGAGCGGAGACTGTTTCGGGGACGTCGATACCACGAAAGGGATATCGAGGGCACGTTTGTTTCCGCAGGAGTTGCACGCTGGAAATAGGAAAAAGGAAATCATCTTCTCTCGGTTATGTGGTTTATTTATGAGCATGTATGAATTGATGTGATACATGGTTAATGGGATTATTTTCATGAGATGATGATTTCTTGTTAAGATGTTATAGTAAAAATATAACATACTAATGAAATGATGATTTTTATGATTTATGTTATACTAAAAATATAACATGCTATTTATGATTAAAATGGGAACAATAGTCTCTCATTCATGAATTTTTATATGAGTTGTGATAAATGAAGAATTATGAAACTCATGGTGCAATTGGTTTATACGGTTTGATGGGAGTTTAAATGTAGAAATAAAATACTACATATTACGGAATTTAGAATCATAATCTATTGATATGATTTATTTCATGATAATTTATGAAGAATTATATTCCATGTGACTATGGTTGGATTTGGTTTGTGTGGGAAATTATACCATGAAATGTTACATCATGAGTATGACATAAGATGTACATGTTTTATTTGAGCATTATGCCATGCCATGACATTGCATCTTTAGTAGCTTACTAAGTCATTATGACTTACTCGTTTGCTTTGTTTTCCTTAGATTCGAGCCGAGCTAGTACTCGAAGGAACCGCCGAGCCTACGATAGAAGTGTAATTTTTATAAAGGTTGCTACTTTAATTTATTTTTGTAGCCTTAGTTATTTGGAAAGGACGTTTGGGAAGTGAAGTTATATAGACTTCACTTTGGGTAGTAAGATTGTGTTATTGATTTGGTTCTTGTAATTGTAAATTATTAATAATTGGTTTTTGTGAGCCGAAAAATGTTAGTCGAGCCAAGTTGTTTAAATACATATTTATCCCATCTCAAGTTATTTACATTGTTGGTTATGTTGTACTTCGGCATGTTTAGCCGTTGAGTGTGTAGACTAGAGTCTTAGACTTAGTGTAATGTTGGGTTCCGGTTGTAACGTCGCCGATGACTTGGTTTATTTGTGCTATACATTTGTATTGCATGACAGGGAGTTTTGTTCTACGTGCCCAATGTTGCGGCACGTGCGTCAAATTTTTGGACCAAGAGATTTATGATCTCTTTGGTTATATTTGGTTTGAGCTTGTTAGCTCGGGCGCCACTAGGATATTTTGTTTAGCTTCCGCATGTGTTTTAAGTTATTGGCGTATCGCCGTTATGGCCTTACCCATTATTTGTTATTTGCTTGTTGTTTGCGTGTTTTGGCGGCACGACCTTTGGGTACCGTATTGGGATCCGGGTCGGGTCGTCACATCCATTGTAGGCTGCAATGGGGAAGTAGCCCCTTTGCCGTAATAATAAGTGCGTCACAGGCTGCTATTAGCCGGCGAAGTTCGGTATATCGATGCGAAGTCACGAGCATCGTAGTCACGATATTGGGTTAACAAACTTTATTGCAGGAGCTACGAAGCGGCCGTGCCTATATCATATCCTACTTGTATGATTTATTTTCCCGCACTTATGTGAATATTGTGCTAAGTGCTATATGATGAACATGAGCCATAATTGAGATAAATGTCATGCTATAACATGAATATGCATTTTTAGTAACTTACTAAATCTTTCGACTTACCCTATTTGTTTGCTTTGTTTTCCTTAGATCCGAGCCGAGGAGACGGTTCACGCTAGATTCGCCTTACCCGCGTTGGTTGCTTGCTAGCTAGAAGGTTGTTCTTTTGGGATTTGCAGTTAGACTTTTGTTTTGGCAAGGACATTGGGAAGCAAGTCATCTAGACTTGACTTTGGGGTTTTTGTTGTTGTAGTAAACTTAATTACTTAATACTTATAATCTTTTGTATGCCGACTATATGTCGAGCTTGTTTATATGTTAATGGTTTACTACAGTTCCTTCCGCTTAAGCTCTTTTAAAGTATTATTGTTGTTGTTGTCTCCGGCATGTTGTGGCTGTTGAGGTTATTATATGCATGTGTTAAAATTGTAGGAGTAGTTGTTGGGTTCCGACTGTAACGTCGTCGATGACTTGTTTATTTTAAGTTATTTTCCGGCCAAGTGTAGCCGAGTTGTTATTTGTATGCGATGTTGCGCCACATTAATTTTATTATCCTACTTGCGCATGCTTGTATTCTTGCTTATTTGGATGGCACGACTCGGGATCTCGCATTGGGGTCCGGGTCGGGCTGTCACATAATTGTTGAAATGCGTTCAACATCGTGTGAATATCAAAATCATATATTTATTATTTGTCCAATTTGGTGTTTGGATGAATAAGATATAAATGATTAAAGTGTGGTGTTGGAAGTGGATTGTCCCACATTGGAAAAATAACAAAGACCTGGGTAGTTTAAATACAAGCTCTTTTTATGTAAGGGGTAAGTTTTTGTAGCATATAAACTCCCTCTTTCTCCCCCTACATGTTTTGTTCAAACTTAGTTTGAAAGGGCTTAAGGTGACTAAACTCGTGTGCGAACGCGTTGTATGGACACGAATGCTAGACCAAATTGAGTTACAAAATTATATCTCCAACGTTGATTAGCATATTTATTTTGCTTTCTTGAAGAACATTAATTCCTCTCAATAAATAAGTTCTTGATGATGAAAACTGTTGAAACATGCATGTTTTAATGTTCTTAAAACCATTAAAGATGCTACTATAGACCCTGAAACTAAATAACTATGCATATTCTCTATGGTTTATAAGTAGTCTAAAATCTTCTGTCAGCCTTTGAACTCATATACGACGCAGTCAACAGCTAGAAGTCGCTGATCTTATTTAGTGTTAGCATTCTTACTTCTTTTGCTTAAACATTCTCTTTTTGAAAATTACCTTGTTTGTGCTGTGATAGATCTTATTGTCTTTTGTCTATCACACAAGATCTCTGTGATCTTGTGAAGAGATATTTTTCTTAATTATTAGCACAATTAAAATTCAAACTTTGATTCTAATGGATCGAAATTCAAGACTTCTATATAAAGACATTGAAGCAAGGATTGAAGACACTGAAGCATTCATACTCTCACAAGTAAAATACTTACTTGAAGTGCCCCCGACCATAAACATTAGCTAGATAGTCATAAATTCTTATTCTCTTACAGTTCTTGTTTAGACAATCACTGTTTTGATATTCCTTACTTCTTTTAATTCATTAACAGATTATTTGATTGCCCCACGAGTGTGATTGTTTTTCAATCATACTATCCATACACCGGTCTTTGTTATACGCTGATCCAATAGTGATCACCTACATTATTAATAACATTAGTGCTCTTCAAAAATCCAAATTTGACCAAATTGGTAGCGGACGTAGCAGAATATACTATGAACCACTTTATATTATGTGTTATTTACTTGTTATTCTATGAGATTGTCCTACCACTTAAGAATTTTGAATTTGCTTAAGTGTTATTCAATCATTGCAACAATTACATATTTACTTGTTTACATAAATTGTCTTTCAATTCATTCCATACTGTTAAGTGATCAACCAAAACGACTTCTCTAGCTGACAGTGTCATCTACTGACCTTAAGCAATTTTAAATTCATCAGCCAGCTGACACCATATCAGCATGCTGACAAAAATTGTATTTTCCGCTACCACTTTTGAGTTTGGCACGTTTGAAAAGGTCATTAATAAATATACCCCTTTAAGACTTGTGAGAAACCCAAGCCCTTCACACAGCCGTCTTCTCGTTTCTATGTCCTCCCTATCTCTCTCTTTAACTAAGGCTCGACTGAACAACAAGTGGGTTGGCTTTTACACTTTATCCCTACTACAAAACTGATTCGTATTCAAACACTAACTTGAGATAGACTTATTTTACAATTTGGTTAACAAGGTTGACTCCCTCCCGAACTGGACTAACCAATTTAACACATTATCTTACTGATCGATGTATTTTATACGTCGATTTTATATACTTCTATGACTTAAATTATGCTATTTCACGAGGCTTTTGGTTACTAATATATGTTTTCGGTGAGTTTTGTAAGTTTCAGGATTATTCGTGAAAATACGCAAAACTCCAAGGTTTTAAGTGCAAATTTCAAGAAGGGCCAAAAAGGAAAAAAATAAAGAAAGAATGAAGATTGTCAATCTGGACACCTTGCGGACGCAAGGTGCCTCAGACCTTGCGACCACAAGGTAGGCAGTACTCGTCATAAAAGAAGCAACAAAGGAATCAAACGGCCAGACACACTGGAGACCTTAGGACGGTACCCAAAGACCTTGCGACCGCAAGGTGGGCAGAATGCTTGATTTTCGGATTTTCACACGGTGGTTCGATTGAAACACAACTCCCGAGTATATATAGAAGCCAGATGCCGAGCCAAAGCATAAGGAGGACGGCTGGAAGCTCTCTTTTCATAGATTTTAGGTAGTTTTAGATTGTATAACATAGTTAGGTTCTGTAATTTCAAGTATTGAAGATCAAATCATGTATCCGATCATCTCCATGTGCTGTTCATTGTCTATGATGAACTAAATCATCCATAATCTAGGAGGTGGGAGGTAACTTGTATCAAATTTATGTTTTGATTCTTATATATATGTCTATTCAATGCTTGTTGATTGTGTTGTTTATCAACCCCTATATTATTTTGCTTTGAACAAATGAATGTAATCGCAAATAATAAAGGCTTAGAGGTGCGGATAACTGCATGACCAAGTGCATATGTCGTATATTGGCTCACCAACACAATAAATTGGACCTATCGATGCACGAGAGTGATAAGTTAGGACCAGGTTCTTACATGATCTAGGTGACAGATAGATCATAAATCTAGGTGATAGCTAGATTGACAGTTCATTTGCTTAGGATATGGAATGGATGAATTTTGCGGGGATGGAGGTTGAACCAATTGTTCAACAAACTATATCTATTATTAGTGAACGAACCCAAGACATTGAATGACATTATTATGAATTAAACATAAAGGAGATATAAGTGAAACCCAGAATCCTAGATTTCCACTCACCATAAGATCTTCATATCTGCTATTACTGTCTAATTAGTTAAACATCTATAACTAGTAGTTTAGAGTAGAATTAAACAATAAAAACCCCCCTTAGGTTAATAATTTGCTATCAATAATTGTACTGTTCGTGATAACTTGTCTCTGTGGGTTCGACCCTTGCTTCCAATACTATTCTATAATAGTCTTGTCCACTTGCAAGGAAAAAGATTAAATAAAACATCGATCAAGGTTTTTGGCGCCGTTGCCAGGGACAAGCTAGTTCACGTAGTTAGTTTGTTGGTAGCGTAGTTTTTAATTTAATTTAGTTTTTAGTTTAATTTTCAGTTTTCATAATAATAAAAATACAAAAAAGATTTTATTTTACTTTATTTTAATAGTTAATTGTTTTTAAATTGCTTTACTTTATTTTTATGCAAGGTCGTAGATCTTTAAATCCTAAATTGGTAGACTTAGATCAAGATATAAATATTGTTAAAAGATACCAAGAATATTTTGAAAATCTAGCTTTTGAGCCTGATAATCAAGACCACTTGAATCAAGAGGATCCTCTGGTTGATCCTCCAATGGAAGAAAATAACAATAATTGTAATCCTGAAAACCTAGTTGATCCAGTCAATAAGAATCAAAGACAAGAAGAGCCTGCAAGAAGAAATATGGAAGTAGTGGTAAATCAAAGAACTATTAATGACTTTAGTAGACCTTCATTAAATGTTGTGACATCATGTTTAGTCTTGCCAGATGTTGTTAGGAATTTTGAGTTAAAAGGACATTATTTTAATGTCATACCATCTTTTCATGGGATGCCCCATGAAGATCATGTCAGTTTCTTAAGAGAATATGAATACATGATGAGTACTTTTCCTTTAGGAGTGTTGACTGAAGATCAGATTAAAATGAAATATTTTCCCAGTGCATTAAAAGAATTGGCAAAGAGATGGTTTATGAACCTAACACCAAATAGTGTTTATACTTGGGCACAATTATTTGATTTGTTTATGATCAAATTTTACAAACATGCATCTCTTACAGAGTATAGAAAACAAATCATGTCATTCCAAAATGAACCAGGTGAAACATTCCATGAGTCATGGGATAGATTTAAAAATCTGCTTATTATGTGTCCTCATCATAATTTGGCTCAACATGTGTTAGTGCTTCAATTTTATCATGGTCTTTCGCCAGGCTTACAAACTATGGTTGATAGTGCAGCTGGTGGTTCTATTAATAGAATGACACCAGAAGCATTAGAAGAATTATTTGAGATGCTAAGTATTAATTCCCAACAGAAAAGTGCTAGAGGTAAAAATAGGAGCCTATATCAATTGCAAGATAATTCAAATACACAAGCTCAATTTGAAAATTGGCAAATTCAAGAAGCATGTGCTTTATGTGGATTATATTCTCATGCTACTAATTTTTGTCCGTCAAGTGCTATGTATTCTGAACAGGCTAATGCTATGAATATATACCCTCAAAGGCCAAGGAATGATCCTTATTCAAATACATATAATCCTGGTTGGAGGAATCATCCTAACTTTTCTTGGGGAGGAAATAAGTCTTTGCCACCTCAACAGTTCCAACCTCAACCACCACAACCTCCACAGTTGCCAAATCAAAATCAGTTAAGAATTGAAGAAGTTCCCAAGCAAGAAGTAGCTAGTAAAGGTCAAGCAGCTTTAATGAAGTACATGCTTGAAGAAATTGAAAATATGAAGAAACATAATGAAAGTTCTGGAGCAGATAAAAGAGAAGAAGGGAAGTTCCCTAGTCAAACAGAGCAAGCCAAGTCAATCAGTCCATTAAGTACTATCCAAGACTACTCCGTTAGTCTCAGATCACGAAGCTATTTACTAAACTCTTCCTAGAGTAGTAACTCATTCAATAACACAAAAGTCGATGGTAGTCCAAGACTTAAGCAACACTAGAGCGGTAATAACCCGTAAGGTCAAACCATACCGGTGAGTCTTAGATAACAACATGGTCATCCTAGCGACTTATACAAGTAAACTCCATGTATAGAGTACTAAGAAAGCCCCAATCCAAATCTTCTCATAGAATAGTCCTCAAATTCATCTCTCTTACTATAAAAGTCAAGCTTGTTTCTTACAATTTAATAGATGGACAAAAATAACCCTTCACCAAATAAACCACCCACCATTTAATTAAGGACAAAACAAGTAAATTTACCATGACAACAAATAATATTTGGACAAAAATAGCCTCAAGTATAATAAATCATCTACCATTAATTAAGGTCAAACAAGTAAATTTATCAGGGACTAATTAATTCCATTAATAATCAAATAATAATTTCATCCCTTGACTTGTACATGTTTTAAAGTTAGGTCCTACAGTTTTGAATTCTATTTATTTCGTCTTGTATTTTTACTTTCTTATCAGTTTCCCCCTCCTACCATTATCGTTACAAATGTCGTCGAGTATTTTCTAAAATAACAAAAATACTCTTACTCAGTCGAGAGACTAAAAATATATTTGAAACTAAAAAATAATATGGTATTATATTTTTAAATAATATGGTTTTACTCAGTAAAGACATTATAGAAGTAAATGAAAAAATGTTACTATAATAATAGATTTGTTATTGAGTATCAAGATATTAAGCAAAAATATGTAGCGTCTTTATCTATTATCCATGAATAAGCTAAGAGAAGTGGGTTAAGAAAATGTGTCATAATGTCAATAAGATGAAGAAAATGATGAACCAATTGATGAATTTGTGCGTTTTGTTACAAAAGAAAGCCAAAATCTACAGTTTACTTCTTTGAATTTTCAGACTACTACAAGAAACCTTAAAAACTATCATACTGCTTCTAACTTATAAATATTATAAACAAACCATTGTTAGTAACCAAAAATAACTAGGTTTAAAATATTTTACTCCTTCCCATAACAGGGTTCCAAACTCCTAACCTCTTTTGATCTTAACTTGCTTGCTCCTCTTCATAGAACCCCGAGTAATTACGTGTGAGAATCTCTCTATTCCCCTCCCCTGGCTATCAACTTTCTTTTCTTCTACCACAACTCTCTTTAATTGAAAGAAATTGTCACCAATCAACATCCTTTCAAGTAGCTCCATCCTAAATTAGATTCTCTCCTTACTTAGTAATTTGACACCGAAAGTGTATAGGAGGTAAGAAATAAGAGACGTTCGAGAAAGAAGTCCGACTAATCAGAAGCTAAAGAGATTCTATGTTTCTATTTTAATAAGGCGAGGTGAATGCGTTTCTTGGTGATGGTGATGGCGGTGCTACGACGCATGGATGATGGTGTTAGAGGTTGTGGTGATAGTAATTTTAGGGATGACAGTAGTGGATTAGATGAAATACATCGTTGTGAGATTTCCTAATCATCAAATTTTCAAATAACCATATGGGTTTCAGATTCAATTTGAAAGTTTGAAAATTCAAAAAAATTGAATTTGAGTTTGTAAAAAGTGAAATTTAAGGTTGTGGTGGTGGCGTGTCTATCATTGATGGATTTTCCAAATTGGTTACTTCGAAAGGAAAGAGTAAGAAATTAGAAAAGGAAATAAAATCAAATCAAAAAATTAAATTTTGGACTCATGGTAAAATTTGAGGTGTTAGTGGTGGTGGTGGTGGTGGTGAGTCTATAAATGATGGGGTTGACGAAAGAAAGTGAGGGCTAAAAAATAAATTTTAAATTTCAATTTTTGGAGTAATGCATTTTTTAATGTTGGATTTAAATATCAGACAAAGTATAACTAATTTTAGATTATTTAAATAATTATTTTTTAATTAAAAAATATTTTAAATATTAAATGGCAAACTAAATGATGAAATTATAACAAATCCCACTTTGAGCCACAAGCAAAATGACCAAAATAATCCTCATGTACACGATTTTTCATCACTTTTTTAAATGCCCATAGGCGGAAGAGGACAAATAGAAAAAACATGTCGGAAAGTGAGACATCATATGTTGGGAATGACATTATTAGAGGTATATGAAAAATTGTAACTTTAATAATACATTGGTTGGTAAGAATCGATATATTAAGCAAATCTATAGCGTGCTTAGTAATTATGTATGAATAAGCTAAGAGAAATGTGTTAAGGAAAGGTGATATAATGTCAAGAAGATAAAGAAAAATAGAGAACTTAGTTGACAAATCTCACATGCGTTTGTTAGAAGAGATTAAGTTAGAATCGATAGGAAAGTTGTTTGAAGAAAGTAGTTCCTTAACGGAAGCTAAAGATATGTTATTTTTCCATTCGGCAAAGGAAGGTGGACACGTTTATTGAGTGGTGGTGATAGGCGTAGGCGGCATTTGCAGGGGATCTTTGGTAGTAGTGGGGGCGATTTTAAGCATGAATTGGTGATTTATGTGGAATACGACATTAAATAAATGAGTAAGAAATTAAACAACGAAATAAGATTTTTTTAAAAAATTGATTTCATGGCTAATAGTGTTATTTGAGTAAATCACTCTTATCTCTCTTACTATAAAAGTCAAGCTTGTTTCTTACAATTTAATAGATGGACAAAAATAACCCTTCACCAAATAAACCACCCACCATTTAATTAAGGACAAAACAAGTAAATTTACCATGACAACAAATAATATTTGGACAAAAATAGCCTCAAATATAATAAATCATCTACCATTAATTAATGTCAAACAAGTAAATTTAT
>CM028381.1:104862461-104907528 GCA_013146195.2 Codonopsis lanceolata | reverse complement strand
TAAGCTTCTTCATTAGCCCTTAGACTTGCTTCCCTAAAAAGTCTCCCTTCGCTCGCTCGCCGGCGAAGCGTTCATTCGCCGTCTGCCACGTTGTCGCACCCCTTCCCTGCTTCGCTCCGAGTTGTTTTCGAGTTGTTCGGGTGTGTTTTAGACTTGTTTTGAGTTGGGTTAGACCCTAGAATGGTTGCCCATGAGTTTGGGACCATTTAGGACAAGTTTAGACCAAGTTTTGAAGGTTCAGAGCCGAGGCGCCGCCCGCATGGAGTGAGGCGCCCGCCTCAAATACCGAGAACACCTTTGTTCGTGAGCAGGCCAGGCGGCCGCATGGGATGGAGTGAGGCGCCCGCCTCAACTCCGTGATGTTGTTTCGATTTTTGCCCTGCTCTCGAATTGGACGACTCACACTAAACCCCCCATCTAAACCTATTCTAAACCTTTTTTCTAAACCTCTCCCTAACCCTCCTCACTTATACCCTAACATCTCTAATAAGTTTTAGAGTGGATTAGTGAGAGTTTGAGTGGATTAATTAAGCCCAAAATCAGATATTTATCAACCACAATATCATGACACTTGTCCCACTCAATTTTTGGACCAATATAAACCACAATCCGAGATTTTGACTCCCATTTCTCACCCCTCCTCTCCAAAAACGGATTTCACTCCCTCTCAAGCTCTCCCATGGCTTCTTGAAGACATCTTCATCATCCTCCTTGATTCTTCACTCATTTGCTCAAGCCTCCTCCACAAGAAGTGTAGAGCTCGACGAGAGGATCGCTTTTCAACCGATTGATTTCTTCCTTTGCTTTCCTTGTTGAAGAACACTTGTAAGTTACTTCTCCTTCTTTTGATTTTGTACTCATTGATCCTAAGGAAAACAAACTCTATGCTATTTGAGGTCAATGAGTACACATACTTGCCTTGTATGATTTTAACTTGTGATTTGAGTATGTGAACTTGTTAAGAGCATGTAGGATGAATCCTATGATTATTGAAGTATATTGTTACCTTTCATCTTGTGTTTCTAGGGTTGTGAACTTACTAGAAATCATGTTTACATTTTATTTGAGTTTATTTTGATAGTAGGCATGAGATTGAGAATTTAGAGGTGTAACCTCACTAGGCAATGTGTAAATGACCATTCAATTGAAAGTATGTGATTTCTAAAATGGGTATAAGATCTTGTTTAGTCCTATGGATTTTAATCTAGGGAGTCTAGCCCAAAATGATTGTGAGGAAATTGTTGTAAATGTGAATGATATGTTGATTTGGGGATTTACGAACTAGGCACTTAATGTTGTGTGACAATTAAGACTTAATAGAGTTGTTTTAGGTTCAATATCACGTTGGAGAGCATTAGGCTAAACCCTACGATGTTCGGGTTTGGTTGGTCTTGATTATGAGTATCCGAAAGCATCTTGATTTGTGTCCCATTTGTGACACCCACGCCATAGAGAGGTTGATTGGAGATTTATTTAGGCGTGCTTGTTAGGGCATCTCCGAGCATTAGAGATCAACCTATGATCTCGTATTTCTTTAAGAAATGATTATTTGAATGAGTTCTCTTTAGGAAATTGGGTCGTGTGCACATGAAAGCACTTGCGAGGCTATGACTACACTTAGTTGATACCCGTGAGTTTGGCTTTGAAGAAGTCGAACATATATAACCGCTGGGACTATGGTTGAGTCCGTGTACCTTTAAGTGAGGATAAATGCTAAGTATGGATATATGATTGTTTTAGACTAAATAATAGTCTTTGGTTTCAATCCCGAGTGTAGGGCGATAGTAGACCTCCCGTTATGATCTCTCGAGCTTATATGCTACGCTTGTTTGGGTTGCGACTTGAGGGTCATGAATACCCAAATAGGTGGTTCTTGGACTAAACGAATAGGTTGGTTGGTTTTGTTAAGTGTGTACAATATGTGCATTGTTAAAATTGGTGTGTAGAACTTTATGTCCTACTTGATTTGATATGTCCGCTATGATCGGTCTTGGTTCTTGTTTGAGCATGAGAGTAATTATCTACTTGTGCATTTCATGAAAGCCCACCGGCATTATTTGGATTTGGTTTTTATGTCGTGGTAGGACGACATCGCCTATACGAATCGAAAGATTCGATTCGCTATGGATCGCCGCACTGGACCTCACACACCCCCTCCGTTGTTGGCCGCAATGGGAAGTAGCCCCTTTGCCGTGATCGCTAAGTGCCGCATTGGCTTGCTAGCTAAATCGAATGATTCTCGATGAAAGTCGATGCACTCACGTAGCATCGATGTTGCACCTAACCAATAACATTGTGTATTGCGTGAGCAACACAACGTAATTATATGGGTACCTTCTCTATCCCTTATGTGGCTTACTATGAGCACCTATATGAAAGATAACGTGCTATGTGAATTATGAAGTTTATGATACTTGATGACTTAGTACAAGTTATTGTTGGTATACGATTAAGATGCCATGAGATTATATATGCATGCATTATGCCATGCCACGCCATGCTATGCCATACATTGCATTTAGTAACTTATCGGGTCATTATGACTCATTTCGTGTGTTTGTTTTCCTTAGTTTTTGCGCAAGCTCGTTAGTACGCTGCTTGAAGCTTCGGCACTTGATCGATAATGTGGTCTTCCGGCGATAGCTTGGGGTTATTAGTATTGTTGTATTTGTATTTTGCAGATACGGTTGAAGTTATGTAAACTTTACTTGGGTAGTTATGTTAGTATTCTATTGTCGTTATTTTGGTAGCCGACTTGTTGAGTCGAGCTGTTGTATTTATTAGAAGTTATTCCGTTGTCTTTCCGAGCAAGATTTTAGCTCGCTTGTTCTAGTATTATGTTATTGCTGTTTCTGTCCCGACAACTTTAGTCGAGAGACATTGGTTTAGTGGTTGGTATTTTATCTCTTACTCTTTTTAGTTAATGTATTCCTCCGGCATGTTATAGCCGTAGAGTTGTTGTTTATTAGGTTGGGTTCTTGTTGCTTCGCCGGCCTTAGGTTGCCGATGGTTTGTTGTCAGTGCGCAATGTTGCGTCACGCGAGTCGTAGATTTGTCAAGAGATAGTCGTCTCTTAGCCTTGTATTCCTTAGTTTATAATTATAGGCTTTGGTCCCACTTATGATTTGCTTCCGCAGATTTTTAGTTTTTAGTTGTTCCGTTTCGCCGTTATGGCTTTACATTCCTGTTTAGAGTTTGTGGGTTCAACTCTTGACTCGCACCACTACGCTTAGCGGGTGCTTGTCCGTCTTTTAGCTTGTCTTGACGGCACGACCTTGGGATTCCGCATTGGGGTCCGGGTCGGGTCGTCACAATATATTTGAGAAAATTAAATGCGGCAACAAGGAAAGATCACTTTCCCTTGCCTTTTATTGACCAAATCCTTGAAAGATTAGCTGGCCACGAGTATTATTGTTTTCTTGATGGTTTTTCGGGTTATAATCAAATTCCAGTAGCACCAGAAGATCAAAAGAAAACCACTTTTACATGTCCCTTTGGTACTTTCGCATTTAGGTGAATGCCTTTGGACTTTGTAATGCCCCAGCTACTTTTCAAAGATGCATGATTTCTATATTTTCTGATCTAGTGGAAAGATGTGTAGAAGTATTTGTGGATGATTTCTCAGTATTTGGAAATTCTTTTGATAATTGCTTAAAAAATCTAACATCGGTTTTCAAAAGATGTTGTAAAACTAATTTGACCCTAAGTATGGAGAAAAGTCATTTCATGGTTAAATATGGAATAGTTTTAGGCCATGTGGTGTCTAACAAAGGAATAGAAGTTGATAAAACAAAAATTGAAGTTATATCACAATTACCTCCTCCAACTTCAGTCAAGGGTGTTAGAAGTTTTCTAGGACATGCAGGTTTTTATAGAAGATTTATAAAAGATTTTTCAAAAATATGTAAACCTCTATGTAATCTTTTGGCAAAAGATACCGAATTCATGTTTGACCAAGAATGCTTAAATGCATTTAATATGTTAAAAGAACAGTTAATATCAGCCCCAATTTTAACCAGCCGTGATTGGTCTCTCCCTTTCAAAATCTTGTGTGATGCTTCAGATTTCGCAATTGGAGCTATGTTAGGACAAATGATAGACAAGAAACCGCATGTGATTCATTATGCGAGTAGAACATTGAATGATGCACAACTCAATTATACAACCACATAAAAATATTTTTTAGCAGTTGTGCATACATTATAAAAATTTAGATCATACTTGTTAGGATCAAAAGTTATCATATACTCTGATCATGCAGCCCTAAAATATCTCTCGAGTAAGAAGGAAGCAAAGCCTAGACTCATTAGATGGATGTTATTATTACAAGAATTTGACATTACTATTAAAGATAAAAAGGGAACGGGAAACGTTGTAGCCGACCATTTGTCTAGGTTGGAATTTTTACCTTTACTTGAACGTCAATTTCTTGATAATAAAATCCCTATGAATGAGGACTTCCCTGATGAACAATTATTAGAAGTTAAAAATGTTTAACCTTGGTATGCTGATTTTGTTAATTACTATGTTTCTGACAACATCAATCCTGATTTTGACTTTTATCAAAGAAAGAAATTTTTAAATGATGCAAAACATTATTTTTGGGAAAAACCACATTTGTTCAAAATATGTTCTGACTCAAAAATTAGGAGATGTGTTCCAGAACAAGACCAACAAAGTATTATGGCAATCTGGATTATATTGGCCAACTGTTTTTAGAGACTGACATATTTTGTAAAACATGTGACAAATGTCAAAGAACTGGTGGAATAAGTAAAAGGAATGAGATGCCCTTGCAAATGAATATAGTTGTAGAAATTTTTGATGTTTGGGGTATTGATTTTATGGGTCCTTTTCCAGTCTCTAATGGGTGTGAGTATATTTTAGTTGCTGTTGATTATGTGTCCAAATGGATAGAAGTCATTGCTACTAGAAATAATGAGGGCCAAACTGTTGTTAAGTTTTTGGATGATATATTTTCTCGGTATGGAGTACCGAAGGCTATAATTAATTATCAAGGAACACATTTCACTAATAAATTGTTAACTTCAAGCCTTAGAAAATATGGTGTAACTCACAAGTTAGCTACACCATATCATCCTCAGACTTCTGGCCAAGTAGAAGTTAGTAATAGACAGATAAAAGCAGTCTTGGAAAAGACTGTTAGACCAAATCGTAAGGATTGAGAACCAAAACTTAAAGATGCTCTTTGGGCATATCGAACTACTTATAAAACCCCAATAGGTATGAGTCCATATCGGATGGTGTATGGCAAAGCTTGTCATTTACCAGTAGAAATTGAACACAAGGCCTATTGGGCCATTAAAGCTCTTAACCTCGACTTAACTTTGGCTAGTGAAGAAAGACTTTTCCAGTTAAATGAATTAGAAGAGCATAAGTTAAATTCGTATGAAAATGAAAAAACTTATAAAGAAAAGACCAAAAAATACCATGATATAGGATTGGATTATAAGATGTTTTGTCCATGATTGAAGGTTCTTCTTTTTAATTCTAGACTCAGATTATTCTCAGGTAAATTAAAATCAAAATGGTATGGTCCTTTTATTATAGTTCGAATTTACCCTCATGGAGCTATCGATATAAAAAACCCGAAGACCAATGAGATATTTAAAGTTAATGGTCATCGAATCAAACCCTACCTTGAACCCATGTCAGTTGAGAGAACAATATAACTCATTTGTCTCTCTGACAACGAACCCCCGAGAGATTAGGCTTGCAGTTGGGTCGAGCTAAAGACATTAAATAAGTGCGCTAGGTGGGAGGCAACCCACTTTGATGAGTTTTAATTGTTTTCGTAGTGTAATTTAAATATGTTGTTATCCGTCTTATTTAATAATGGACATTTAATTTAAATGTTTTCCAGTATTGGCATAATTCAAGTTTGAGGGAGAAAAGTATCTTAGTGTTGTATTTATATGTTTCTAATAATTTAGTTTAAAAGTTTGCGTAGAATTTTCAGAGTGCAGGAAAGAAACGGACCTAACAAAATGTAATGGAAGGACCAAAACGAAAACTACCAAAAAGTTTTGAAGCAACCCTCAAGGAATCCATTCTGTGGACCTTGCGGACGCAAGGCTTAAAACACCTTGCGGCCGCAAGGCCCTAATAATGCAGATGCGTGAATCCATCACCTCATCTTCCGTGCATTCAGTTGACTGGGCACCTTGCGGCACAAGGCATAAATACCTTGCGGCGGCAAGGCCCCCTTTTTAAGCCAGTTTCGAGCAGCAGCAACAGTTCACAGAAAAACTCTCCCTCTCTCAAGCAAAAGCAAACCAGAAATCTATCTCTTTTTTCTCAACTCCAGCGAAGCTCTCTTTATTCTGGCCAAGATTCAAGCTCTCCTTCAAGCTCCCTCACCCTCATCATCCATCTCACTCCATTCAAGCTTTGAAGAAGGCAAAGCCACCATTGATTCCGGCATAGAAAGCTTCGAGATTCCGGCGTCCCTCTTTTGCAATTGAAGTATAAAGCAATCCAAGTATCTTCTATCCCTTTTTATTAAAATTTTTGATCAGTCAAATTTTTGCATGCTAGGGTGATAGAAGTATTTTAATTGTCAACGTGCCTGCTTTAATTTCTTTAGTTGGGTTAGTTGAATTTTAAATTTCAATTTTTGAGAGAGTAGATTTTCAAAATTTTGTGCTTAAATAGAATGGCCCCTAAGCATAGGAATACTGGTGCGTCGTCGTCCCGCTCCCAAAAGGAGGAGCAACATTATGACCCCCACTATTTTAATTCTTTTGAGGCATTGGAGAGCTACACTAGGAAGCTCTCCAAATACATAATCCCTGAGAGGGGATTTAAGGCCGAGGAATTTGCTCTCTCTGCCCACTTCAAACGTAGAAGGTGGGGAAATCTTTGTGCGACCCCGGGCGTGGCCATCGTGGCCTTAGTCCGCGAATTCTACGCCAATGGGCAAATTTCTATTTCTGGCGAGGTGCTGATGTTGTTGATGTTAGGGGTAGGATTGTCGACTATTCGTCCCATAGCATTAACCGTTACTTTGACATCCCCAATTTTGTGAGGGGTACTGACTAGTACAGTATCCACATTGCCGACCCTGTCCCTCTCCCGGTGTTAAATGCGGCTATCACAACACCTGATGTGGTTTGGACTAACCACCAAAATCCATCATTCCGCCACTGCACCATGGACGAGACCCATCTCACGAACATGCCTAAGGTCGTGTTCAAATTTATCTGTGCACGTCTCATGCCTTCCAGCCACCAGCACACGGTGACTTGGCATAAGGCCGTCTTGATCCACACCATCTTGACCGGTGGGTCTGTCGATGTTGGGCGTCTGATCAACGAACAAATTCAGACACTTATTAGAGGTACAACAAAGGCGGGATTCGCGTTCCCGAGTTTGACTACCGGATTGTGTAGTAGGGCTGGAGTTGTTTGGACTCCAGATGCAGAGAGAATTAGGGATGTCCCCGACATCACTAGGGCGCTTTTGTTTGAGCACCCTCGTCAGCCACGTGAGAGAGGCCCACGTGAGGACCTGCCAGAAGAGGAGGGTCCCTTGGAGGCGATCTCCAATAGGCAGGAGGAGCTCATGCTCCAAAATGAGATGATGAGTCAACAGTTGGCGCAAATGCGCTCTGACCAGATTCATTTATTTGGTTGGATTAACCAGGTGGGGAAAAATTTCTCCACACTCTATGGGATGCCACCTGGCACGATCCCTGAGTTCCGTCCTCCTTCGTTATTTCCTCCTGACTCACCATAAGTCGAAACCCAAGTTCTGCCCTTTTTCGTTAGGCAAACCATATATTTCCTTTTGATATTTCTCCTTCATCAACCCTCTTATAGGATATTCCTCAATTTTGAGGACAAAATAAAATTTAAGTTTGGAGAGGGGGGGGATTCTAAGTCCAGGGCCTTTGCAGGTCCCAGCCTAAGGAGGAGTGGAGTTGGGCTACGTTTTTAGGGTGAGGGAAATATTTTTGTCCCTCTATCGTCTCTCTTCCTCGCTCTATTTTCTTGCTTTTTATTTTTTATTTTAATTTTAGGAGATGTTGCCTTGACCAGAATACTATAATATTTGGTTCCTTAGGATAGCCATTATGGGGACCCATCATCATCAACTAATCTCCAATTTTATTTATATATAAAAAAAGTTTTAATTTAAAGTTTTCATTCACGAGTCCTGGTGTGGTCACTTCAGTCGATGAGGAGTTAATGCAATGAACCATACAACTTTTCCTTAGATCATTATGGAATTTACTTCATTCTGCAAAATTCTTGATTTTCTCCAAATTTTTGTGCACTTACACCAGTCATGATTATGGATTAACTTGAATATTTTTATAAAGTTTATAACACACATTTCATTTTAGCAACAAGATATGCACACGAATATGATGCATAGCCATTCTAACATGATTGCTGCATTTAATTGTAACTTAGGGTCAATGGCACGTTAGTTATATCCCTTGGATTTTTCTTGCTAATATATCTCAAGCACACTTTTGAACCATGTCTGCATGTTAGTCTTGATTGACCCTACCATCTGTTCTAGCAAATGCTTATGTGAAGTCCAGTGATGTTAAATCTTCAATTCCACAACTCCCATGTTGGATATGATATTTTACGTGTTTTACTTTCTTAAAAACTAGCATGAGTATTTTGGCATTAAGATATGATTTAGGCCATCTTTGGATCGTTTGAGCCTAAATATTTCCCGACCTTTACTAAAAATATCCTTAGTGTCCCCCTTGAGCTTTATTTAAAAGAATTGAGTGTGCTAAGCACACATTGAACCCCCATTCGACTTCGTTTCTTTAACTCATATTGACTTAACCCTAAAGCATATACACTTTAGTCTACCATTTGAGAGAGTAGGAAATGGGTGGGAAATTAATTTTATGGGACCAATTTTTAGCTAGAAAAGTTTTCTGAAGACTTCTTCTTCCCCGTCGAATTAAAAAAAAAAAAAATTCAAAGAAAAATGAAACGGGGGAAGAAGGGTGCAAGAAGATTCAAATGAAAGCATAGCTTTCAAGAGAACAAGATAGAAAAATTTCTCTGAAAAAAGAATACTATATATTTTTAGCTTGATATATTGTACAAAATAAGTTTGGGGGAAAAGTCCTCACTTGTGGTCTTTGCAGGTCCTAGCCTAATTGGGAAAAACTTCCTTTTGCTTGGAAGTATTTGGGGTAAAGGGTAGTCTTACTCTCTCACTTTGTATTATATTCCCTTTCCATCGTGTCCCCCAACACCTTGGCCTTACATTACAAGCTATTAAAGACCTATTGATCTTCTTGCCAATGCTTGTGTTTGTTGATTTGATTGTAATGCATGTAAATTGATCCCCACTTCATATATTCATATTATTCGCATGCTCACTGTGTTAGCATAATCTTAGCTATTGCAAGTAAGTGGAACATGAAAGCATTGTATGTCATACATAGGAAGTGCATTGGAGGGATGTATAAGTATTTGAAATCCTTGGTGTTCTCTCTTTCTGTAATGGACCGGGTTTGGATGGTAGATCTCATACTCTATGTTGCATTAGTTTTATTTAAAAATCTTAATTTTTAGAATGAATGTTGTGATTAGCTTAATAAAACTGTTTTAGTTAATATATTCTCTATGACTGGTTATCACACACACACAGAGAAATTAAGACTGGTAGCAGTTGGAGTATAAGTCGGTTTGTTCTGTGAATTAGTCTGCACATATGTGGTGAGCATATTTCTGAGACAACTTTGAGATGTCATGCTCTTATGACTTGAGATTGAAACCAAAAAGAGTTTTGTTTTATCTTGTATTTATTGTTTTTAGATTAATTTTTACTTGTTTTTGTATTTATCTGCATAGTCGAGTCGCTTGTTAGAGTCTCCTTATCATCGAGACTGATTCCAAGGTCCTTTTTGATTGTTTATGTAATGGTCACACTCCTCCTTGGGAACATGCTTATCTCTTTCGTGACATCTTTCGCATCCAAATTTCCAGGAGTTATTCTTTTCGACACTGTTATCGGGAGGCAAACAAGGTTGCGGATAGCTTGGCTAACTTAGCTTGTGATACTCAAACAAATAGTGATTTCAGCTCTATTTCCACTATTCCTTCGTTCACACGTGGTCTCATTTATCTAGATACTTGTCAAACTCCTTATGTTCGCATTTCTTAATTTCTCTTTTGTAATTTCCTATTTCGAGGTTAGGTTCCTTTGTCCTCCCACTTATAAGGGCAAGGCTGGTTGTCCCCCTCAAGTTTGTAATTATTTTTCCTTATTAATAAAATCTCAAAGGGTGCCACCCCTGTTTCCCTAAAAATAAATAAATAAATAAATATATATATATATATATATATATATATATATATATATATATATATATATATATATATATATATATATATAGTGTCATCCTCCAAAAATATTTTCATAATATTTGTGTGTTAATTTTGTATTTCTAAGTATTGTTTACTCGTGGACGGGCAAAGTCTAAGTTTGGGGGTATTTGATAGACGTATTTTATCCGTCTTTATCGGGTACTTTTATGACTTAGAAATTGCATTTTCACGAGGCTTTTGCCTACTAATATGTGTTTCTGAGTTAGATTGTGAGTTTCAGGGTTTTAGGTGGATTTATGAGTTTTATTAAGCTTTTAGTGAAGATTTCGAGGAAGGGTGCAAAGTGCAGCATCAGAAAAGAAGCAAAAAGGACATTCTGGAGACCTTGCAGTCGCAAGGTCAAAAGACCTTGCCTTCGCAAGGTAGGCAGAAACAAGGCCGGTCAAAATTAGACCCTTGCAGATGCAAGGTGATTCCCCAATGCGGCCGCAAGGTGCCCAGAACCGACTTTACGGGGTATTTGACCTAGATTGAATCTCCTATTCCCGTACAACACCCTGGTATAAATAAAGGACGGTAGCCAAAGCCAAAGGACGTCCAAGAAGTGTTAAGAAACAACTTTAGCTTAGATTTTAGTGTGTATTACGTAATTTAGTCTTTTTAATTATAGTTTTGAAGATCGATTCATGTATTCCTTTAATCCATTGTGTAGTTCATCTTCAAGGATAAACTAACTGTCCATTAATCTAGTAGAAGGGAGGTAACTTGTATCGAATCTATGGCTTAATATATATTTTTATTCATTCAATACTTGTTGATCATGTTGTTTATCAACCTCTTTACTGTCTAGCTTTGAACAAATGAATGTAATCGCAAGCAGTAAAGACCTAGAGGTGCGGATAACTGCACGGCCAAATACATATGTCGTACACAGGCTAACCATCATGATAAATTGAACCTATCGATGCACGAGAGTGATAAGTTAGGGTCAGGTTCATATATATGACCTAAGGGACATTTAGGTTCCATATTGTTCTTGTTCTTAGGATATAGAATGGATGAATTATTTGGAGATGTAGACCGAACGATAATTCAACAGGCTATATCTATCTTTCGTGAATGAACCCAAGTTATTGAATGATACTTTAATTAAATAAGCAATAGTAGAATAAATTAGTTTAAATAAAACCAATAAACCCCCCCCCCTTAGTTTAAATAGCTACCGATAATATTGCCATCTGTATTCTTCTTGTCTCTATGGTTCGACCCTTGCTTTCCAAGCTGTCCTACGATAGTCTTGTCCACTTGCAAGGAAAATAATTAAAATAAGACACGATCAGTATGACACATTATTTTGATCTATATTATTCTTTTTTTAAATAAGTAATTTCACTGAACAATGGTTCACAGTTTGGGCATGAGTTGTATGTATTATGATTTTTGCACTAGGGTTAGCGTGGGTCATTGAAAGGTCAATCTGAACCTAAGGACAGTGATTCTCATAGAACTTCCATATTTCTCATGCCCAGATGTGGCATCTTAGGGATCTATTGAATTTTTGCACCTCTCTCTCTCTCTTTCTTACTTCCTGGTCTGAAGACTGTTAGAATAAAAACATATTAACTTTGATAAGTTGTATGGTGAATTGTGGGAAGATCTACTATATGCTTCTTTCTTACGAAGCTTTCAACCGTGGTATATCACACCCAAAGTTATTGTTCAATTAAGTTATAAAGGGGGCATTACTGGTGAACCAAATTATGGGAAGAACGTGTCTCAAATGATAAAAAACTGGAAAGGAAGAAAACATCAACACAACAGCTACTGGATGATTCAAAAACCCTGCTCTTTGGTCTTTTTGACAAGCACAACCCAGATTTTATACATAAACTACATTCTACAAGAAGAGACAGTTCAGTTGGACTCTGTTTAAAGCAAACTAACAAGATATAAAACTATGAGGCTCATGACAAAAGAACGGTAAAACATAACAAACAAATGCACTATGTGAAATGAGCTTTTAATGTTACATTTCTAGGCACTCCTCTGGTTGGAGTGGTTGTAGGAAGAATAAGATAACATTGGTGATCCAAATTCCAGAGAAGACGAGAAATATGAATTTGAACAATAATATTTAAACTAAGCCATGTATTTCATAACATCAACATGGCTACCCAGCTATATAACAATATTTGAACAATAATATTTAACTTAAACCAAAGTAATGAAAGATGACGTTGGCTTGTACTTACCATATGGTCATGGTGCTCAGTAACACTAATTGACCCAGTTGTGTGCTTCGTACCCGATCCCGAAGCACTAAGCCTATTTCTCTTTGCCCACGCAGATGCTTCTTTCTAGGCAGGGTCCTCCCAACGTTGTATGAAAGCAGAAAAACGTCGTGAAGCAAGCATATGGGCTGGGGCTTCTTTCCCTCCTAGTTAGTCTTCAAGTCGTGGATAAAGTCCTTGAAACGAACCTTGCACATGACCGATCAAGTCTCCGATGTTTGAGGAAGTCGCGAAACTAACGAGCGGTAGCGAGTGGCCCTCTAACAAACCTGAAAATTAAAAATGTTGAATCACACGTATAAATTTAATGATAAATTTATAAAATAATAAATACATTAATAAAGTAAAACACATAAGGATCCAAAAATATCATGTGCAAACATACTTACGTTCTACATTTCGAAATGGATAAGATGATCCTACCACTCGAGTCCTTCTCTACTGGCTCCTCTACAACGTTATGTGTCAGGCCATCATGGGTCGAACTGTGGGGGGTAGTGGGTAGAGTTGATTGAATGCAGTCATCATTTGGAGGAGTAGAAGATATAGGCTAGTCCCAGTAATGTGTGTAACAATTTCTCATGTTTTCTTACCCACATTTCCCCTACCTCTTCTCATCTTTAGATACAATAATATCATAAGAATCTAATACCAATTATAAAACAGAATTAACTGAAAAAATAATATTACATATGTATGGAATCTTAAAATTGTACCATTTTATTACAGTTTCAATTGTCTTCTGCAATAAAACATAGACTAAAATTTAGCATAATTAATACAAACGCATGAAATCCTAAATGACTACCCATCTTCCTCCTCATCTTCATTCGTGTCCTCGGAATCTAAGTCATTACTACAAAACTCAACTTCGGCATCATTCATGTCATCATTTGATTCTGATTCAAAATCATAATCGACTTCCTTTTCCTCGGACTCATCAACTTCGTCAATCATTTCTAGTTGGTCTGCATGAGGGGGAGGGGGAGATGGCAAATCAGCCGGTAAAATTTCCTCTATTTTATCAACATTTTTAGCCAGATGTGTAGCATCGTCTAAGGGATGATCAGCTAATGAAACATTAAGAGGCACCAGCATTTCATCCTCTTGATAACATCCCTCCCATGACAATTCTTTAGTTGTTTTGGGCTGGTATAATATCTCAATTGTGCTTCTAGCCTTAGTCTTCCAAACAACCCACCATCTGCTAAACTCAACTCACCGACGCGAGTAGGGTGTCATGTATACCTGTTGTGCTTATGATGCTAAAATGAACACATCACCACCCGTATGTTTGGACGAGTCCTTTACATTGATGAGATCAAATATGTCATGCTTTTGAATACCTCATGTATAATCTCGCCAATCACAATTAAAAACGACAACATTGTTTTTGCCTAAATACCCAAACTCAATGACTTCTTTAAGGACACCATAGTACTCAAGGTTTCCTTTAAGATTGACACCGCTATTCCATGTTAATCTTGTCTCCCCGTAAGACTTGGTATGAAATACGTAGCCATTCACGAAATATCCATTGTATAAGTTCACTTTCAAGTACGGATCTGCAGCTAACTCTTTTAGCCTAACAACTTTGGTGTCATCCGGATGTTCAGATATCTACAAAACATTTAACGGATCAAATTATTTTTAAAAAATTGCAGTTTACAAAATGCATAATTATTTAAATGAATTTACAATATTTACATATTTTTTTAGCCAGGAAGGAAATTCTTTGTCTGTCCTGATTGAGAGCAGTTCTGGAGATATATCATCTCTAGCTTCATCTTCAAATATACTGGATTCAGAGTGAACAATAACGTATTTGTATTTGAACACAACTAACTAATTCCTACAAATTAAAAGATTTTTAACTTACTCTAGATAGTCCTCAACCTCAGGACAGTTAAGGAGAACGTAGAGTTTCGCTGCATCAAACTCCTTAGGGGTTAACAACCGCGTATCCACCGGTCTCCCGAGGAATCGACCTGGTGAAGAAAATACTGAGATGCCTCCATTACACTTTGGTTCTCCACCATCATAATTGCATTTAACCCTGGTCAATTTTGTCTCAACATCGGGATGAAAATATGTTCCAACAAAGGCAATAATTTCATCTATAATAACAACCTCTGAGATTGAGGGCTCAACCTTGGCCCTGTTACTCATCTTTCTTTTCAACCCACCTAGATACCTAAAAGTTAGTAGATTAGAACATTAGTGTTAATGAAGACCTTTAATTATTTATTGGAGATAAAAATAAAGTAAAATCAATGATCACTTCTCAAATGGATACATCCATCTGTACTAGACCGGACCACCAACCCTAGTTTCATATGCCAAGTGAATCGGTAAATGCTCCATAGAATCAAAGAACGAAGGAGGAAATATCTTCTCAAGTTTGCACAATGTCACTACAATGCTCTCCTCCAACTTTTTCATGTCATCAACTCGGGGAGTGGTAGATGATAACGCCCTGAAAGACTCACTTAGCTCTGTTAAGGCCACCCAAATATTGTCAGTTATCAAGTCCCTGAGCGCAATCGGAAGAAGCCTTTTGAGTAACACGTGGCAATCGTGACTCTTCAATCCATGAATCTTCCTCTCTTCTACATCCACACATTTATCGATATTAGATGCATAACCATCGGGAAGCCTTAGACTTTTGAGCCATTTCAGGACCCTCTGTCTATTATCCTTGGAAAGAATGTATGCGGCCACCGGTTTCACGGTTTTACCATTTACCTCAGCCAACTCCACTGTGGGCCCGCCTGCAGATTTCTTTAAGGTCCATTCGACCTTTGACTGTATCTTTAGTGATGGTCTTTAAATCCATCAGCGTGTTAAATACATTGTCAAACACATTCTTCTCAATGTGCATGACATAAAGGTTATGTTGAATCAAATTTGTATTCCAGTACGGTAACTCCCAAAAATACTCTTCTTGGTCCAATTGTGTAATGTACCGTACCCTTTTACTTTATCCTTTGAAAACTTGTTTCCCCACCTAGTATAGGGCACTCTTGATACCTCTTGAAGGACATCTTCATCACTCAAACGAAGAGGCGGCTCATCATGCTCTTCCTTATTCTTACGAAATGCATTCCTTTGAGTCCTGAATACCGGTCTATTGGAATAAATTGTCTATGACAATCAACCAACATGGTTTTCCAGAGTTCTCGAGTGTGAAAGACTTTGTGTCCCTCATACAATATGTTGTGTTTTTATATCACATACAAATTACTAAACGAAACAGGAGCAACACTTTTCATACCCAATACTCTAGTTCTGATTACTCAAATACAACAGGGATTAATAGCAAGAAGTCCCAACTGTTCAGTCACTCAAATAATCTGTTCACAAACCAACTGATAACCCAAATTAGTCCAAAATTGATATCAAGGGCTACTGGACAAAACAATCAAGAATGACCTGCAATACCAAATGTTAGAACAGAAATGAAGAATGAAAGAACAACGTAAGCAATGAAAAACAAATTAACCACAAGAGTATCCTTGGCCAAAGCCTCACTCGATCTGTCTAGGGCTTATGGATGCCTAGGCTCAGGTCCCCACTAACAATGCTATACACAAAGTATAGTACAGTCCAACCACCAAGTTCATAGACTGAATTCCAAGGATTTCAAGCAACGGGATTGCTCAGCCCTCCAACAAGGAAACCCAACCCGAAATTCCCTTCTCACAGAACTCTCTATCACAGTAGCTCAGTACTCTCACACACAAAGTGTTTGCCTTCACAAAAGTCGGCTCACAGAGAAGCAGAGATGAAGAAGAGAGCAAGAAAGAGTGATAGACAATCAATGGTTGCTATACCTCATAAAGGGGGGCGGAGGGAGTATATATAGCTGTCAACAGTGAAGGAGTCGCGCAATCACAGCGACTCCACCGCCGATGATGAAGGAATCAACAAGGCTAGAAAGAGTAGAGGAAATCGTACCCAGCAAGAGGCGAATAACCAAATAAGGGCTCAGAAAATAAGACCCCATTTCCACAACGCAAGTCAGCTGGAAAGTGAGAAGGGGACGTGGGCTTGGGCCATGGGTTGCTGGGCTTGGATCAAAGCAAGCCGCCCATTTATCAAATGTGCCTCGTCACTACTTAGAATCTCCACCTTGGAACAAGTATCGTGTCAATCATGTAGAACTCAAGGACGTAGTGGGGTACATCATAGCCTATCCCGAACTTGTTCCAACACAAAGTAGGAAACGAGAACAAAAAAAAGCAAACACAGAGTAAGTATCAAATCTAACTCATTCTAACACAAAGTAAGAAAAAGAGAGACGCCACAACAAACACCAAGTAAGACGAGAATTTTCTGAGGCAATAACAACAATGCACTAGCATCAACCACATGAATCATATTTCACATCAAGAGAACTCACAACAAGGGTTGCTCCACCACATTTGGAGCCGGGGGAGGGGGAACAGGTTTATTAGGAACATTCAAGGAAGGAAACTCATTCTTATTAAAGACAATATCCCTACTAATGATTATTTCAAATCTTGGTTCCTCTTTTAACCATAACCTATAACCTTTCTCACCCTCTATGTACCCTAAGAAGACACACCTAACTGACATCGATTCAAAAGTGTTGTTCTCTCGATGAATATACGCAGCACAACCGAATACTCTAAAATTTTGATGAACAACTTTTCCACCAGAAAACATAGCATCAGGACATCTACCATTAGGCGAGATAGGATCCTATAAATGACATAGGTGACACACACTGCCTCTCCCCAAAAATGTTTGGAGAGGCCCGACGTAGTAAGCATGACCCTTGCATGCCTTAACAAAGTCTGAATGATGCGCTCCGCAACCTCATTCTGTTGAGGGCTACAAGGTATAGATTTTTGACGGTCAATCCCACTCTCAGCGCAAAATCTCTCAAACTCACAATTGTAAAACTCCAATCCACTATCCGTCCTAAGCTTTTTAATTTTCATAACGGTTTGATTTTCAATTAAAATCTTCCAAGTTTTAAATTTTCTAAAAAAATCAGTTTTCTCTTTCAATAAAACTATCCTGACTTTTCATGAGAAGTCATCAACGATGGACAAAAAGAACCTATTCCCACCATAAGTGGGTAACAAAGGACCCCACATATCAACATGGATCAACTCATGAAGGGAATTTTTTATGGAGTATTTTTCTAGGGAAGGAGATGGAAAACTAACCCTATGATGTCCAAGGCTTTTATCCATCAAATTTGTTACATCACTCTTAACAACATTTTTACGATTCTCGATAAAAGACACGGGAGCAGCATCACACACATACAGGTCTCATCATTTTCTAGCTTTGAAAATTACCAAGTTATCTTTTAAAATTTTCATTTCACCCCTTCCCCATTTACCCTCTTACCCATCATCTTCCAATGATGCACATGAGATTAGATTATTACACAAATCAGCCACGTGTCGAACAATATTTTCCAAAGTCAAAGTATACGCATAATCAAATTTCAAGCACATATTGCCAATTCCAACAATTCGACAATTCTTACCATTAGCCAAGGAAACAATTCTAGTTTCCACTTCTTTGTATGAAGAAAAAAGAATTTTTAAAGGTGTCATGTGAAACGCACACGTAGAATCTATAACCCACTCATTCATAAAAGCAGAAATAGAGTACACATAATTCACTTTAGTTTCACAAGATTCTGTTACCATAAAAACATCACCACCATCTTCAAACAAGGCCAAATTACAATAATTTTTTATTATCCTGATTCTGATTTTGACTTTTCTTTTTAGGGTTTGTGCAATCCTTTTTAAAATGTCCAGATTTACCGTAGGTGTAGCAGTTTCTTTTCTTAGATCCAGACTTAGACCTACTTTGGCTTCTACCCCTGTTGTTACCATAATTCTGATTTTGACCTTCATTTTGTTTTTCACCATTTTGACCATTGTTCCTATCCAATTTTCTTACTCTTACCATATGAACCTCAACGGTATGAGATTTACCCCTATTTACTTTTAAGTCTAATTCTTTGCTTTTTAACCCAACAATCACCTTATCAAGTGTGATATCATACCTACCATACTTAATACTCCCTCCGTTCCATAATATAAGTTGTTTTGCAAGAGTTTTTTTGTTCCAAAATAGATGTCACTTTGCAATTTTCAATGAACTTTTTTCTTTGTTTTTCCAATTCTAACCATATTTATTGACATCGTAACTTGTGTTTGACTCTTTGGGCAAGAGTATCAAAAGACACCTCATTAATGTTTTAAGTAAAGTAAATAAGGGCAGTTTAGTCTTTGTAATATGTTTCCTTGGTCTGTGTGAAAAACTCTAAAACGACATATATTTTGGAACGAAGGGAGTAGCAGATTTCACGTCAGCATATGAATCATGAATACCATTTAAAAGTACAATCGCAGTGTAGTCATCAATATTTTTATCCCCGGTTTGTATAATGTCTTGAACTATCTTAGTGAAAACATCGATATTATCCTCCCTGTCTTTATCAAGGTCTAGTTTGAATCGAAAAAACTGTTCCAAAAGATATAATTTGCTAGGTAACGACTTTTCATAATAAAGTTCTTCTAGCCTATCCCAAAGTTCTTTAGCATATCCAAGTTTACCAATCTTCCTTATCACTGAGTCATTCAAGTTCAAAAGCATGGAATAATATGCCGACTCGTCCATTTCAGTCCTATCGTCCGATTTTTCAATTTTAGAAAATTTTAAAGATATAGCTTTAAAAACTTTTTCTTTTATCAAATTGCCCTTCATTTTCTGCTGCCAAATAGAAAAATCCATTTTCTCATCAAAGGGTACCAAATTATAGGACGTTGACGAGTTTGCCATTTCGAAAACAACCCAAAACAATATAATAAAAAAATATCACCAAAATCACACAAAGTGTGTGTGTGTGTGTGTGTGTCTATATATATATATATATATATATATATATATATATATATATATATATATATATATATAATTTTTTTGAAGAAAAAAAACACAATTTTTCAACTCAAGAAAAAATCACCTAAAAGTTTCTGAAAAAAACATTTCCAAATCAGAATATTACCAATCCAAACAACAGTGCACAACGGAAGCAATATAAAACGTAATTGACCCAAATAACTAAAAAACTTAAACACAAGCTTCACCAACTAGAAATCAAGTAAATGTTTAAGTTTGGAAAACGATACCTAGAAATCACCGACTGTGATTTCTACCTTTCGATTGAAGGAGGCTCCACCGTTTGTTTGGTACATAAACCAAAGAGGCTCTGATACCACTGTTGTGTTTTTATACCACATGCCAATTACTAAATGAAACTTGAGCAACAATTTTCATACCCAATTTTCATACCCAATACTCTAGTTTAGATTGCTCAAATATAACAGGGATTAATAGCAACAAGTTCGAACTGATAACCTAAATTAGTCCACAATTACCACAATACAAGTCATTCGACAAGTGAGAAGGGGAGGTGGGCTTGGGCCTTGGGTTGCTGGACTTGGATTAAAAGCAGGCGGCCCATTTACCAAATGGGTCTCGCCACTACTTACACAATATGGACAAGCCAATTTCCAGTGTGTGCTCCAACCCGATAACATCCCATAGGCAGGGAAGTCATTAACTGTTCACATCAACACAACTTTCATGTTGAAATTCTCTTGTTTGAACGCATCCCAGGCTTCGACTCCTTCTTCCCAAAGCTTTTTTAACTCGTGAATCAAAGGTTGGAGGTAGATGTCAATGTTCTTGCCAGGGCTCTTTGGTCCGAGGATAAATAGTGACAAAAAAATATACGAATCACTCATACACAACCACCGAGGAAGATTGTAGACAGTGGCTATAACTGGCCAACAAGAGTAAGATTTTTCCCCAGACCCAAACGGATTAAAACCATCAGAACATATGCATAACCTTATATTTCTAACTTCGGTAGCAAAGTCTGGATAAGTTGCGTCAAAGTGTTTCCAAGCTTCCCCGTCAAACGAATGAGTCAACACACCCTCTTCACGCGGACTTTCCTTATGCCAATGCATAGCTTTTGAAGTTGCTTTTGATGCCTACAGGTGTTGCAATCTTGAATCTTGGAATCAATGGCATGTAACGCAACTGCTTATGCGGTATGTTTTTCTTATGTTTTGAACTACCCCTTCGCCTTGGCTTATTTCTGCTATGACCACACACATAACACTCTGTTTTTCATGAGTTTTCCTTGTAGAAAAGCATGCAATCATTCTTACAAGCATCTATCTTCTCATATGAAAGTCCAATTTTCCCGACACTTCTTTGTCTCATAAAAGTTAGTTACCAGTTTATTCCCCTTCGGCAACCATCGCTTAACTGCTTTCATGATTCGATTATAAGCAGACTGACTAAGATTGCAATCAGACTTAATGTTTAGCAACTCAGCCACAACCTCCAACACAGTAATCTCACAGCCTGGAAAAAGCTTTTCATTTGTAGAGTCCATAACATCAATGAAGTTCTTGCTAGTAGGATTTGGTTCATGTTTAGTGTTCCCGGACCAGTCAAATTCTGGACCAGCTGCATCCCTAACCATATCTTCCATTCCATGAACTACTACTTCGTCACCGATCATAGGTTCAACTTATGGTTCGGTTACAGGAACTCTATTCCTTTGAGGATAATTGTTGACGTTTGTTGGTACAATGACTTGCTCACCATGAGCTATCCATCGTTTGTACCCCGGTTGAAAACTGTGTTGTAAAAGATGTTTCTGAGTAATAATTACGTACTGGAACTTCCGATTATAACACGTAACACATGGACACCTAATTTGTTCACCACTCATGTATCGAGGATTTGAGGAAGCAAAGTCAATAAAACTCTTCAAACCTCTCTAAACTCATCTGTAATACCTCTTTGGTTTGGCAATCTTCGATTATCCATCTAGCTACGATCCTCAATAGACATCACTATTACTCATGCATTAGCGTCTATATTAAACACAACTCAAATTGCATCCAAGCTGACACAATCTACTTTTTTTTTTATTAGTAAATAAGTTGAATCAGGAATCTATAATGTATAGTTTAAATACATAAAAAGAAATATATAATTGGCAGTGAATTCCACTTTACATTATAAACATGACTGAAGGCTGTCCCTTTTGTTTAAATTAATGTCTAACTTTTCTTTTCTAGTAGCAAAACAAGAGTATCTAGTATCTATCATGTCATCACAAAGTAACTAATAAATTAACATAGGACTAGACTGCAGGCCTAACAAAAATAGTGTAAAATATCAGGTGATTTAGATTATAAATTATAAGATAATTACAAAGAAAGCATGTCATAACTCATAACTAAAATAATAAACAAAATGACACTGACAAATGCTAAGATATAGGTAAGCTCTGTAGCCAAGGAAAAATTATGTTTTCACTTCTCAATTCCCATTTCCCATTTCCCAATAAGGATTTAGGATTCCCAAATCTTTCATTTTGCTAGTACAAATAAGTTAGATTTTTCATTCCCCAATATTTTATTTTAACCTACAACTCAATTACAAATATATTTGGTTATGTAAGTTGGAATTACAATTAACAAAAAAACTGCCCACAATCTCTGAGAGGATAATTATTCTTGGAATTAATAAAAGTAATCATTCAAAATGAAGAACTTATTTGAGTTCAGATTCTATTTGCAAGGCGAAAAAAATTCAAGTTTGTTCGAAGACATCATTCTATAGATTTTTTGAATAGTATAAAGTTTTCAGGGTTGACAGTCTATGGATTGACACTTAAATTGGTGTTTCAGTAATACAATTTTTTTGAAAGGAAACAATGTTGGAGAATATGTTTTTATCCGAAGATTGTCATTAACTCCATCCGATGTAGATCATAAGGGGTGACCCAATGGTAGAGTTTAGGCTTTACAAAATGTAAGGTCTCAGGTTTGATCATTTCCCATGTTCCTTTAGGGGAAATGTCTAAAAAAAAACTCAATTTGATGTAACCGATTCTTCTTATTTTAACCTTTAAGATTTTTTTATCCTCTTTATTTTGTTTATGTACGATTTAGTTGAAAAAATAGAATGACTTTAACGCACGGGTTAAAAAAACTAGTTACTAATAAAAGTGTGAGTTGTCTCTTAAAATTAACTAGCTTTACACCCGGGCGTTAAACGCACGTCATATATATTTTTCAATCAAATTATACATAAGAAACATGAAGTGAAAAAAAAAATTAAAAGAATAAAGAAGAGACGAGCCGTCATCCGCCGCCTATTTTTACTTACACGGGCTCATTTCCCCATGAGCCATTAAATGCTGCCTCAACTCCCGAGCCCTAGTGATGAGTAGCCCCAAATGACGGTTTCAACCGATATAAAAGTGAAAGTTCCACCCCATTTCCAATTTTTACCGCGTCAAAAAACTCCAAAACAGAAGAAACCTTCATTTCTACATTTGGAGATCATATCGGTGCCGATCCTGTTTGCATCAGTGCTCAATCCAGAACGAACTCCCAAGATCTTCAGCTTTCACTCTTCTACATTAACAGGTACTTCTTTTAATCTTTGTTGCCATTTCTGTCCATGCTTTTACTGTTATAATCCCGAATTAGGGCTCAATAGTGCCATTTATCCATATACGACCTCTACTACAATTAATCTATTGAAAACTTAAGCTTAGAGTATAATATACCAAAATCTGGGCTTTCGATTCCTATTTCTTCTCTTCACCTTGTCCCCCTTTCTGTTACCAAACCATTCTGGTCCAAGTAGGGGAATCGAGGAATACTAACCGGTGCCCTGTTCACCGATCTTAGGATATGCTCTTGCCATGGGTTTTACTTGATCTGTTCTTGCCTAATTAATCGAGCAAGATTTAACATGTATTCCTCGATTCCTGTTTCCTACAGGATGTCTAACGACAAAACCCACTCAGAAATCGATGGCCGTAGCTACGACCATGGAAGAAATTTTCTTAATTCCCTAGAAACGGAAACCCTAATACCATGCAGAACACCCGGAGATGAGCAGAGACAAACAAAACGTTTCCGAGGAGGATGATCAAATTGAAAACCTCCCCAGCTCGAGCAACCCACAATCTGAACAAAATAAAGACACATTTAATGGCAAACAGATCATCCCCAACATCTCCTCCTCGGTCAAATGGGACGACTTGACCTGTGAAGACGATGTCGGTGCCTGGTTTTATTCTTTAGGTATAGACCCCAAGAACTACCGGGTAAAAGCCTTTGACCTAGATATCAATGAGAATTGGCACAACTACCAAGGGGACCAGATGGTATTTTACTTCGAATTCTTCGTTGTAGGACTTCGTCTTCCTTTAGACCCATTCATTGTAGAGTTTCTGAACATGACCAACTCCCTCCCCTGCGACCTCACCCTTACAACAGTGAGGTTTCTAGTCGCATATACCGTTGCATGTAGGCTGCTTGGGTTCGAACCCGAGATAACTTTATTTAGGAAGTTTTTCCTCTTCTCCATAGACAAAAAATCCGGGCGCATTACAGGGCGCTCAAACCCCAATTACTTCAAGCTTCTATCCGACGGCCCTAACAAGGTTGATTCCTGGGATGGAAAAGCACTGCTCGTTGAGTCACAGGTTGGATGACCTTTTGCTCCCTACCTGCATGATTTTGGTCTTCCAAAATATGACAAGGCCGCCTACCGAGCTGGTAAGCCCCCAATAGCTAGAGCTTTCAGATCCCTGCTCGGAGTGAAAGAAGGATGGGATGGACGAGCTGGACAAGACTGGGTGCTCGACTGGCAAGCCCTCACGTCTGACGACACCTTACTTCGTCAAGCTGGCTTCATAAATTGGCTTGTGGAAGGAGTCGAGCCACGGGTCACTATTGAAACTGAGCAACCACATCCTTACTGGGGGAAATGCCACGGAGGCAAATTTCCCGGTGAATGTCCTGCTTGTGCGTGAACAAGAACCAATTGCACACCTCCTTTCTCAACTACCGGTCTATCTTCAGAACTTTTCCTGACGCTACTTTTACTATTTGTAAAATTGTGTCCTACAATTTTTCCTTAACCTTACTTTCTATTCTTACAGACATGAAACAACTCAACGACACGAGCAAATTTCTCCAGGCCGCCAAGAGAGGAGTGACCAGCAGGAACAAACAACTAGCCACTCAAACTCCTGCCACATTGCCAACCATTCCTGCTACTACAACCGTGCGAGGTACCAAATGGAATCAACCGGAACCAAGCCAAACTGCCACACCTGCACCCCTGGTGCCCACTAGGCCAAACAAACGAATCCACCAGAACTGCTACCAGCGCAGCCACTCCGATCAAAAGTCCCCCTAGAGAAAAAAGGAATAAGCACCGGTCAGCGAAAACCGTACTGGGAGATGCCAGCCTGCCCACTCCTTCATGGCATAAAGACAACTTCTTCATGCCTGAGGATCGAGAAAAAGCTTGAGCCCTTATCGGTGGCCTAGCCACTGTGCCCAATCTAGATAACATCAACATCTTTAAACGCAGTGGTTACCCTGCTACTGTGGGGCTCAGCCAAGTGAGAAGGCTGCGACATGGCGGGGTTCGGAAGAAAAGTGCAGAGCACGCAAGCTTGGTACTGATTGGCGAAGTGGGGATGTGCCTGACTGAGGTAATCATCCTTTCTGATCTTGTAATCCGTTTCTTTTTATTATTCCATAAATACTGACTATGTCCCAATTTACAGATAGCCACGAAAACTGAGGTGATGTATGACCGGCTTATTGATAACATCACCTCAAATGCTGTAATGGTGAAGGACAAGAACAAGCTGGAGGAGACTGTCAACACTTTTCGGGCCGAGCTCAAAGCGACCGAGGAGACTCTCACTGCCAAAGTGACTGAACTCTCCAAGGTCGAGGAGGAAAAGAAAACCTTGGAAACCCACCTAGATTTTTCCAAGAAATCTGAAGATCGACTGCCCTGAAGAACATCTCCTTGGTCCGGAAAGAGCTCTGCGCTTCCCAAACACAGTTTGAAGAAGCCAAGGCCGCTGCCGCCGAGCAGGAGAAAAAATTAAGGGAAGAGCTAGCTCGCCCCGACGAAGAGCAAAAACAAACCATCATCGACAACTACAAAAATTCTGAAGATTTTGCTTCTTGTGTCGAGAGTGAAGCCTACCCTTTCTTCCTCCAAGGGGTGCATCACGTGCTGAGGCAAATATCGTCCAGCGGCCTGGAGATCCGACCAGAGTTGCTCGCAGAATGGGGCACCAACCCGCCCTTTTGCCCCTCAGCTCGTCCTGGCCATGCTCTTGTTCCATACACTGAAGACGAGCTGAAGTCTCTCGCCGAAGCCGATGTAGAAAAAGGACTGTCTCCCTGGACCCTTCCTCCTGCTGCCCAAGTTACAATAAGTGAGCTAATGACTCAAATCTGGACGGCTCAAGCTTAAGAAACAGAAAACACTACTGGCCCAGCCAACGAATAAGATGTAATCATCATTGAAGCCAATCCCGAGGAAACAACAACCACCAATCAAGCAGCCACCTCAACTATTCCACCTAATCTCTGAAACTTTCTAGCCTGTGTGCCACAATACTTTTTACAAACAATTTATGCTCTGTCCCTCTGATCGCTGAACAATTTATTTTTCTGGTTGTGTAATATTACTTTCTGCTTTTGACTTTACTGCTAATATTTTGTCTGCTTGAGCTCTCAGAAATATTTCAACTGTTTCTACTTAAAAACAATCTTTTAAATTAAGACAATTCATTCCAGGCCTGCCGGAATGAAGAAATACAAGGCCCTCGAACACCAACCCTTTCTCACGAGCAGAGGCACCTCTTACTCGTGAAAGAGAGAATAATCGAGAAAAGAACAATCAAAACAATTAACTTGAACACCAACCCTTTTTCACGAGCAGAGATACCCCGTGCTCGTGAAAAAGAGAATAATCGAGAAAATTAAATTACTCGAACGCACTTTCACACCGGGCAAGGAAACTACCCTGCCCGCCAAAAGTATGATCAAATTCGCACTAAATGTTGTAAGATGAAAACCGACACATGCTTATTCATTTCACCACAACACTTACAAGATAGGAGAAAAAGATAAAATAGCTCAGCCATTACCAATCAACGGTAGTATTTCTTCAAATGATCTGCATGCCAGGGATGTTTCAGCTCGCTGCCTTCCTCTGTTCGCAATATATAGGTTCCTTCCCTGACAATTCTAACTATTTGAAAAGGACCTTCCCAATTAGGAGAAAGCTTCCCCCACTCTGCTCGATGGCCTGTTGCTTCAATTTTACGGAGAACCCACTCCCCCACAGCAAATGACCGACCACGAACCCTTTTATCGTGATGGGCCTTTGCTCGATGTTTGTAATTAGTCATTCTCATTTTGGACTCTAACCATTTTTCCTCCAACAAATCAAGATCAGCCGTCCGAGCTACATTGTTGACCAAATTTGAAATTTGAAAGAAATTAATATTTAGGCCTATTAGTGAATCAGCAATGAGCCCATTTAATTTTAGTACACAATTGAGTTATTTATTTGTGATTGGGCTTAAGCCCAATTGATGGTCCATTTGATAAATATAGCAATAATAATAATAATAACAATAACAATAATAATAATAATAATAATAATAATAATAATAATAATAATAATAATAATAGTAAAAAAAACATTAATAATTAAATCAAGTTATTACCATTAGTAATTACATTTAAGGCATGTTAATTAGGGAATAGGGGGGGCGGCTGTTGGCTGCCGATTAGGAGAAACGGTGGAACGCTTCTTCAAGCCGCATTGAAGGGGAAGCTCAAAGGATGGTTCATGGCAGGGTATAAAAGAGTGGGTACTCCTATTGGGCTCAGGCACCAAGCTTAAACTAAGCAGAGAAAGGGAGAGAGAGAGAGGAGAGAATTTTCTAAATCCTTGAAGTTAAGGGAAATCGACGGCACATCAGACCACCGGAAGGCGAGATCGCGAGTCTTTGGTTGAGGTAAGAGATTTATTTTCTTGATTGTAATCTTGGTTGTGTGATCCTTTGGTGGAAATAAGCATGTTGGGTCTCTATTTAGAGCTTGGGTTAATTTTAGAAGGGATGCCGGTGGGTTGTTGCCGTGAAAAACAAAGGGAGAAAAATAAAAAGAGAGTGCAGAGGTTGTAGATTATAAAGGGAAGGGGAGTGTGCGCGTATTGTGTTGTGGGAAAGGAAATAAAGGAAAGAAATATTAGTGAAGGAAGAAAAGAGAGGGAAGTGGAAGGAGTGGTCACTAGTCAATGTTAGTAAAAAAAAAAAGGGAATGAGGGAGCGTTTGATTTGATGGTGGCAGGAGGAGGGGGTAAGCTAGGTAGGGGTTGTGGGGAGTTTTGAGTAGTGTACTAATAGGTAGTCAAGTCAATAAAAAACAAAAAGAAGGGAGTTGGGAGGGATGGGTGTAAGAAGAAAAAAGGTTAAGGAAAAAGGGAATTTGGGGTTAAGTTATTTTGGTGTTTGGAGTAGGTTGGGTATTGTTTTGATCCATTATCAACTTGGTTCTTAAATGTAAAAATAATAATAATAATAATAATAATAACTAAAACTAAGATTATTAAGAAGTAAAATAAAATTTGTTTAATGCGGATAAAATGTCGTTTAAAATAATTTAGTGTCTTTTCTGTATTTGTTGTTAGATTTGGGCCAGTATGAGCATCGGTGCCTTAAACGTACAAGTTTTTGTCCACAACTTTTTGGTAAGGGATTATACTTCTTTAAAGTTATTTGATCATCATATTTTATTCGGTAGGTTTCCGTTATAACTTTATTGGCTTAATATTTTCTTTGTAAACCCATGTTCGGCATTCGCCGATATTTGTTATGAACTCCGTCGAACTTATTTTGTTCATAATCCGAATTTTGAAACTTTTGTAACCCATGTTTGACTTTTTTTGAAATATCAATCCATTTGAAAAAATGAATTACATATTTTTGGACGTTTTGGCTTTATTTGGAACTCCTCCGTGATAACTAAGTAAAATAAATTTGTTACATGAAATATGTAACATTAATGAAATGAATAAATTATTTGACACCACTGGACATGTGGTGAGGTTATCCGGATATACCTTCAGGCCCGTTGCGGGTTTAGGCCCGTTGGGCTCAGGCCCATTGGGGCAATTAGTCAGGTCAAATTGGCCACTTAAGTGATCATGGAATCTACGGGTGTTCTTTGTTTCTAACTGGAATGGGACGGTTGGCGGCAACTGAATATCTCGTATTTGTTTTGAGCTTTATCTTTCATTTGGAACTCCTAATTAGCATTGTGTTCAATTCTATTATTTCTATATCCGATAAATGCAGTTATTACTTTGGCGAAATATAATTTTTGTGGTCAACTCCTCCTTAGAAATCGAAGGGGTTGTATATGAACTTGCTAGGAATTGTTCGCTCACCTTTGTTTTTCTATTTTTCTTCAGGTCGTAAGTAAGTTTGAAATCCTTTTGGGATCAGGTGGACCATTTGAAGGGTGGCTCGGACGAGATTAATTTTCTTAGATTTGGCAGTTTTTTTTTTCTTAAGGAATAAACATTTGTTTGGGATTTATGGTGTCTATTATATTTTGGAATTTGTACTGGACCGTTATGTATTTTAAATAGGGAAATTTGAATGTTTTATTTTGGATATTTTTATGGGTTAGTATTTAGAAATGGTGACGTGCCCAAATTGTGGGACCGCGGTGTCCTGCATCGAAGTTTGGGGCGCATGCAGTGGTATCAGAGCTTAGGTTAAAGATCCTGAGGGTCATAGGATCTTAGGGTTATGATGGAAGTAATAATGAGATGGTAGAGATAAGCATATTATCCAAATTTGGGTTTCTTTTAAGGACTAATACATCGGTGGTTATGTGTAGGAATGGCACGAACCCGTCAGACAACAAGGAAAACCTGTACCAACCAGTCTCTCTCGGTTCCTAGGGGGTTGTTTAATGACATACGTGCGAAGTTGTACCGCTCCCGTCGTGCCTTCCAAAGGATGAAGGACGCTAAGGATGAGCTTGCGGCACACTTACGTGCCTACATGCAAGCAGCCAGGGATGTTAGGCACGTACTTGATTTAGTGCGCGCGAGTCTAAACCAAATCATTAATGAAGCTCCCGAAGACGGGTTGGGGCCTTTTCTGAACCCCATGCAAGTTGACTCGGAGGATGACAAGGCGGATGAGGAGACGGAAGAGAGCACATCGGAGGGCACCAAGTTCGAGGGCTCCGAGTCTGACGAGGAAGTGGGGGCGATAGCCGGGAGGGCACACACTAATGGTTGGATAGAGTGACTTGTTGATAATCATTTTCTTTTGTGTTTAAGGACGTTATCAGCTCTTTTTGTTGTGGGTTAAAGTCCCATGTTTTCGAACTTATTTTTGGATGTAATGGAAAATTTTTCTTGAGGTTAATATAGAAAGCTTTATTTGAATACGTATAGTTTGATTTGTCTGGTACCCTAAATCCTCCTAGTCGATGTTAAGGAAATTTTTGTAACCATGGCATAACCATTTAAGCCTTAATGGTTAAGCATTAAATCGAAAGATGTTAGAAATATATCTCTACTTTATGTGTGTGTGACACTTTTTCTATCCATGAAACAGTAATAGATGGCTGGTGGAGGTCGTTCGAGCGCTAGAGGGAGTGGTCGTGGTCGCGAGGGAAGGGTCAATGAAAACTCTACCTCCGGGGTTGCGTGTGTGGAGTAGCCGGAAGTCAATGTTAATGGTCTCGGTCCCTTCGACCTAAAACTTATGGCCCTCCTTCAAAATCTCACTCAGGCCGTCCTGGCAAATATGGGCCAACCAGAGCAACAACCACCACCACCACCACCACCCCAGCCACAGCCACAACCCCAAAACCAGGCATCCACTAAGGACCCCCTTGAAGCTTTCCAGAGGAGGAAACCTAAAACCTTCACTAGTGCGCTGGGCACCGAGAAACCAGAAGAATGGTTGAAAAATATGGAAAAAATATTTGGAACCATGACTTGTACCGAGCAGAAGGTTCGATTTGCCACGTTTATGCTGGAAGGGGAGGCTGGTGAATGGTGGGAGTCAGAGGAGAGGACAGCCCAGGCAAGCGTTGTGGCCATTTATACTTGGGAAATGTTTCGTAGACTTTTAACAAGAAATATTTCCCTCATAGTGTGCGAGAACGGAGACTGGTGGAGTTTCTCAACCTAGAGCAAGGGACAATGATTTTGGATGAGTACAATGCTAAGTTTACAGAGTTGTCGAAGTATGCTCCTAATTTCTTTGAGGATGAGGATCAGAAGGCAAGGAAATTTGAGAGAGGACTTAATAGTCAAATCAGTTTCAGGTTAACAGCTTTGAAGTTGCCAACTCATGCGGAGGTTATAGATCGGGCTCAGGTGGTCGAGCAGAGTCAGGGTTCTGTTTTGCTCGATCAGGCGCCCGCCTCTTCGATAGGGGTGCGCATACGTGCGGATGCGGGACACCACTGCTCTCATTCCATCCTCCCTTGTTTAGGGGAGAATGAAATTAAAAGTACAAGAGGAGTGATGTCTAAGATATCGCATTGGAATGCGCCTCGGTTGCCTTTAGTGGATTTTTTATCCAATATGGGAACTTTTGGGTTTCCCGCATCAAGTTATCCCTTGTTTAGGGGATACCAGGATATGGGAATGCATCACCCTTTCATTCCCATTTTCCTTTTTTTAGGGGAAAACGGAAAAATGCCAAAAAGGATGTTGCGACGCCCCCACTATGGATTTTATAAACATAGTCTTATGGCCTATTTCGGATCACTATGGGAGCTTTGGGTTTCCCGCATCTAGTTATCCCTTGTTTAGGGGATACCAGGATATGGGAATACATCATCCTTTCATTCACATTCTCCCTTTTTTATGGGAAAACGGGAAAGTTGAAGAAAGGAGTGTTGCGAGGCCCCACTGGATCCAAAATGTTTTAGAGTCGCCATCTTTACTTTAAGGCAAAATAAAGCAAAACCAAAAAAAAAAAGAAAAGCCAGAGACTGTAAAACGGGTTCGGAGGCTAAGTTACGAGTTGGGAATGTGCTAGGCACCCAATTGGCCCTTTCGGTCTCAGAAGTTGTTTTTGCTAAAGTGTGCTTTTTTTTATATTTATCTAGCAAATAAACAAAGTATTAAAAGACAAGAAAATAAAAGCAAATACATCCGTGGCTACATTATTTACGGACTTGTTGCTATTTTCTTACAATAATTACAAATATATTTAAAAATATTTGGCCATTATAACGGCTCTTTTACATAATATTTTCTAACTAAATCCAGGTAGCACAACGGCTTATATTTGCTACATTGGGCCGGATTTAAAGAAAAATTTTATAAAAAAATAACGTCCTTAAAAGCTATTACCTTTTAAAGCGCGGTGTGCTCGCTCTGTCCTTCAGGGAGAGGGAGTCTTTTTTGTTGTTGTCGTGTTGTTGTTGTTGTTGTGATTTGGGCAGAGTGACTGCTTATTTCGGATGGTTTTGGCTCGTTCACTCGGGCAGAATGACGGCTTATTTGTGGTTGTTTTGGCCTTTTTGGTTGGGCAGAATAAGACTTATTTTTGGTGTTTTTCGGCCTATTACTTGGGCAGAGTAACGACTTACTTTATGGTTTTTGGGCCGGGGAGGTGAGGTGGATACCTAACTAAAAGGCTAGGGATCACTTTTAACCGGTGGATTTTTGTTTTGGCGGAGTTTGAACGGGGTTTCGAAGCTTTGTGGGCTAAACAATCCCTATCTCACTTCTCTCGCTACTCTCAGCGTTATAAGAACGCAGAGGAAAATCTTCAGCGTTTCTCCGTGATCGCTCTTCCGTCTTCAGAAGTGAGCCCATCACCTTTATTTATAGGTGGGCAAGAGGACACATCAGGGATTAAAAATCCCTTCAGCGCGTATCAAAATCTTGTACACCAGCCTTCGATTATTGTACAATGCGTTAACTGGGAGAGGAACTGTAGCTTGGTGGGCGCGGAATCACCCTTGGCTTGGCGCAGCGCCAGATCAGCCTTTTTGCAGCGCCAAGTGACTGTTCAAGTTTCAATTTTGGCATTTTCACCCCTCACATTTTACTATTTTGCGCATCCTGCTTTTCCTTTCGCATTCTTGACTCCTGTAACTTGACAATTGTTAAGTTTAAGCAGTTCTTGATATCACATGCCAGAGTCACATATCAGGGGTACGAAATTGGGGTGTCTACAAGGTCGGCTGAGTACCACAAGAAAAAGGAAGATAAGAAGAGGAACTCGGAGGATAGCTCAGGGAGGTACCGAGGCCAATCCAATGGTCAAGGAACTGGTGGTTACGGTAATAAGAGAAGAACCACAGAGGATACCCGTTTCAAAGGGGGAGCTCAGCCGTCAAGGAATCAGTCTCAAAGTCAGGGATCGAATTTTAACCAGAAAATAGATGACACGTGCCGCACTTGTGGCGGTTTGCATCCAAATAAGCCTTGCTACTGAGGGACAGGGGCATGTTTTAACTGTGGTAGGGTGGGGCACATGATCAGGAACTTCCCGGAGCCGCTCAAAAATACTTTCAACAAAGGCTCGGGGAGTGGGGACAAGGACAAACCCAAGGCATAAGGAAGAATTTTTGCTATGACAACTAGGGATGCTCGGCAACTAATGATGTGGTGGCAGGTATTGTACATCTCTATACCCGCAACGTGTATGCTTTAATTGACCCTGGTGCTACCCACTCTGTCATTTATGCTGCTCTTGCACGTCGCATGAAATTATCTCCCCAAGATCTAGATGTCGAGTTAATCATAGATACCCCAATCAAGGAATCTATTCTAGTAACTACAGTGTTTAGGTCTTGCCCTCTGAAACTCGGGGATAGGGAGTTGCCTTTTGGCTTAATACCCTTAGACATTCAAGATTTTGATATTATACTTGGTATGGATTGGTTAGCTGCTTTCCATGCTAAGGTGAATTGTTTTGAGAAAAAGGTGGTGTTTTGCGTTCCGGGTGAGCCAGAGTTTAGGTTTAATGGTTCCATGACAGTGGGCGTGTCGGGTCTTATTTCTTTCTTAAAGGCAAGGAGACTTTTGAGAAAGGGTTGCCAGGGATATCTAGCGTCCATCACCGACACACGTAAGGAAGAAGTTAGCCTCGAATCACTTCCAGTAGTTAATGAGTTTGGGGATGCATTTCCAGAGGACTTACCCGGTCTACCACCAGAACGGTAGGTAGAATTTGTGATTGACCTAGTGCCTGGGACGACACCCATCTCGAAGGCACCATAAAGGATGGCGCCGGCAGAACTTAAGGAATTGAAGGAAGAGTTGCAAGAACTGCTGGAAAAGGGGTTAATTAGGCCGAACGTTTCACCTGTTGTTTGTAAAGAAGAAGGGCAGTCCATGAGGTTATGCATTGATTATCGGGAGTTGAATCGGGTTCTAGTAAAGAATAGGTACCCTCTACCAAGAATTGATTATTTGTTTAACCAGTTGCAAGGTGCTCATTACTTCTCCAAGATCGATCTCCGATTAGGTTACCATCAGTTAAGGGTTAGGAATAAAGATATTTCTAAAACGGCATTTAGAACCAGATATGGCCACTATGAGTTCCGGGTTATGCCATTTGGGTTGACCAATGCTCCGGCCGCATTTATGGACTTGATGAATAGGGTGTTCAAGAAGTTTCTTGACCGCTGTGTGATTGTGTTCATTGATGATATCTTAGTCTACTCTAAGACCAGGGAGGAGCATGAAGAACATTTGAGAGCTGTGCTGCAGATCCTAAGAGAAAAGAAATTATATGCCAAATTTAAGAAGTGTGAATTATGGCTGGAGAAGGTAGCTTTCTTGGGGCACCTAGTATCAAAGGATGGAATCTCTGTGGACCCAGTTAAGATTGAGACGGTGGTAAATTGGGAGCGACCCACAACTGTCACGGAGGTTAGAAGTTTCCTGGGGTTGGCCGGTTATTATCGCCGATTTGTGGAGGGGTTCTCAAAGATAGCAGTACCCTTATCTAGATTGATCCAGAAGAACGTTAAGTTTGTATTGACAGATGAATGTGAGGCTAGTTTTCAAGAGTTGAAGGATCGATTGGTATCAGCTCTGATCCTTACCTTACCATCTGGGTCGGAAGGATTCGTGATCTACAGAGATGCATCACTAAAAGGATTAGGGTGCGTCTTGATGCAAAATGACAAGGTAATTGCTTATGCTTCCCGACAACTCAAGAACTATGAGAAGAATTATCCAACCCATTATTTGGAGTTGGCAGCTGTGGTGTTTAATTTGAAAATTTGGAGGCATTATCTGTGTGGGGAGAAGTGTGAGATTTATACCGACCATAAAAGTCTTAAGTATATATTCACACAAAAAGAATTAAACATGCGGCAGCGAAGGTGGTTGGAACTACCGAAGGATTATGATTGTACGATACTATATCACCCTGGGAAGGCCAACGTCGTGGCGGACGCTTTGAGTCGGAAAAACCAAGGGAGCTTGGCAGCTATGATCACTAAGGAAATGAGAAATTTAGACGATCTAGAATCCTTGGGAATTGAAGTTAGGGTTCGAGGCGGTAGGGGACTTTTGGCTGTAATGAGTGTGCAACCATCTTTGTTAGAAAGAATTAAGGCAGGACAGGCTGTGGACCCAAAGTTGATGAAAGTCTCGAAAGGTCTCGAAGAGGGTCGTCATTCAGATTTTCGGGTTAGTAGTGATGGAATTCTATGTTTTGGATCTGGAGTTTGTGTCCCCTCAGACCCAGAATTGAATAAGAAAATCTTGGAGGAAGCACATAGCTCGAGGTTCGCGGTACACCCCGGTAGTACTAAGATGTACCGGGATGTGCGTGATACCTTCTGGTGGGACAACATGAAAAGGGAGATCGCGGAGTTCGCCTCCAAGTGTTTGGTGTGTCAACAAGTGAAGATCAAACATCAGAAGCCAGGAGGGTTATTGTAATCATTGTCGGTGCCCGAGTGGAAGTGGGAACATATCACCATGGATTTTGTGATCGGGTTGCCTAGGACCTTGAAGGGTCATAATGCTATATGGGTTATTGTGGACCGATTAACCAAGTCTACACATTTTCTGGCTTTTTGGGTTACAGATTCTTTGGAGAAGTTGGCAAGGTTGTATGTTAACGAGATTGTCAGATTGCATGGGGTTCCAGTCTCGATTGTGTCAAATCATGATGCAAGGTTCACCTCTAAGTTTTGGGCCGGTCTGTAGAAGGCGTTAGGTACAAAGTTGAGCATAAGCACGACTTTTCACCCACAAACAGATGGTCAGTCAGAACGGACCATACAGACAATGGAGGACATGTTGCGGACGTGTTCTTTGGATTTGCAGGGCAGTTGGGATGATCACCTGCCGTTGGTGGATGATCGATGTATTTTATACGTCGATTTCGGATACTTTTATGACTTAAATTGAGCGATTCCACGAGGCTTTTGGCTACTGATATGTGTTTTTCAGTTGTTTTATGAGTTTCAGGGTTTTAGGTGAAATTATACAAATCGTAAGGCTTTTTAGTGAAAATTCCAAGAAGGGGTCAAAGTGTAAAATGAAGAAGAAACAGCAGAGGACAAGGCTGGACACCTTGCGGCCGCAAGGTGTATCTTACCTTGCCTTCGCAAGGTAGGCAGTATGATCAGAAATTAAGCCCCGGAATTATGAAGGCCCTTGCGGACGCAAGGGTGTTATGACCTTGCGGCCGTAAGGCTGTCAGAATGCAGTTTCGTGAGTTTTCAAGCCAGACTGGAAGACCTAAACCCCCTACAACTCTATGGTATAAATAGAGGACGGTAGCCAAAGCTTAGGACGTCCAGAAATTAGTTTTAGATAGTTCTAGCTTAGGATTTAGTGTGTATAACATAATTAGTTGTTGTAATTACAAGTTTGGAAGATCGATTCATGTATTCTATCATCTCCATGTGTTGTTCATCTTCAAGGATGAACTAAACATCCATTAATCTAGTAGTTGGGAGGTAACTTGTATCGAATCTATGCTTTAATTATATTTTTATTCATTCAATTCTTGTTGATTGTGGTGTTTATCAATCCCTCTATTATTTCACTTTGAACAAATGAATGTAATCGTGAATAATAAAGGCTTAGAGGTGCGGATAACTGCATGATCAATGTGCATATGTCGTACACTGGTTCACCATCACAATAAATTGAACCTATCGATGCACGAGAGTGATAAGTTAAGGTCAGGTTCCATATATGACCTAAGTGATAGTTAGATCATATGTTCTTGTGCCTGGGATATATAATGGATGAATTATTTGAAGATGGAGACTGAACGGTAATTTAACAGGCTATATCTATATTTTGTGAACGAACCCAAGAGATTGAATGATACTTTATTAAAATAAGCCATAAAGGAGATACAAATGAAACCCTAATCCTAGATTTCCCTCCACCATAAGATCTTCATAATCTGTAATTGCTGCTAATTAGTTAACATTAGAATAATAATTAATTTAGAATAAAATCAATATAAAAACCCCCCTTAGTTTAATAATTTGCTACCGATAATCGTGCTATATGAGATCTTCTTGTCTCTGTGGTTCGACCATTGCTTCCCAAAACTATTGTTCAATAGTCTTGTCCACTTGCAAGGAAAATAATTAAAATAAAACATCGATCAAGTTTTTGGCGCCGTTGCCGGGGACAAGCTAGTTTGCATAGTTAGTTTGTTGGTAGCGTAATTCTTAATTTTAGTTTTTATAAAAAAATATATAAAAATACAAAAAAATTATTTGTTTTTAGTTAGTTGTTTTAAATTGTTTTATTTATTTTATGCACGATCGTAGATCTTTGAATCCTAAACTGGTAGAACTTAATCTAGATATAAATAATATTAGAAAGAATCAAGAAGATTTTGAAAATCTAGCAACCCAACCTGATAATCAAGAAAAATTGAATCAAGTGGATCCTCTGGTTGATCCTCCAATGGACAATATTAATCAAAATTCTAAAAATCTCGTTCATCCGGTTAATGTGAATCAAAGAGAAGAAGAACCTGCTAGAAGAAATATGGAAGTAGTAACAAACCAAAGAACTATTAATGATTATAGTCGACCCACACTGAATGTAGTAACATCATGTCTAGTCTTACCGGAAGCAGTAAGGAATTTCAAATTAAAATGTCATTCTTTTAATGCGATACCTTCTTTTCATGGAATGCCAGCCGAAGATCCAGTAAGTTTCCTTAGAGATTACGAGTATATGACGAGTACTTTTCCGTTAGGAGGGTTGACTGAAAATCAAGTAAAAATGAAATACTTTCCAAGTGCATTAAAAGATTTGGCGAAAAGATGGTTTATGAATTTAACACCTAGTAGTGTTTATACTTGGGCTCAATTATATGATTTGTTTATGAGCAAATATTATAAGCATGCATCTCTTACAGAATACAGAAAACAAATCATGTCTTTTCAAAATGAACCAGGTGAAACATTCCATGAAGCTTGGGATAGATTTAAAAATGTACTTATTATGTGTCCTCATCATAATCTGTCTCAAGATGTGCTAGTACTTCAATTCTATCATGTTCTTTCGCCTGCTTTACAAACTATGGTTGATAGTGCGGCCGGTGGCGCTATTAATAGAATGACACTAGTTGCACTAGAAGAATTATTTTAGATGTTAAGTGTAAATTCTCAACAGAAAAGTGCAAGATGTAAAAGTAGAGGTTTATATCAAGCTCAAGATAAATCAGATACACAAACTCAATGTGAAAATTGGTCAATTCAAGAAGCATGTGCCATGTGTGGATTATATTCTCATGCTACTAATCTTTTTCCATCTAGTGCTATGTATTATGAACAGGTGAATGCCATGAACATGTACCCTCAAAGACAAAGGAATGATCCCTACTCAAACACATATAATCCTGGTTGGAGGAATCATCCTAATTTTTCATGGGGAGGAAATAAACCACTACAACCTCAACCACCACAACTTGAACAATTCCCAAATCAAGGACAATTGCGAATTGAAGAAGTCTCAAAATCAGATGGAGCAAGCAAAGGTCAAGCTGCCCTTATGAAATATTTATTAGAAGAAGTAGAAAATTTAAAGAATAAACTTGCAAAAATTGATATCGAAAATGTAAGACCCCGAACCTTCGTGTATTTGACTTTCTCGTGTTGCATGCCTTGTTGTTAATGCGTCGAGTTTTTAACTTAACATGATAGCACCTAAATAAGTCTCATTGGAGTCTTAGTACCTTGCATATAAGATTTACAATGTTCATCTTAGTTGTTGTATGCTTGGTTAAGAGTTTAGAAGCATTGTTGCTTCGTTTGAGCCTTAGGGTTTCTCGCGATTGCCTTCGTTGCTTGTATTGTTTGTTCTTTCAACTTGCGAGAAGTTCATTTAAGTTCTAAACCAAGTGTACTAGTATTTCCCATGCTTGCATAATCATTGTTCATAGACTTGTTGCATTTGGAAATAAGATGACCAACATATTACTTCACAGATTCAGTCCGGTTTTGGGCAAATTTCGGGAAAATTCTGGTACCAATCTACAGAAGATAATTTTTTAAATATTTAGTATGTTTTACCTACATATGTTAGGATACGTCCTGTAAAATATGGTATTTTTCCAAGGTGTATAAGTACCTCATTTAGTTATTGACTTACGGCTGTGCCAGAATTCTGTTTTCAGGAAATCAGCTTCTATACTTGAAATTGTAGTAGCCATATTTTGATGAATATAAGTCCAAATTGAGTAATTTAAAAGGCTAAACTATAGTTTAAAGAGTCTAGTTTCACAAAAATAAATAATCACCTCATTTGGAGGTGTGAGATATTTATGGTCGATTTTACAAGATTGACTGTCTGTTTTCTAGATTTTGGATTTTTGACTTGTTTTGGTTGAAGACCCCCTTGCCCCTTGTCCAAAGTCCGACCATTTCAGCCTAGAACACCATTTTTGACTTTAGTCAAACCCTTCTAAGCCCTTGGATCAACCCTTATCAAAGACCATCCTCCCTTAGCCAATAGAAAGGATTATAACCCCCTTCACTTGGATTAGGGTCTAAATGGTAAGTATATAAATCATTTTTCCAGCCTAATTCAGCCATTTGTGATCAAAAACTTCAGAGATACAGAGCTTCAAGCTCCATTTTCGTCCATGGAGGAAACCCTAGCTTGAGAGACCATTTCCCGGAGTTCCGGTGGTCCGATCGGCGATCCGAGACCGCCAAATCGAAGGCCTTGATCTCCTCTACAACAATCCTTGCTTTGATCATCCATTCATCCATTAATCTTAGGCTTAAGGTACGTTGAAAATTCCCTGAGATTTTCATGTTCAATAAAATGACATGACCCCTTCATTATAGTTGCTCTATTGATGATTATGAACATCTTTTGTGAAGACAAATCCTCCAATTCAACCTAAGAAATATGAGTAGGATTTTATGAATTCTTATTGAAGTTGTGATTTTGACTTTATGCAAAGCATGAATGTTGTTTATAATGAGCTTAGGAACAACTCTTGTTAAAGATTATGTTTCAATTCATGGTTTAACAAAATCTCTGATTCTAGGGTTTGAAACTTGGGATTGTGTTTAAGGCTAGTTTAAGATCATGAGCGGCCTAGTTATCAAGTTCTAAATGAAAGGAGAACTTAGGAAAGGACAATGTAATGCATATAGTATCAATGCTCTATTTGGTTGAATTTTAGTAAAACTCACCGGAGTTGAGATTAGGGAGTTATTGAACAATACCGACTCCACATTCAGTCCCTACGATGTTTGTAATGCGTTAGACTAATATATTAGCTTACGTGACTTTGGGATGGATTGAAGGGCATGTTTGATTTGAGTGATTATAAGATTCAATCGAGTTCTTATGTGGTTTATGTGATTGTGCGAAGCAAATGCACAATTGAGAGCATGTTGTAGAATGATGTATCTACTTGACAGGTTGAATTCGCTCTTGTCGAATTCCTACTTGATTCTTTAATGAGTAAAAACACCTACTTGTTGAATAATGAATTTGAGGACTATTCTATAAGAGGATTTGGATTGGGGCTTTCTTAGTACTCTATACATGGAGTCTACTTGTATAAGTCGCTAGGATGACCATGTTGTTATCTAAGACTCACCGGTATGGTTTGACCTTACGGGTTATTACCGCTCTAGTGTTGCTTAAGTCTTTGACTACCATCGACTTTTGTGTTATTGAATGAGTTACTACTCTAGTAAGAGTTTAGTAAATGGCTTCATGATCCGAGACTAACGGAGTAGTCTTGGATAGTATTTAATGATGATGGTTAAGTTGTGACTCGTTGAATTTCATAGGTGAATATGGAATCTTGTGTATGTTTTATATTATGACTAAATGCATGATTTCCTACCTTGTCAAGAATTGATTCTTCTATGTGTTTCTATGATATGACTTATGAGCATATTGAATGTAATTTGCCTTCGTGCCCGATACGTTTCTGATTAATGAATTGTGGTGAACTTGGATTCTACTATTAAGTGGAATTATGAATCGAAATTGAACTAAGCTTGATTTCACAATAATCAACTTGGCTTCCCTTATATAACTAACTTGGGACTTGAACTAAGATTCCTAAATGGAATGAGAACCTTGCTATGCCTCAAAAGAGAACATAGAAAAGAGTCTTGGGATGCCTATAGTGTTCAAACTCTATTTGGTTGGAATTGTAGTAAAGACTCAAGTCGGACTCTATTTGTTAAGTTGGAATTGTAGTAAAGACAATTGAACCTCGACGAGGATCGTGGTGAAGGAACAATCCTATGACAATTATATTCCAGGATCTAGATGACTAGCTTGACTAGATAACTTTTGGACTTGAATTGAATAGAGTTGAATAGAGTAAACAAACTTGGCACTTATGATTTAGAGACTCAAATGAGTTACTATTGTGGTTTTGTGATTTATGTAACAATGTGCATAATCGTATGAGTTTAGTAGGTCATTATATCTACTTGAGAATTAGCAAGTAAACATCTACTTGTGCATTGCATATAAGTCCAGCTGGCATTACTTGAGTTTTCATGATGATGGTGGGACGATGCATTGCCTTCACGAATTATGGGATTCGTGATTGTAATGTATCGCCGTACCGGATTCGGGTTTCACACACACCTCCACTGCTAGCTAGAGTGGGGAAGTAGCCCCCTTTGTCGTAACCAATTGAGCACATTGGCTAGTGCTACTTTCCTGAGTAGAGAACTCAGACCCGAGAAGAGAGCTCGGTACTTTGATACCTGAACACGGGTATCACTGGCACGATATGATTAACAATTGTGATTGCAGGAGTAATACGACGACGGTGATTTGGTATCTTCTCTATCCCTTACGTGGATTCCTATGGGCACTTATGTGACAACAAAGTGTTAGTTGAACATGAGATCTTATTGACCATGTTTGTATTGGCTGATGTTATATGAGAGATTTGATATGTATATATAGACATATGCATACTTGTATATGAGATATATATGAAAGACTTGATATGTATATATCTAGATATGCACACTTATGCATGATGATTGTATGGGAGACTTGATATGTATATGTAGAGATATACATACTGATATAGGTGTATATATATAAACATGCACCCTTACACGTGGTAATAGTGTGAATAGCTTGATTTGTATATATAATGATATGTATACTTGCGTATGATGTTTTGTGGGAACTACCTTCTAACTTGTTTAATCTGTGTTTGAACAGGGAATTACACCCTGGTTCATTTGGACGTTTAGTAAGTAAGAAGAAATGGATATCTTGAGGAGTATCGAAACGATACGACCCCTCTTCATGGGTTTTTCTATCATATATAAAATGACACCCTGCTTATGTTTATGTTACATAATTATATGTTGCATATATATTGTAGTAGCGTACTGGGTCATTATGACTCATCTCGTACTTGTTTTTAGTTGCAGAATCGATAGATGCACCGAGGTCGAGTAGATCGTGATCGTAGTGTGGCGCAATGGTCGATAGATCGAGGTTAGATCGTGTGGTTCGTGTTTTAGCGATCGACTTTCCCGAGTAGCAGCCTTGTGTGTGGTCTTGTTCCTTTTTAGCATTGTCATTGATTTCATGTACTTTGCTATTCTTGTGAGATCGAACATTTTGTAAAGTTATTTAGACTTTACAATCGGTAGAATACTGGGTATTTGTATTGGTTATTTCTTGGGCCGACATGTAGTGACGTGCCTTGTTTGTATATGGAGATCATGCTATGAATGAAATGAACTTGTGACTTGATCGAATGAGTTACACTGTATTGAATGTCTTTCTTGTTGGGCGAATATGTGGTCTATCATGACTCAAGTAAGTGACTACTTGATTATAGTGTAAGGGCGTTAGACCCTAGTGATTCGTATTGTGGTCTGAATAATTTAATCCTAGCCTTTGAAGAAAAAAATTAAATTCTTGGTTGGAAGTTGAAGTTAGTTAGTTCGGTACAATTAATGCACATGCATGAAATACTCATTAGTTGATAGAGAGGAATTTAAACCTTGATATCCACGTTGATGGAACTTTGTACTTTTGCTAATGTCTTTTGAACTCCGCCAAGAGTCAAGATGACTTGATTTTGGAATTTATTGTAGTTGAGACGGAGTATTTCTCCCCCTCGTGTTTGAGTCATACCTAGACTGGCCACCTCGACTTCAGGCCGTAGTATTGAACTTTGGTTGTTGTCGAGTTTTGAATTCGAGGGACTTAATTCTTTTTAAGGTGGTGAGGATGTAAGACCCCAAACTCCGTATTTGACTTTCTCGTGTTACATGCTTTGTTGTTAATGCGTCGAAAGTGTTTATCTTAACATGATACACCTAAATAAGTCTCATTGGAGTCTTAGTACCTTTGCATAAGATTTACAATGTTCATCTTAGTTGTTGTATGCTTGGTTGAGAGTGAAGATTTCATTGTTGCTTCGCTTGAGCCTTAGGTTTCTGAATTGCCTCGTTGCTTGTATTGTTTGTGCTTTCAACTTGCAAGAAGTTCATTTAAGTTCTAAACCATGTACTAGTATTTCCCATGCTTGCATAATCATTGTTCATAGACTTGTTGCATTTGGAAATAAGATGACCAACATATTACTCTCTTCATAGATTCATCGGTTTTACAAACTTCGGGAAAATTCTGGAACCAATCTACTGAAGAGAATTTTCTAAAACTTTAGTATGTTTTACCTACATATGTTAGATACTCCTGTAAAATATAGTATTTCAAGGTGTATAAGTACCTCATTTAGGTTCTCACTTTTGGCTGTGCCAGAATTCTGTTTTCAGGAAATCTAGCTTCTGTACTTGGGAACTTTGTAGTGTTTCATATTTTGATGAATATAAGTCCAAATTGAGAATTTAAAAGTGGCTGGAACTATAGTTTTAAAGCAAGTCTAGTTTCATAAAAATAATCACCTCATTTGGAGGTGAGGATATTATGGTCAATTTTACAAGATTGACTGTCTGTTTTCTAGATTTTGGGTTTTGACTTGTTTTGGTTGAAGACCCTTGCCCTTGCTCCCTTGTCCAAAGTCCGACCATTTCAGCCTAGAACACCATTTTTGACATTAGTCAAACCCTTCTAAGCCCTTGATCAATCCATTATCAAAGGCCATCTTCCCTTGAAGCCACAGAAAGGCTTATAACCCCTTCACTTGGATTAGGGTCTAAAATGGGTAAGTATATAAATCATTTTTTCCAGTCTAATCTCAGCCATTTGATCTAAAAACTTTAGAGATCAGAGCTTCAAGCCCATTTTCGTCCATGGAGAAAACCAGCTTAGCTTGAGAGACCATTTCCCTGAGTTCCGGTGTCCGATCGGCTATCCGAGACCACAAAATCGAAGGCCTTCATCTCCCTCTACAACAACTCACTTTGATCATCCATTCATCCATTAATCTTAGGCTTAAGGTACGTTGACAATTCCCTGTGATTTTCATGTTCAATAAAATGACATGACCCTTCATTATAGTTGCTCTATTGATGATTATGAACATCTTAGAAGACAAATCCAATTCAACCTAATAATAGTGAGTAGGATTTTATGAATTCTTATTGAAGTTGTGATTTTGACTTTATGCAAAGCATGAATGTTGTTTATAATGAGTTTAGAACAACTCTTTGTGAAAGATTATGTTTCAATTCAAGGTTTAACAAAAATTCCCATTCTAGGGTTTGAACTTGGGATGTTTATGCTTAGTTCTAAGGATCATGAACTGCCTAGTTATCAGTTCTAAATAAAAGGAGAACTTTAGGAAAGGAATGTAGTTTGTAGTATCAATGCTCTATTTGGTTGAATTTTAGTAAAACTGTTCTAGAGTTGAGATTAGGGAGTTGAACAATACTCCACATTCAAATCCTCATGTTTGTAGTGCATTAGACCTGGTGATATTAGCTTTACATGACTTTGGGATGATTGAAAGGGCATAAGTATTTTAGTGATTATAAGACTCAATGAATTTTTATGTGGTTTATGGATTGTGAAGCAAATGCACAATTG
>CM028381.1:104830399-104862361 GCA_013146195.2 Codonopsis lanceolata | reverse complement strand
AAAACAACTAAGGCGTCGTTATTTTATTTTATATTTCTGTCTTTTATTTATTTTTTAAAAGTTGTTATTTAAATCCGACGCAATGTAGCCCATATAAGCCGTTGTGCTTTAGGATTAGAATAGGAAATATTATGTAAAGAGCCGTTATAATGGCGAAATATTCTTAAATATGTTTGTAATTATTGGAAGGAGGCAATGCGAGTCCAGTAAATAATGTAACCATGAATGTATTTATTTAAATTTCACATCATTTTAATACCTTATTTATTTGCTAAATAAATGTGACAATAAGCATACTTGACCAAAAACCATTTCGAGACGAAAGAGCAGTTGGAGTGCTAGCACCTTCCCAACTCGTAACTTAGCCTCCGAACCCGTTTTCTTTTCTCTGGTTTATTTTTCTTTCTTTGGTTTTGCTTTATTTGCCTTAAAATAAAGATGGCGACTCTAAAACTTTCAGATTCGGTGGGGCCTCGCAACATTCCCTCTACACTTTCCGTTCTCCCTAAAAAGGGAGATATGGGAATGGAGGGGTGATGCATTCCCATATCTGGTATCCCCAAGCAAGGGATAACTTGATGCGGGGAAACCCAAAGCTCCCATAGTAATGCTGAATGGGCCATAAGGCTATTTTCAATAAATCCATGGTGGGCGTCGCAATATCCTTTTTACTTTTCGTTTCCCTAAAAAAGGAAAATGGGAATGAAAAGAATAATGCATTCCCATATCTGGTATCCTAAACAAGGGATAACTTGATCGAAAACCATCAGTTCCATATTGGATACAAAATCCACTCAACAAGCAGAGGCACATTCAACGTGCTAATAGATAGCACTCCTCTCGCACTTTTGATTTCGTCTTCCCTAAACAAGGGAGGGTGGAGCGAGAAGCGTGGTGTCCCGCATCCGCACGTGCAGCGCACCTATCCAGGGCGCGGGCGCGAGATACTCCGAACCTCACGAGAATGGCTAATTACAAGCGGCAAAGGCTCACCACGATAAAAGGGTTAGGTAATCGGTCATTTCTTTGTGGGCGATGGGTTCTCGCAAGATTGAAGCAACAGGCCATCGAGCAGAGTGGGGGAAACTTTCTCCAAATTGGGAAGGTCCTTTTCAGGTTGTCAGAATTGTTAAAGAAGGGACCTATACATTGCTAACAGAGAATGGTAGCGAGCTGAAACATCCATGGCATGCAGATCATTTGAAGAAATATTATCGATGATTGATAGCGTTCAAGATGGAATGCAAATCATTTGAAGAAATATTATCGATGATCGACAATGTTCAAAATATTTGTCTTTTTCCCTGTCTTAAAAGTTGAGGTGAAATGAACGAGCATGCGTTGGTTTTCATTTTTCAATTATTTCGTTTACAGCATTTAGTGCAGAACTCAATTATACTTTTGGCGGGTAGGGTAATTTCCTTGCTCGGTGTGAAAAGTTGGTGTTTGAGTGAGTTAATGTTATCTCGATTATTCTCTTTCTCACGAGCACGGGGTATCTTTGCTCATGGAAAAGGGTTGGTGTTCGAGTTAGTTGATATGGTTATTATTCTCGATTATTCTCTCTTTCACGAGCATGAGTTGCCCCTGCTCGTGAAAAAGGGTTGGTGTTCGAGCTAGCTGCTTTGATCACACTCCTTCACAATTACTGGCTATTTTAGCCTGGGTGAAGGAGGTGTTCAAGTAGAAATAGTTGAAATATTTGTGGGGGCTCAAGCAGACAGAATTTTAGCAGCGAAGTCAAAAGCAGAAAAGTAATATTACATAACCAAGAAAAACCAGAAAAATAAATTGTTCAAACGACCAGAGACACAAATTGTTCTTGAAAATTACTGTGGCACGCAGGCCAGAAAGTTTCAGACATCAGATGGAATAATTGAGGTGGCTGCTTGATTGGTGGTTGTTGTTTCTTCGAGATTGGCTTCGATGATGATTACATCTTCTTCGTTGGCCGGGCCAGCAGTGTTTTCTGTTGCTTGCGCTTGAGCTGTCCAGATTTGAGTCATTAGCTCGCTTATGGTGACTTGAGCAGTAGGAGGAGGGGTCCAGGGAGACAGTCCTTTTTCTGTATCGGCTTCGACAAGAGACTCCAGCTCGTCTTCAGTGTAAGGAACAAGGGCATGGCCGGGGCAGTGAGGCAAAAGGCGGGTTGGTGCCCCCTCGGCAACTCGAGTCGGATCTCGGTATTTGCCACGATATTTGCCTCAGCACGTGATGCACCCCCTGGAGGAAAAAGGGGTAGGTTTCACTCTCGACGCAAGAAGCAAAATCTTCATAATTCTTGTAGTTGTCGATGATGGTTTGTTTTTGCTCTTCGTCGGGGCAAGCTAGCTCTTCCCTTAGTTTTCTCTCCTGCTCGGCAGTAGCGACCTTTGCCTCCTCCAGTTGTGTCTGGGTAGCTTGGAGCTCTTTCCTAACCGAGGAAATGTATTTCAGAGCCGTTTCTTCATACTTTTTGGAAAAATCCAGGTGGGATTCCAAAGCTTTTCTTTTCTTCTTCGACCTTGGAGAGCTCAGTCACTTTAGCAGTGAAAGTCTCCTCGGTCGCTTTGAGCTCGGCCTGAAGAGTGTTAACGGTTTCCTCCAGCTGGTTTTTGTCCTTCACCATTGCAGCATTGGAAGTGATGTTGTCGATAAGGCGGTCATACATCAGCTCCGTTTTCGTGGCAATCTGCAGAACACAACATAGTCAGCGTTTACGACATATTAAAAAGAAACAGATTACGAGAATAGCAAGAAAAGTTACCTCGGTCAGGCACATTCCCACTTTGCCGACAAGTACTGAGCTTGCGTGCTCTGCGCTTTTCTTACGAACCCCGCCATGTCGCAGCCTTCTCACTAAGCCTAGTCCCACAGTAGCGGGGTAGCCACTGCGTTTGAAGATGTTGATTTTATCCAGGTCGGGCACGTTGGCTATCTCGGCGATAAGGGCTCCAGCTTTCTCCCGATCCTTAGGCATGAAGAAGTTATCTTTATGCCACGAGGGAGTGGGTGGGCTAGCATCTCCAAGCATGACTTTTTCTGCTCGATGCCTGCTCCTTTTTTCTTTTGGGGGACTTTGGCTTGGGGTGGCTGCACTGGTCGTAGGATGGGTGCTTACAGTAGTAGGATTAGCTCTTTGGACAGCGGGCATCGTGGGTGCAAGCGTGGTCGGTTGGCTTGGCTCTGGTTGACTCCGTTTTGTACCTCACCCGATTGTGGTGGCCGGAATAGTTGGAAGAGCATCAGGAGTTTGAGTGGAAAGATGCTTGCCTCTTTTGGTCGCTCCTTTCTTGGCGGCCTGAAGAAACTTGTTCGCATCGTTTAATTGCTTCATATCTGCAAGTGCCAGGGCAAAGATATAAGAAAAATTAAGCAAACAATGGGTTTACAAGTTTTAAATCGAGAGCAGAGTGTAAAGTCAAACCGATAATCGAAAAGGCGGGTGTGCAATTGGATCCAGTTCGTGCACAATCAAGGCATTCACTGGGAAATTTCTTTCTGCGACATTTTCCCCAGTAGGGATGTGGTTGTTCGGGGTCAATGGTAACTCGAGGCTCGACTCCCTCCACGGGCCAACTTATGATGCTGGCCAGACGAAGAAGAGTATAATCGGATGTGAGGACCCGCAGTCAAGTACCCAGTCTTGTCCAGCTCGCCCATCTTTTACTCCGAGAAGCGATCTGAAGGCTCTAACTATTTGGGGTTCACCAGCTCGGAAGGCGGTCTTGTCGTAGTCGGGGAGCCCGAAGTCATGCAGGTAAGGAGATGTGACAGCCCGACCCGGACCCCAATGCGAGATCCCGAGTCGTGCCGTCCAAATAGGCAATAACACAAGCATGCGCAAGTAGGATAATAAAATTCATGTGGCGCAACATCGCATACGAATAACAACTCGGCTACACTTGGCCGGAAAATAACTTTAAAATAAACAAGTCATCGGCGACGTTACAGCCGGAACCCAACAACTACTCCTACAATTTTAACACATGCTTATAAAAACCTCAACGGCCACAACATGCCGGAGACAACAACAACAATAATAATTAAAAGAGCTTTAGCGGAAGAAACTGTAGCGAACCAATAACATATAAACAGGCTCGACATATAAGTCGGCATACAAAAGATTACAAGTGTCAAATCATTAAGTTTACCACAATAACAAAAACCCCAAGTCAAGTCTATTTGACTTGCTTCCCAACGTCCTTGCCAAAATAAAAGACTAATTATCAAAAGTCCAAAAGAGCAACCTTGAGCTCACAAGCAACCAGACGCAAGTATGGCGAGTCTAGCGCGAACCGTCTCCTCGGCTCGGATCTAAGGAAAACAGAGCAAACAAATAGGGTAAGTCGAAAGACTTAGTAAGTTACTAAAAATGCATGTTCATGTTATAGCATGACATTTATCACAGTTATAGTACATAATCATCATATGGCACTTAGCACATTGTTCACATAAGTGCGTAAAATAAATCATACAAGTAGGATATGATATAGTCACGGCCGCTTCGTAGCTCCTGCAATACACTCTGTTACTAGTTCGTGCCATCGATGTTATGTGAATTCATCGACTCATACCGAGAACCTACTCGATTTCATTAGCAAGCCAATGCGGCATGTATTGTTACAGCAAAGGGGCTACTTCCCCCCCGCGCCCACGGTGGAGGTGTGTGTGAAGTCCCAGGTGCGGCGATCCATAGCGAGCACGAATCCCATAATTCGTGAAGGCGATGCATCGTCCCACCCTGACTTAATAAACAAACCAAATAATGCCAGCTGGACTCAATGTGATGCACAAGTAGATGTTTACTTGACTTAAACCAATTAAGGACCGAATTCGACAAGAGCGAACTCATCCGACAAAGTAGGGTATTAATCTCTACCATAAAACATGTCAAGGCAATTAATTGCTCAAACCCAATCTTCCATAACAACTTGTTGCAAACAATTAAACCAAGCTCATAATTGAGTAACTCAATCAAACGGTGTCCAAACTTCGTAGGGATTGAAATTAGAGTTTAACATGTTCAATTCTTCCCTAGAGTCGACTCCATTGAGTCTTTTCTCTAAATTCCCAATTTTGGAGAAATTGAAGCTATGTGCTTCATAACCCAACCTAGGTCATTCCTAAGTTCATCAAGGTTGTAAGTTCACCAAGGCATGGTAATGTGATTCATGTTCATCTTTAAGTTCATTTCATAGGATAGAACACATAATAGCTTAACAACATACAATGTAGGCTCAAATTAGGGCATTATCATATAGCACTTGTTCAAGCAACACATGTAATACATGTTTCTAACATGTTCAAAACCTTGATTAGACAAGATTAAAGAGTATTACAAACTTTACTAAGCATAAAATCCTCATAAACATGCTCCTAGCAAGTTCATGCTTTCAAAACACAAGAAGAGAGCATAGGAAGCATATATGTGTCCTCATTGACCTCAATCATCATAAGACTTGTTTCCTTAGGGTCAATGAGAACTAAAAAGAAGAAGAAGAAGAGTAACTTACCTGTGTTCTACACCAAAGAAAGCAAATGAGAAGATTGATCGGTTGGAAATGTTCTACTCTTCGAGCTCCATAGTTTTAATGAAGGTGGCTAGAGCAAATGGAGAAGGGATGAGGGAAGACCAAGAGGAAATCTTCAAGAAGCCATGGAAGAACTCTCAAGAACTCTCTCTCACGTTTTTGGAAAATCTTTCAGCAAATGAGGAGTCTAATGGTTGATTTGTGGCTTATAAGAAGTCAAATGTTGAGTGGGACAAGTGTCAAGACCTTGTGGTCTCTTAGAATCAGATTTTTGTGGCTTAATTGGTCACTAATGCACTCTTAATCTACTCTAAAAACATGTTACTAATGTTAGGACATAATCAAGGAGGGTTAGGGAGGTTTAGGAAAGGTTTAGATAGGGGGTTTGGGTGTAAAAGTCGTTCAGCATCAAAACAGGGGAAAAAATCCCGTAAGTGTGTATCTGATGTTGAGGCGGGCGCCTCAACATTCTCCAGGCGGGCGCCTCATCTTCTGAGCCCATTTCCAGATTTTGTTCATTTGTAATTGCTCCCGAGGCGGGCGCCTCACAAGATGGGGCGCTGGGCTTCTGGACCTTCTTTATGTCCTCAAAACTTGGTCTAAACATGTCCTAAATGGTCCCAACTTATGGGCAACCATTCTAAGGTCTAACCCAACCCAAAACAAGTCGGAAACGCACCCGAACAATAACCGGAACAAGGTAGAACAAGGCTCGAATCAAGCGACGAATGATTAACGAATCAAACACCAATCAAACTAGGATAACTTGGTCATGGAAAAGGCTTGTTTAAACATGGTTATGACCTGAATACAAAGCCAAGAACTCAACGAACACTTCGCACGACGAAATAGAAGCAAAACGAGCAACGAGGGGAAAATCGCTAAGGCCAAACCAAGGCAATCAAACCGGCGATTCAACAAACAAGCATACATGATTCTAAACATGTTAAGAGCTTCATGAATGACTTATGAATGTTTCTAAAACATTTATAGACTAAGTAAACATGCTCACAATCAACAAGAAAACATGAAGGCAAGCATACAATGCACATGCAAGAATACGGGGTGTTACACTCTCCCCTCCTTTAGGAATTTAGTCCCTAAATTCTTACCAAGTTCATCAAACAAATGTGGATGCTTTCAAGCATCTCGGCCTTCCGTTTCCCAAGTCGCTTCTTCAATGTTGTGATTTCTCCAAAGAACTTTAACTAAGGGGATTCTTTTGGTTCGTAGCACTTGCTCTTTGGTATCCAAAATCTTCACGGGCTTTTCAACATAAGACATATCCGGCTCAAACGTTATCTCCTCATACTCGAGTACATGGGACTCATCCTTCAAATACTTTTGCAACATGGAAACATGGAAAACACTATGAGTCTCCGAAAGTGAAGGTGGCAAAGCAATTCGATACGCTAAGGACCCAACTCTCTCAAGAACCTCGAATGGGCCAATGTACCTCGGTGTAAGCTTCCCTTTCTTGCCGAATCTCTTCGTACCTCTCCTCGGTGTCACCTTCAAGAACACGTAGTCTCCCACTTGGAACTCAAGATCCCGTCTTCGATTGTCGCGTAACTCTTTTGTCGACTTTGAGCGGTGCGCAATCGATCTCTAATCAACTTCACGCTCTCAGCCAACATTTGTTGCACTAACTTCGGAACCCCAAAGTTTCGCTTCTCAACTTCGTCCCAACAAATTGGTGATCTACACTTACGCCCATACAATGCTTCATACGGCGCCATCTTGATACTCGTGATAGGCATTATTATACATAAACTTCGGCTAAAGGTAAGTGAGAATCCAGCTTCCCTTGAAATCCACGGCACAAGCTCGCGGCATATCCTCCAAAATCGAATCAATCGCTCGGTGACCATCGTTTGTGGATGAAAAACATCTTGAAGTCTAATCTGGTCCCCAAGCTTCTGCAACGACCTCCAAAATCTAGATGTGAACCTCGGATCTCTATCGGACACAATACTCACAGTGCGCCATGAAGTCTCACGATCTCTCCACGAATATACAAAGTACCAAGCGAGTCAATGAATAAGTGATCGCGATCGGAATAAAGTGTGCGAGACTTAGTCAATCATCAACTATAACCCAAAGCGCATTAAATCCTCTCGGCGCTTGCGGTAACCTGTCACAAAATCCATAGTAATGAACTCCCATTTCCATTCGGGGAATCTCAAGTGGTTGTAGAAATCTGCGGGCCTCGATGTTCGGCCTTAACTGCGACAAGTCAAACACTTTGACACATACTCCATAATTTCCCTCTTCATGCCTTTCCACCAAAATTGTCTTTTCAAATCTAAGTACATCTTCGTGCTCCCGGGTGAATGGTATACCTCGTTTATGAGCCTCATCAAGAACTAACCTCTTCAATTCATCATTAGAAGGAACACAAATTCTACCTCGAAATGTCAAAGTACCCTCACTATTAATCACAAAATCAGGCGATACATTCTCAGCCAACCCATCAATAATTTTCTTCAACTCCGGATCATTCCCTTGCGCTTCTCTAATTTTCCCAAATAAACCGGCGTACAGAACATTTGCGAAAATCACACCTCTATCATAAACACTAGGACCCCAATCTCGTAAATCTTCCAACATCTTCCATTCTCTAACCATCATACAAGACATGTGAACCTTCCTACTCAAGGCATCCGCTACTACATTTGCCTTCCCCGGATGATATAAAATAGTGCAATCATGATCTTTTAATTTCTCCATCCATCTTCTTTGCCTCATGTTCAACTCCTTTTGAGAAAACAAATATTTCAAACTTTTATGATCGGTGAAAATCTCAAACTTAGCCCCATACAAGTAATGTTTCCATTTATGCAACGCGAAAATAATCGCAGCCAACTCCAAATCGTGTGTCGGGTAATTACGTTCATGAATAGACAACTTCCTCGGCATAGGCGATAACTCTTCCATTTTGCATCAGCACACAACCCAAACCTTCCTTAGAAGCATCGCTATAGATCACAAAATTATCTCCTCCACTAGGCAAAGCCAAAATAGGTGCCGTCGTCAATCGCTTCTTAAGCTCTTGGAAACTAGCTTCACATTTCTCGCTCCAAACAAATGGCACATTCTTTTGTGTCAATCTAGTCATAGGAGTCACAATCCGAGAAAATCCCTCAATAAATCTCCGGTAATAACCCGCTAAACCCAAGAAACTCCGAACCTCGAATGGCGAACTAGGCCTCTTCCAATTCATCACCGCTTCAACCTTAGAAGGATCAACGGCTATCCGCGCTAGAAACTATATGCCCCAAAAAGATACTTCCTCAAGCCAAAAGCACATTTACTAAACTTCGCATAAAATTTGTTTCTCTCGAAGAATAGACAAGACAATCCTCGAAGTGTTTCTCATGCTCCTCAGAGATTTCGAATACACTAAGATATCATCAATAAAGACTACCACGAAACAATCAAGATAGCTATGAAAGACACGGTTCATCAAGTCCATAAACACCGCTGGTGCATTCGTCAACCCCAAGCGGCATCACTACAAATTCAAAGTGCCCATATCTAGTGCGAAAAGCCGTCTTTGGAATGTCTTCCTCTCTAACCTTCAATTGGTAGTAACCCCATCTCAAATCAAGCTTAGAATACACAATAGACCCTTGCAATTGGTCAAAAAGATCATCAATGTGGGGTAGTGGATATTTATTCTTAATGGTCACCTTATTCAATTCACGATAATCTATGCATAACCCAAAACTCCCATCTTTCTTCCTCACATAAGGCCAGTGCGCCCCAAGGCGACACACTCGGTTTAATAAAGCCAATCTCTAGGAGTTCTTGCAAGCGAGTTTTCAACTCCCTAAGCTCATGAGCGCCATCCTATCACGGTGCCTTAGAAATCGGTGAAGTCCCGGAATAAGCTCAATACAAAATTCTAGCTCTCATCGGGTGGCATAGCATGGTCGGTAGAAAATACATCGGGAAACTCACATACTACCGGAACCTCTTCTAAATTCGGCGAAGACTTCTTCTTATCAACAACGCATGCAAGATAACCCGTACACCCTTGAGACAATAATTTTCTAGCCCTTAGAGCAGAAATAAAATGCAAATCACTCGATGCATGATCACCCACAAATGTAAATTCAGGCACACCCGGCATATAAAAAGTAACCCGCTTTCTATGGCAGTCAACTATAGCATGATAAGCATATAACTAGTCCATGCCAAGAATCACATCAAAATCACGTATAGGTAGAACTACCAAGTCTGCATGCAAAGTGTGGTCACCCACCAATACATCACAAGATTTAAACACTTCAGATGCGAGCATATATTCCCCGAGCGGGGTAGACACTTCAAGCAAATATGGCAAAGGTTGAGGCAGTACACATAAATTCTCAACATAATGCGAAGCAACATAAGAATGCGAAGACCCTGGATCTATGAGAACTCGAGCCTTATGATCAAATATAGAAAGAGTACCTCCTATCACGGCCGTAGACCCCTGAACCTCGCGCTGATCAAGCGCAAACACACGGCCCTGCACCTTTGGTTTACCATCCCCATCTCTCTTAGCCCCAGACTGCTGCCCGGCGCCACCCGACTGATTGGCCTTATATTTTGGACAATCTTTCCTCAAATGAGTCCCGTCTCCACAAATAAACACTTCCAGTTTTCCCCAACACCTATCGGTGTGTGGGGCTTGACAGAACGAACAAATCATAGTCTCATTACGCGATCCTTGTTGCCCTTGAGATGAAGAAGTATTGTTACCTTGCTTCCCAGACTGTGGCCTACCTTGGCCTCCACCTCTCCTATCACGGTTCCCTTGGTATCCCCTTCTGTTACCCGAATTATTTCCCTGATTGGTGCTCTGAGTAGATTGTCGTGCATTACTAGAATTATTCTTGACCCGGTGCTCCTCAATATCTTGCTCCACCTCATACGCTCGATCAACCGCACTCCGATAATCGGTGAGCTTAAGCGCTAGAATTTGTTTCCTAAATTTAGTCCGCAATCCTTTAACAAACTTATGTGCTCTCCGTGCTTCCGTAGGAATCAGATACGTACAATAGCGGCTCAATTCAGTGAACTTCGCGGAATACTCCGCCACGGTCATGCTACCCTGCTCAAGATCATAGAATTCCTTCTCCCTTTTGTTGCGAACTACATCCGGCACATATTCATTCTTAAACTCTCTTTGGAAATTGGCCCAAGTAATGGGAACTTGCTGAATCTCCCAGCTTTCCTTCAACACAGTCCACCAATGTTCGGCGGCTCCCTTAAACTTAAACGTTGTTAGCATGACCTTTTCTTCATCGGTACACCCCAACATGGATAATACCTTGATCATTTCCTCCATCCATAACTCGGCCTCCCTCGGTTTCGGTTCCCCAAGAAACGCACTAGGCTTTAACTTAAGAAATCTCTCTAGGAGAGTGGTGTCAGTCCTTGGTCTCGGTGGTGGAGGTGGTGGTGGTCTTGCTCCCCACTGCTTGACCTCCACGGCACCCCGGAAAAAGCCATTGTCTGCGATGTAATTCGGCCATATCCGGAACTACAGGATTTCTGCGGCGGTACCTCGCTTTAGGTTCAAGAACCTCTCACGGGTCTACCTCTCTGGGATTATCCATCGGACTCCTACAAGAATTCACTCGACGTTAGAATCAACACACAATTAACCAACCCACCTAGGACATGGAACCTATCCTGGCCGACAGCTAACCTATAGCTCTGATACCAACTGTGACAGCCCGACCCTGACCCCAATGCGAGATCCCGAGTCGTGCCGTCCAAATAATCAATAACACAAGCATGCACAAGTAGGATTATAAAATTCATGTGGCGCAACATCGCATACGAATAACAACTTCGGCTACACTAGGCGGAAAAACAACTTAAAATAAACAAGTCATCGGCGGCGTTACGGTAGGAACCCAACAACTACTCCTACAATTTTAACACACGGCCTGCTTATAAACCATGCGGCCACACAGGAGACAACAACAATAATAATTAAAAGAGCTTTAGCGGAAGAAAGCATGCGAACCAATAACATATAAACAGGCTCGACATACAAGTCGGCAAACAAAAGATTACAAGTGTCAAATCGTTAAGTTTACCACAATAACAAAAACCCCAAGTCAAGTCTATTTGACTTGCTTCCCAACGTCCTTGCCAAAATAAAAGACTAATTATCAAAAGTCCCAAAAGAGCAACCTTGAGCTCACAACGACCAAACGTGAAATAGCGAGTCTATCGGGGACCGTCTCCTCGGCTCGAATCTAAGGAAACAAAACAAACAAATAGGGTAAGTCGAAAGACTTAGTAAGTTACTAAAATGCATGTTCATGTTATAGCATGACATTTATCTCAATTATGGTACATGATCATCATATAGCACTTAACACATTATTCACGTAAGTGCGGGAAAATAAATCATACAAGTAGGATATGATATAGTCACGGCCGCTTCGTAGCTCCTGCAATAAACTCTGTTACAGGTTCGTGCCATCGATGTTATGTGAATTCATCGACTCATACCGAGAACCTACTCGATTTCATTAGCAAGCCAATGCGGCACGTATTGTTACAGCAAAGGGGCTACTTCCCCACTGCGGCCCACAGTGGAGGTGTGTGTGAGGTCCCGGGTGCGGCGATCCATAGCGAGCACGAATCCCATAATTCGTGAAGGCGATGCATCGTCCCACCCTGACTTAATAAACAAACCAAATAATGCCAGCTGGACTCAATGTGATGCACAAGTAGATATTTACTTGACTTAAACCAATTAAGGACCGAATTCGACAAGAGCGAACTCGACCAACCAAGTAGGGTATTAATCTCTACCATAAAAACATGTCAAGGCAATTAATTGCTCAAAACCAATCTTTCATAACAACTTGTTGTAAACAACTAAACCAAGCTCATATTTGAGTAAACCAAATCAAACGGTGTCCAAACTTCGTAGGGATTGAAATTAGAGTTCAACATGTTCAAATCTTCCCTAGAGTCGACTCCGTTGAGTCTTTTCTCTAAATTCCCAATTTTGGAGAAATTGAAGCTATGTGCTTCATAACCCAACCTAGGTCATTTCTAGGTTCAACAAGGTTGTAAATTCACCAAGGCATTGCAATGTGATTCATATACATCATAGAGTTCAACTTTGAGAATAGAACACATAACAACTTAACAACATACAATGTAGGCTCAAATTAGGGCATTCACATATTGCACTTATTCAAGCAACATATATAATACATGTTTCTAACATGTTCAAGACCTTAAATAGACAAGATGAAAGAGTATTATAAACTTCCATAGGCAAGAAATCATCCTATACATGCTCCTAGCAAGTTCATACTTTCAAAATACAAGTAGAAGGCATAGGAAGCAATTATGTGTCCTCATTGACCTCATACATCAAAAGCTTTGTTTCCTTAGGGTCAATGAGAACTAAAGAGAAGAAGAAGAAGAGTAACTTACTTGAATACTACACCAAAGAAAGCAAATGAGAAAACTGTTCGGTTGAAAATGATCTATTCTTCAAGCTCTATACTTTTGATGAAGGTGGCTTGAGCAATGGAAGAAGGGATGAGGGAAGACCAAGAGGAAATCTTCAAGAAGCCATGGAAGAACTCTCAAGAACTCTCTCTCACGTTTTTGGAAAAGCTTTCAACAAATGAGGAGTCTAATGGCTGATTTGTGGCTTATAAGAAGTCAAATGTTGAGTGGGACAAGTGTCAAGACCTTGTGGTCTCATAGAATCAGATTTTTGTGGCTTAATTGGTCACTAATGCACTCTTAATCCACTCTAAAAACATGTTACTAATGTTAGGACATAATCAAGGAGGGTTAGGGAGGTTTAGGAAAGGTTTAGATAGGGGGTTTGGGTGTAAAAGTCGTTCAGCATCAAAACAGGGGGAAAATCCCGTAAGTGTGTATCTGATGTTGAGGCGGGCGCCTCAACATCCTCCAGGCGGGCACCTCAACTACTGAGCCCATCTCCAGATTCTGATCATTTTGTAATTGCTCCCAGAACTTGAGGCGGGCGCCTCACAAGATGCCAGGCGGGCGCCTGGGCTTCTGGACCTTCTTTATGTCCTCAAAACTTGGTCTAAACATGTCATAAATGGTCCCAACTTATGGGCAACCATTCTAAGGTCTAACCCAACCCAAAACAAGTCGGAAACGCACCCGAACAACAACCGGAACAAGGTAGAACAAGGCTCGAATCAAGCGACGAATGATTAACGAATCAAACACCAATCAAACTAGAATAACTTGGACATGAAAAAGGCTTGTTTCAACATGGTTATGACCTGAATACAAAGCCAAGAACTCAACGAAAACTTCACACGACGAAATAGAAGCTAAACGAGCAACGAGGGGAAAATCGCTAAGGCCAAAACTAGGCAATCGAACCGGCGATTCAACAAACAAGCGTACATGATTCTAAACATGTTAAGGGCTTCATGAATGACTTATGAATGATTCTAAAACATTTATAAACTAAGTAAACATGCTCACAATCAACAAGAAAACAAGAAGACAAGCATACAATGCACATGTAAGAATACGGGGTGTTACAATCACGGAGGAGAAGCAAATGAGGTCAATCAACAAAATGCTGATGGAAGAGAACAGTCGTCTTCGTGAAGAACTGGACTACCGTTCTCGTTCCACCAGACCTCCGACTGATTCAGATGACGAATACGAACGAAAAGTAGAAGAGCTTGAGCGAGAACGAAGAGAAAAGGAGGCTGCAGACAAAGGAAAAGGGAAAAGACCTTGGTAGTTTATGTATCTTTTCTTCCCTTACCTTTGTATTTATCTTCATCTTTTGAAAACTCTGTTATATGTAAACTTCTTGTTTATAAATACAGAAGATTACTTGTTTTTCAAAAAGGTTATCTTGTTTAAATTCTTGTTGCTTTATATTCATATCTGTTTAGAATTTAAACAATTAGTTTAAATTTATTTGAACTGCTGCTAATCTGTGTGCTGTTCTATGAGAATTTACCCTTGTATGCACTTAGATTAGTCCCTTACATTTGAGGTGTTATTCTGTTTGATAGAGGCATGTCTTCTGTTACTCAATATATAAATTTCTCAGACATGTTATTATCTATCAAATAGTCTGTTTTAAAGTCCTCATTTGTAGTAATGATGATCAGATATAAATAGGAGGAGATTGTTGATTCTTATGTTAGATTTATATCTGTTTAATTCATTACATTAGTTTTATACTTCAGTGGCTAATCGGGTTGCATCTCGATTAGCGTGGCAACTGTGTATAGAACTTTGCCTTGTATAGTTTTTATAGGACTTCACAGTTTCAGCGGAAGACCTCTTCACAGCTTCACCGGAAGACCTGCTTAAAGCTTAAGGACGGCAGACCTTGTGTCCACCTGGTCTCTTATGACGTGTCCAATCCAGCAACGACTCATTAGATTAATTCATTCTTATTCTACATCTTTATTTGAATTAAATCCAAGACATTCCCTGACATGTCAAGCCGCCGAAAGCAAACTTTCCGAAAAGCAGGAAGACTTTTCGTCCTGAACAGTGAAAGAAGGAAAAGCAGACTGTCCCCTAGTTTCTGCAACAACTCTCAGATCTGACACCTAAATCGCCCACCTTTTGAGATCTCAGAAATCATTCCCTGCTCTAGATATCTGAGAAGACGAAATTACTTGACTGACAGCCCCATGCATTTAATGCATTTATGAAAAGAGCTGTTGAAGTATTCATCCTCTCCAACGGATCTTTTGAAGTGCACCTGCTATAAATTCTGCCATTGAAGACTGGATCAAAAGACTGTACAGAATCAATTGAACACTTAAAGGATTGCTCTGAAACTTCATAACTCAAAGTCCTTCGGCTCAGTGCAATCAAGAGATCCTCAACAGATCTAGAAGTCCTCGTTAACAACAAGAAGCAGCTCATCAACATTTATTGTTTTATCTTCTTGTTGTTTACTTCCATTAACTATACTTCTGCACGAATTAAATATCCTGTATTTACAGATATTTAATTCCCTAGACCCCAAACACAAGTCAATATTTTTGTACACGATCCATTAGGGATATTCTTTGTAATTGATCTAGTGGAAAACATAGTGCACAATTTAAATCCAAGGTTGACTGCCTTGGTGGTGGACGTAGCACTCATTATAGTGTGAACCATCCCAAAATACTTGTGTTATTCCTTATTGTTTGTCTGATATTTGAACTGCAAAATTACTTTGATTATCTTTATCCATTTACAGCAGAACTTAAGTAACTTGTAAAGGTCTACCGGTAGTCCTTATCGGCAGACCTGGAACAACTACTTTGAAGGTCTTCCGCTACTTGAATCTTTTCTATAGATTGCAAGTATCTTTCAAAGTATTTACCAAAAAGTTTTAAGTGTTTAATAAGCTATTCAACCCCCCCCTTCTAGCTTATTATTGTGCCCGTTGGGACCCACAGTACAGATCCGAGCAATATGACAGCAAAGAATAAACAAGCTATAACCGGGGCTAGCGACAACTAGAACAATTGGGAACCGGAAAAATAAACTCCTTTGTATGAACCTCCTCCTGGGCTTGAGGCTTGGCTAAGAAAAGAATTGGATGCCCACGCAAAAAGAATATTGGATCAGGTGGTAAATGACCTTTTGTCCAGTTTTTCAGAAACTTTTGCCACTTTCTCGCAAAAGGCCAAAATTCCATAATATGTTCCTAATATTTCCCACTCTCCTGAAATAAACTCCCCTGATACCACATAAAATATCATTTTCCAAGCCTCCAAAAAACCATCAAATGCCAGCTACCAACCCGGTGATGACCTCCTTACGCAAAGAGACATGATTTCTAATGCCCATAACTCTAACTCATATCCTCCAGAAATCAACCTTGATCCTACCCACCTGAATGCCTATTATCACGACCAAGAGAATCATTCCCCTTTTGATCCTTCAGATACCTATTTCCACATGACCCCGGGGAATTTAAAAAGAATCATTTGCATACCAGGAAAAGAATCCCTTCTGGGCCAAGGTCCAGTCAAGCCAATTTCATTGCAACTATATCCAAAAAAGAAAACCCCGCTCAGTTGCCTGACCAAAACCCGATCTAGCCATATATCAAAGCCAAGGAGTCGAAAAGAAAGACATTACGATGACTTGTCCGCCCCAAGATCCGAAATACTCCAAACGCTGTGTGCCCATGGGATACTGAAGCCCATGGATAATTATCGTCCACCCAAACCGCTACCCATTACTTGGAACCATGCCCAGTTTTGTGAGTATCATCAATGCAGCGGTCATCTTACCGATCAATGCTACATGCTCAGAGACGCAATTCAGGACCTCATCGACAACAGGGAAATCACGGTGGCGGGTACAAAAATCTTTGAAACAAGTCAAGCCGAGGAGGTCTAAGAGAAGCAAGTTAGCCTAATTAACCATGAATAAAGGTGCTGTAAAATAATGTTGATCAATAAAGGAGTTTCCAATAAGTGTTCAGAGGAGACAGCTTTCTGGGCATGATAGACAGAGGCACTGATTATGAAAAGCTCCCTGCTGAGTTTGAGTCTATGTCTAATAAGCCTCTACAGAATTGGTACACCACGACCGGTCCGCTCCTGACACACGCAGACCGGGTAGACCGCTTTGGATATACCATCCCCGCTCCTTTCCCTAGCATTATGGATTGGTCATCTACCAATCCGCTACCTATAGTTGAGGATCTTAAACCCCAGGTCCTAAACAATGTAATAACCCCTGTACAGTATGCTTTTAATAATAATATAAATGTCTTTGCTTATTCCTTAGTTGCACCTACTTTAAGAGACACATTAAATAATAGTAATTATGATAATAAGTCATTCATCAGCAGCTACTGAAGACTTGTCTACTATCAGCTTGGGGCTGGACAATGAAGTCAAAGAAATCAGAATCGGCAGCTATCTCCAAGGTCCAGAAAGAAAAGGCACTCATTGATCTCCTCAAAGAGTTCGTAGACATATTTGCCTGGTCCTACGAAGATATGCCCTAGGTGGATCGGCTATAGTCGAGCAGGATTCCCACATATCCGGATGCTCGCCCGATCAAATAAAGCTCCACCGCATCAAGCGAATGGTCACTACAAGTCAAAGAAGAAATCATGAAGCAATTTGGCGTCAACTTCATTCGGGTAGTCGAATACCCGGGCTGGTCCAATATAGTGACTGCCGTTCCCAAGCCCAACAGAAAGTCGAGAACGTAGACTTCGACCTCAACAAGCGTCGCCCAAAGATGACTTCCCCCTGCCCAACATTGATATTGTGGTAGATGCCGTCGCAGCTCACAAAGTTCAATCTTTCGTCGATGGCATGCTGGGCTATAATCAAATCAAAATGGCAGCAGAAGACCAGGAGAAGACTTCATTCACTACTCCCTGGGGGACTTATTGTTACATTGTCATGCCATTCGGATTAAAGAATGTCGGAGCCACTTACCAGAGGGCTGCCACCACCCTCTTCCACGACATGATCCATAAAGAGATGGAGGTCTATGTTGATGATATGATCGTGCATTCCAGCGATGCCAACGGTGCTCACATCAAAGATCTTCGGAAGTTCTTCGAAAGATTAAGGAAGCACCAGATGAAGCTTAACCCCACCAAATGCACATTTGGGGTTACCAAAGGCAAAGTCCTGGGATTCTTAGTAAGTGAGCAAGGTATCGAGATCGAGCCAGCAAAGATCAAAGCCATCCTAGAAATGCCACAGCTGAAAACTCCCACTGAAGTCAAAGGCTTCCTAGGCCGGTTGCAGTACATCAGCCGTTTCATCAGACAGCTGACCACCACATGTGAGCCCTTCTTTAAACTCCTAAAAAAGAATACCGACCAAGTCTGGGAAGCAAAGTGCCAGCTAGCCTTCGAAAAAATAAAAGCCTACCTTATCAATCCCCCTGTGCTAGCTTCACCCCATACACATAAACCTCTCCTCATATACTTAACCGTCCCATACACATCAGTAGGGGCTATGCTCGCCCAAGAGAAAGAAGATTCCTACGTTGAAAATGCCATATATTTCATAAGTAGGAAGCTACAAGGAAGCAAGTTAAATTATTCAGCATTGGAGAAAAGCTGCACCGGTCTAGTCTGGGCCACTCAGAGGCTCAAAACCTATCTCCAAGGAAGGTCCATCAAGCTCTATCCATGATGGACCCTATCAAGTACATCTTCGTCTATCAAAGGGAGCGTCATTGCAGACCACTTAGCCGATCTACCTTTGAAGGCCGAAGATGCAACTGAGCCTGTTTTCCCAGATGAAGGTGTTCTGGAAATCACTGACCATGACACCTGTTGGCAGATGTTCTTTGACGGAGTCGTGAACAAAAGAGGCTTTGGCATAGGAATCTTGTTAATCGATCTGGCTGACTCTCATACTCCGCTGACTATAAGGTTGGAGTTCGAATGTTCAAATAATACAGCGGAATATGAAGCCTGTATTGCTGACCTAGAAGAAGCTCTCCAAAGGGGGGCTAAATATCTTGAAGTCTATGGAGACTCTGCCCTAATCATAAATCAAGTCGGAGGAAGATGGAAGACCCAGGATCCTCGGCTGCAGCTTTATCATGCCAAGTTAACAACAGTCGTCGCCCGATTCCCGCAGAAACTAAAGTTCAGCCATTTATAGTCGGGAAGAAGGTCACTCCCAAGCATCTTGTTTCAAAATCAATGCCCCGGCAGATCACGAGCCCTGGTACGCTGACATCTTAAATCTGCTCCAGAAAGGTCTTTATCCTACTGGATTAGACAAAAGGGGAAGATTCTCCCTGCAAAGATGGGCCTCCCAATTCGTACTCAGCGGTGGCAGCCTGTATAAGAGACACTATCAAGGCCTAAACCTACAATGTGTCAATCAGGCCAAAGTTGAGCAAATTATGGATCAACTACACGGTGGTACCTGTGGGCCCCACATGAATGGCCATATGCTATCCAAGAAAGTCATCCGACAGGGGTACTATTGGAGTACGCTCGATTGTATCCTGGGTGCGACATTGCGACAAATGTCAACGCTTTGCCAATCTACAGCATGTGCCCCCACACGTCTTATACAACTCCACAGCCCCCTGGCCCTTCTCAACATGGGGTATCAACGTCATAGGCCAAATTCACCCGAAGGGATCCAATGGCCATGAATACGTCCTGGTAGCCATCGATTACTTCACAAAGTGGGTGGAAGCCTCTTCCTACAAGATCCTAAATGCCCCGAAAGGTGTCCGAATTTATCCGGGCCAATATTATATACTGTTATGGGGTACCTTTCGAAATAATCTCCGACAACGGCTCTCATTTTGAAGGGGACGTGAATCGTCTACTCGACGAGTTCAAAATCCAAAGACACATATCCTCCCCCTACCGGCCACAAGCCAATGGTGCCGTTGAAGCAGCCAATAAAACTCTCGAGAACATCATCAAAAAAATGGCTGACACAGGAAGAGACTGGCCAGAAAAATTGCCACTAGCCCTCTGGGGCTATCGTACTTCAGTCCGCACACCCACTGGGGCTACCCCTTACTCTCTAGCATATGGCATGGAGGCGGTACTGCCGATAGAAGTGGAAATTCCATCATTAAGAGTGATGATGGAAGCTGATATAGCAGAAGTTGACTGGATCAAAGGGTGATTCGAAGAACTGGCCCTAATTGACGAACGACGCCTGTTAGCCTTGGAGCATACCCGGGCATATCAAAGGCGCATCGCCCGAGCTTTCAATAAAAAAAGTCAAAGGCCGCGATATTCAAGTTGGAGACCTCGTGCTTCGAGAAAAACCCCTAGTTATGTTGATACTAAGGGAAAATAGAAGTCTCCTTGGATGGGACCGTACATCGTTAAGGAGATCCGATCAGGAGGTGCCGTGCTTCTTACAAATCAGGGTAGGGAAGATCTTGTCCAGCCCTTCAACCTTGACAAACTAAAAAGGTACTATACATGAGCCATTCTATCCAACAAATTCTTCCCTCTCCAGCCCGCTAGGCTGAAAACCCGAAAGGGCGGCCTAGGCAAAAGTTAGGGAATACAAAAAAAGAAAATAAATATAAAAAAAATAAAAAGGAGAAATAAGGGCTCGCTAGGTTGAAAACCCGAAAGGGTGGCCTAGGAAAAAGTTAGAGCACAAAAAAATATATATATAAAAAAAAGAAAAATTAATAAGGAGATAAAAAAGGAGAGGGAAGGCATTATTTGAAGTCCTTAGCATACCACCTCAAGTCTCCAGCGTATCTAAGGCTCAACTGACAGAAAAGAAAAACCACGACAGGAAGCTCATATTAAAACACTAAAATATAATTTTACCAGGTCCTAAGGTGCAACTTAGGAATATTTAATAAGACATCTATATTATACATTGATTGCATTGTACATATCTATATACTGCCTGTACCCCCTTTGTTGTCCCAGAAACAATTCTTTTTCTTGCAGCCTTAGCCCCAGAACGGTCTATCAGTGCCTACGGCGTCCACCGAGCCGGGCCCATATACTCCTTCTACGAGGCGCAGAAGAAGCCCTAGACTCATCAACATGAGAGCCACCAGACGTGTCTCCCTCTTCATCGTCAGTGTGGGTCCCAATGATCACAATAATAAGCTAGAAGGGGGTGGGGGGTTGAATAGCTTATTAAACACTTAAAAACTTTTAAGTAAGTTCCTTGAAAGTTACTTGAAATCTATAGAAAAGAATCAAGTAGCGGAAGACCTTCAAGAAAGTTGTTCCAGGTCTGCCGATAAGGACTACCGTAGACCTTTACGGTTTACTTAAGTTCTGGCGTCACAGAAAAGGATAAATATATACAATGAAACTAAACAGTTCAAGTATCAGACAAACAGTAAGGAATAACACAAGTATTTTGGGATGGTTCACACTATAATGAGTGCTACGTCCACCACCAAGGCAGTCAACCTTGGATTTAAATTGTGCACTATGTTTTCCACTTAGATCAATTACAAAGAATATCCCTAATGGATCGTGTACAAAATATTGACTTGTGTTTGGGTCTAGGGAATTAAATATCTGTAAATACAAGATATTTAATTCGTCTTTGAAAAGTATAGTTAAAGGAAGTAAACAACAAGAAGATTAAAACAATAAATGTTGATGAGCTTCTTGTTGTTGAGGACTTCTAGATCATTGAGGATCTATTGAATGCACCTTGGTGAAGGACTTGGAGTTATGAAGTTTGAGCAATCCTTTAAGTGTTCGATTGATTACATGCATGGTTGTCTCTTCCATCTTCAATGGCAGTATTTATAGCAGGTGCACTTCAAAAGATCCGTTGGAGAAGACGAAGACTTCAACAGCTCTTTTCATAAATGCATTAAATGCATGGGGCTATCAGTCAAGGATTTTCGTCTTCACAGATATCTAGAGTAGGTAATGATTTTCTGAGATCTTCAAAAAGGTGGGCGATTTGGTGTCAGATCTGAGAGTTGTAGCAGAAAGTAGAGAAACCGCTTTTCCTTTCATCGCTCAGACGAAAAGTCTTCCTGCTTTTCGGAAAGTTGCTTTCGGCGGCTTGACATGTCAGGGAATGTCTAGGATTAATTCAAATAACATATTGGAATAAGTTTGAATTAATCCAATAAATCTTTGCTGGATAGGACACGTCGTACAAGAGTAGGTGGACACGAGGTCTACCGATCTTAAGCTTTGAGCAGGTCTTCCGGTGAAGCTGTGAAGAGGTCTTCCGCTGAACCTGAAAAAGTCCTATAAAAACTATACAAGGCAAAGTTCTATACACAGTTGCCACGCTAATCGATACGCAGCCCGATTAGCCACTGAAGTATAAAACTAATGTAATGTATTGAGCAGATATAAATCTAACATAAGAATCAACAGTCATCATCCCCGTTCTCCTGAATAGCTGTATTGCTCGGACCAGCTCCATCATTTCTGAAACCAGCACCCTATACAGGTGGGGGAGGAGGAACAACTATCTCATGTTCCCATGGATTGTCCTGCCTGCCTGCCAAGCTCAACCGCGGAGGCTCGTGACCGCCAGCTCTCAGAGCCGTGCCCAAACCAGTCTGAGGAGGAGGAGCAGCTACTTCTTGTTCCCATGGGTTATGCTGCCGAATGACATTGCTCAATCTGCGGGACGTATTGCTGGGACCCGCAGTATCCGGTCCAGGGGCCGTCCGAGTATCAAGGCCATGTACCTGTAGACACCCCAATTTCGTACCCCTGGTATGTGACTCTGACATAAGATATCAAGAACTGTCAAAACTTAACAAATGTCAAGTTACAGGAGTTAAAAATGCGAAAGGCAAAGCAGGATGCGCGAAACAGTGAACTGTGAGGGGTGAAAGTGTGAAAAAACAAACTTGAATAGTTGCATGGGTGCCGCACCAAGGGCCTTGGTGCCACCACATGATGCTATTGGTACCGCACCAAGGAGCTCCTTGGCCGCACCAGAGATTTCACTGTAGCTCTCTCTCGGTAAACGGAAAGTACAAGTCTTGAAGCTTGGAGTACAACTGATCAAAGCGGTTGGAAGAAACTCAGAAATTCCCACTGACTCCCTGCTCCTCGACTATAAATAGAAGGCCCCGGGTCCCTTCTCACTTGTTTAGAAATCAACTCAGTGTTCGTGATAAAAATCGCAACGAAACTCTCTCCGTTATTCTGTCGAAATAATAGTACGAGAGGTGTGAGGTAGGTGAGTGGAAGCCCCTAAAGTCTCCAAATCTCGTCCAAACTCCGCCAAAATAAATATCCATAGGTTATAAGTGATCCCTAGCCTAGTTGTTAGGTATCCACCTCACTTCTCCGGCCCAAAAATCACAAAGTAAGCCGTTACTCTGCCCGAGTAATGAGCTGAAAAACCAAAAAACTAAGCCGTTATTCCGCCAAACCAAAAAGGCCAAAACCTACCAAAATAAGCTGTCACTCTGCCTGAGTTGACAAGCTAAAAGTCTCTGAAATAAGCAGTCACTCTGCCCAAATCAAAACAACAACCACACAACAAACAACAAAAAAGACTCCCTCTCCCTAAAGGACAGATCGAGCACACCACGGCTCTAAAAGGTAAAGCCTTTAAGGGCGTTATTTATTTTATTTATTTACTTTTCTGTCTTTTTTATTATTTTAAAATTGTTATTTAAATCCGGCACAATGTAGCCAATATAAGTCGTTGTACTGCCCGGATTAGAATAGGAAATACTATGTAAAAGAGCCGTTATAATAGCCAAATATTCTTAAATATATTTGTAATTTTTGTAAGGAAATGCCTGCGAGTCCGTAAATAATGTAACCATGGATGTATCTGTTTTAATTTCTTGTCTTTTAATACTTTATTTATTTGCGAAATAAATATTACAATAAGCATACTTCAGCCAAAAACCACTTTTGAGACCGAAAGGGCGAGTTGGGTGCCTAGCACCTTCCCAACTCATAACTTAGCCTCCGAACCCGTTTTCTTTTTCTCTGGTTTATTTTTCTTTTCTTTGGTTTTGCTTTATTTTCCTTAAAATAAAGACGACGACTCTAAAACTTTCAGATCCAGTGGGGCCTCGCAACACTCCTTCTTTGCACGTTTCCGTTCTCCCCTAAAAAAGGGAGAATGAGAATGGAAGGGTGATGTATTCCCATATCATGATATCCCCTAAAAAAGGGATAACTTGATGCGGGAAACCCAAAGCTCCCATAGTGATCTGAACGGGTCATAAAGCTATATTTAATAAAATCAATAGTGGGGGCATCGTAATATCATTTTTTGCACTTTTCCGTTTTCCCCTAAAAAAAAGGGAGAATGGGAATGAAAGGGTAATGCATTCCCATATCCTAGTATCCCCTAAAAAAGGGATAACTTGATGCGGGAAACCATAAGTTCCCATATTGGATACAAAATCCACTAAAGGCAACCGAGGCACATTCCAACGTGCTAACATAGACAGCACTCCTCTCGCACTTTTAATTTCGTCTTCCCCTAAATAAGGGAGGGTGGAACGAGAGCAGTGGTGTCACCGCATCCGCACGTACGCGCACCCCTATCCAAGGGCTCGCGGGGCGCGAGAGCACACCCCGGGAACCTCACAGTGGCGACTCTGCTGGGGAGTTGTTTTATTTTAAATAAAATGGAGGGCTAGACTCATAAAATAAAACTTTTTTGTTTTTATTTGTTTCTTGCAGTAGTTTCGTTCCGATAACTGTTACAGGTGTGTTTAAGAATATAAAAAAAATTCAAAAAAATTCAAAAAAAATGAATATATATAAAAAAATTTGAAAAGTCAAAAAATATATATATTATATATGTTACAAATAAATTCCGGGCAGCACAACAAAAGAGCCGGGGCTTTATTTTACTTCCGGCTCTATATTATGATTTATTTCAGTTTATCTTCCTTTTCATTTTATTCTGTACATTTATACATATCTGCATTCATTCTGTCATTTTATTTTGGGGACATAGGACCAAAATTTGTAATTAATATGGATAGATAGTTTCCCCACTTTTCTTTTTATTTCTTAAAATGGTGTGCTTGCTTGCTTGCGCTCAAAAATAAAAAGCCGAGAAAATCCACACATAACAAAGAAGACAAGCCATATCGCTTTATTTTTCTGCTCATATATCGTCAGAATAAATAAAGACTTTACTGCTTTTTAGATACCGCACACACGTGCACACATATAGATATATTCTGAACTGTTACCCTACACCATGACCAGCCTACCCCCTGCTTAAGCCAACATTAGAATGCATATAGTTTCTCAGGACACTTCACAGACCGACCGGTTTTGCATCTCTGGATTATGGGTCAGCCCCTGTCAAAATAAGAATAAAAAAAATTCAATAAATATATATATATATATATATATATATATATATATATATATATATATATATATATATATATATATATATATATATATATTCAAAAAAAAAAGAAGAGAAATGCGCAAGTTCAAAAAATAAATAAATAAATAAATAAATAAATAAATAAATATATATATATATATATATATATATATATATATATATATATATATATATATATATATATATATATATAATAAAAAAAAATATAAATAATAAACAGGGGCTGATTTATAATTTTCAGATGTTCGACCTAGACCATTTCAGATGGTGGATCCTGGAAAGAGTATAGGCCCTTCGTCTGGGACCAGTCTAGTCCTGGGAAGTCGAAAGGCAAGTGGAATACGTTGGTCCTATACTCTGGAGAAAGAATGCACTGTTTCAGGAAAAGTCCTGAGACTGTCAAAATAAAGTGGGTGCTTATCCGGTCAGTTGTAGGAAAAAAAATATAATAATAATAAAATATACTAATAAAAAGGTACGCTGTACTCCAAGCCCAGACAGCCTTCTGATACCTCCAAAACCCCATTTTCCTCAGAAACCTGGCCCGAATTTGGAAAGGCAGAGATAATACTGGCCGGTTGATACGGGAAAGTAGTGCGTAAATCGATCGAGGGTATCGCCAGATCGCAGCACGTAGGGTACGATCCGAGCGGTATGGCAAAGAAAGTGAATACCTATCGGTACATGCATTCGGGGCTCCTGTGGTATGTTCCGACTCCGGCAATGCAGGAATGGTTTGACCAAAATTTGGATGCACTAACTGATCGTATAATGAGCCACGTGGCTAATCTGGTGCCAAATTTAAAATCCAGTGGCGAGAAAATCTCTTCCCCTGCAGTCCCCCAAAAAGCATCAACCTTCCATGTTCCTCCAAATCCAATTTCCCAACTAGACACCGACCCACCAACCCAGAATCCCTACACTACCCAAAACCCACGAATCCAATATCTCTATCCTAACCAAAATCCATATTCTATCCAAAATCCTTATCCAGCCCAATATCCTTACCCTAACCAAAATCCTTACCCAATCCAATATCCCTATCCTACCCAAAATCCATATTCTATCCAAAATCCTTATCCAGCCCATTATCCTTACCCTATCCCAAATCCTTATCCAATCCAATATCCATATCCAGCCCAGAATCCTTATCCAACCCAAAATCCTTATCCTGCCCATAATCCTACCATATACCACAGCCAGGAAACAACCCAGCCTTCCCAAATCCAGCCAGTATATACCAAAAGCCAACTCCCCCAGCCACCAAAATGGAGGCTGACATCGAAGATTTGAAAACCATGTTGCTTAAAGTTCTAAACCAGGAAGTTTCTAATGAAAATTTGGGGGACAACTTCCTGGGTATGATGGGTGAAGGCACTGATTATGAAAAGCTCCCTGCTAAGTTCGAGTCTATTTCTAATAAGCCTCTGCAGAATTGGTACACCACGACCGATCCGCTCCTGACACCCGCCGACTTGGTAGACCGCTTCGGATATACTATCCCCGATCCTTTCCCTAGCTTTACGGACTGGTCATCTACCAATCCGCTACCTATAGTTGAGGATCTCAAACCCCAGGTCCTCAACAATGTAATAACCCCTGTACAATATGCTTTTAATAATAATATAAATGTCTTTGCTTATTCCTTAGTTGCACTTGCTTTAAAAGACGCATTAAATAATAATGATTATGATAATGAGTCATTTAATAAAATGGACCCAAAAGATAAAAATTATCTGCTTGAGCTTGCAAAGTCACCGAGTACTGTGAACAAAGCCATTCATCGCCAGCCATCGAAGACTGCCCAGATCAACCTGGCCTTTGAAATTTGGACAATGAAGTCAAAGAGATCAGAATCAGCAGCTACCTCCAAGGCTCATAAAGGAAGGCACTCATTGATCTCCTCAAAGAATTAGTAGACATCTTTGCCTGGTCCTACGAAGATATGCCCGGCCTGGATCTAGCTATAGTCGAGCACCGGATTCCCACATATTCGGATGCTCACCGGCCAAACGTAAGCTCTGGCCGCATCAAGCCGTAATGGTCACTACAAGTCAAAGAAGAAATCATGAAACAATTTGTGGCCAACTTCATTCGGTAGTTGAATACCCGACTGGCCGTCCAATATAGTGACTGCTCCTAAGCCCAACAGAAAGTCGAATCTGTAGACTTCCGCGACCTCAACAAAGCGTCGCCCAAAGATGACTTCCCCCTGCCCAACATTGATATTGTGGTAGATGCCGTCGTAGCTCACAAAGTCTGATTCTTCGTCGATGGCATGCTGGGCTACAACCAAATAAAAATGGCAGCAGAAGACCAGGAGAAAACCTCATTCACTACTCCCTGGGGGACTTATTAGTACACAGTCATGCCATTCGGATTAAAGAATGCCGGAGCTACTTACCAGAGGGCTGCCACCACCCTCTTCCACGACATGATCCATAAAGAGATGGAGGTCTATGTTGATGATATGATCGTGCATTCCAGCAACGCCAACGGTGCTCACATTAAAGATCTTCGGAAGTTCTTCGAAAGATTAAGGAAGCACCAGATGAACCTTAACCCCACCAAATGCACATTCGGGGTCACCAGAGGCAAAGTCCTGGGATTCTTAGTAACTGAGCAAGGCATCGAGATCGAGCCAGCAAAGATCAAAGCCATCCTAGAAATGCCACAGCCAAAAACTCCCATCGAAGTCAAAGGCTTCCTAGGCCAAAGACATCACTGCTTCATCGACAACTACCACCTGTGAGCCCCTCTTTAAACTCCTAAAGAAGAATACCGACCAAGTCTGGGACGCAAAGTGTCAGCTAGCCTTCGAGAAAATAAAAGCCTATCTTACCAATCCCCCTGTGCTAGCTCCACCTCATACACATAAACCTCTCCTCATATACTTAACCGTCACAGACACATCAGTAGGGGCTATGCTCGCCCAAGAAAAGAAAGACTCCTACATTGAAAATGCCATATATTTCATAAGTAGGAAACTACAGGGAAGCGAGCTAAATTATTCGGCACTGGAAAAAAGCTTCACCGGCCTAGTCTGGGCCACTCAGAGGCTCAAAACCTATCTCTAAGGAAGGTCCATCAAGCTCATATCCAGGATGGACCCTATCAAATACATCTTCGGTAAACCATCACTGTCCAGCCGACTGGCCAAGTGGTCCTTTCTTCTTAATGAGTTTGACATAACTTATGTCACACTCAAGTCTATCAAAGGAAGCGTCATTGCAGACCACTTAGTTGATCTACCTTTGAAGGCCGAAGATGCGACCGAGCCCTGCTTCTGATGAAGGTATCCTCGAAATCACCGACCAGACACTGTTGGCAAATGTTCTTTGACGGAGCCGCGAACAAAAGAGGCTTTGGCATAGGAATCCTGTTAATCGATCCGACTGACTCTCATACTCCGCTGGCTATAAGGTTGGAGTTCGAATGTTCAAATAATACATCGAAATATGAAGCCTGTATTGCTGGCCTAGAAGAAGCTCTCAAAAGGGGAGCTAAAGATCTCGAAGTCTACGGAGACTCTTCCCTAATCATAAATCAAGTCGAAGGAAGATGGAGGACCTGTGATCCCTGGCCGCAGCCTCTATCATGCCAAGTTAATAGCCGCCGCCCGATTTGGTTCTATCTCTGCCCATTACTTGCCACGAGATAGAATCAATTCCCCGATGCCCGGCCACTCCGCCATCGGTCAGATTCGCCGCCGAAACTAAAGTTCAGCCATTTATAGTTGGGAAGAAGGTCACTCCCAAGATACTGCTTTCAAAATTATCGCAGCCTCGGCGCATCACAGCCCGGTATGCCGACATCTTAAATCGCCTCCTAAAAATCTTTATCCTCCTGGCTTAGACAAAAGGGGGAGAGTCACCCTGCGAAGGTGGGCCTCCCAATTCGTACTCAGTAGTGGCAGCCTGTATAAGAGGCATTATCAAGGCCTCAACTTATTATGTGTCAATCAGGCCAAAGCTGAGCAAATTATGGATCAACTACACGGTGGTACCTGTGGGCCCCACATGAACGGCCATATGCTATCAAAGAAAGTCATCCGACAGGGGTACTATTGGAGTACGCTCGAGACCGATTGTATTCGGTGGGTGCGACATTGCGACAAATGTCAACGCTTTGCCAATCTACAACATGTGCCCTCACACGTCATATACAACTCCACAGCCCCCTGGCCCTTCTCAACATGGAGTATCGACGTCATAGGCCAAATTCACCCGAAGGGATCCAATGGCCATGAATACGCCCCTGTAGCCGCCGACATTTCACAAAGTGGGTGGAAGCCTCTTCCTACAAGATCCTAAATGCCCGAAAGGTGTCCGAACTCATCCGGGCCAATATCATATACCGCTATGGGGTACCTTTCGAGATCATCTCCGACAACGGCTCTCATTTTGAAGGGACGTGAATCGCCCGCTTGACGAGTTCAAGATCCAAAGACACAAATCCTCCCCTACCGCCACAAGCCAATGGTGCCGTTGAAGCAACAACAAATCTCGAGAACATCATCGTAAAAATGGCCGATACAGAAGAGATCGGCTAGAAAATTGCCACTAGCCCTCTGTGGCTACCGCAGACATCGCCCGCACACCCACCGGGCTACCCCTTACTCCCTGGCATATGGCATGGAAGCGGTGCTACCAATAGAAGTGGAAATTCCATCATTGAGAGTGATGATGGAAGCTGATATAGCAGAAGTTGACTGGGTTAAAGGGCGGTACGAAGAACTGCCCTCGATTGATGAACGACGCCGTTAGCCTTGGAGCATACCCAAAGCATATCAAAGCGTGACGCCCGCTTTCGAAGCCAATAAAAAGTCAAAGGCCATGATATCCAAGTTGGAGACCTCGCAGCTGAGAAAACCCCTAGTTATGTTGATACCTAGTTATGTTGATACTGGAGTCTGGGACCGCATATTGTTAAGTGAGATCCGATCAGAGGTGTCGTGCTTCTCACGAACTAAGATGGGAAGATCTTGTCCAAAGCCCTTCAACCTCGACAAACTCAAAAGGTACTATGCCCGAGCCATTTTGTCTAGTTAATGCTTCCTTCTCCTAGGTCGAAACCCGAAAAGGCTGCCTAGGCAAAAGTTAGGGCCAAAACAAAAAAAATATATATAAAAAGTGATGATAATAAAAAGGAGAAATAAGGGCTCGCTAGGCTGAAAACCCGAAAGGGCGGCCTAGACAAAAAATAGAGCACAAAAAAAAATGTAAAAAATAATAATAAAAAAATGATGAAAAAATATAATATAAAGAAAAAAAAGAAGGAGAGGGAAGACATTATTCAAGCCTCAAGATACTACCTCCGCCTTCAACATCGAGGCTCGACCGACAAAAGAGAAAACCACGACAAAACAAATCATATTAAAATACTAAAATATATTTTACAGTCCTAAGGTGCAACTTAGGAATATTTATTAAGACGCCTATATTATACATTATTTGCATTGTACATATCTATATATACCGCCTATACCCCCTTTGTTGTTCCCCTAAACAATTCCTTTTCTTGCCTCTTAACCCCGAGGCTCTATCGCTGCGGCTCGCGACGTGCACCGAGCGGGCGGCCATATACTCCTTCCTTCATGAGGCTAAGAAGCCCTAGACTCATCAGCATGAGAGCCACTAGATGTGTCTCCCTCTTCATCATCGGCATCCCCATTCTCCTGGGCAGCCGTATTGCTCGGGCCCGCTCTATCATTTCTGAGACTAGCACCCCATACAAGTGGGGGAGGAGGAACAACTATTTCTTCTTCCCATGGGTTGTCCTGCTCAGCTTCACCGGGGAGGCTCATGACCACCGCCTCGTGAGCCGCAACCCCGAGGAGTGAGGAGCAACTACATCTTATTCCCATGGGTTATGCTGCCGACCAACATCACTCAATCTGCGGGATGTATTGCTGGGACCCGCAGTATCCGGTCCAGGGGCCATCCGAGTATTAAGGCCATGTACCCGTCGGAATTCTACCTCCGTGAGCCCGAGGAACAACCAACCTCGAAGAGTCAATGTCCTCGCTTACTTCCATTAGGCGAGCATCCACTCCATTATATATGACGGCCCAAAGAATGTCTCACCATGCCGAATGGCGCGAGATGGCCCCTCGCCAGCCTACCATAACCCACGCCAAATACCCAAGGGACATAAGCATATAATCGAGTATGGGTATGCTACCCAGCCTTTCAAAGTCTCGAGCCACATGCCCCGGATAGTGGGACCCTGACGATCGCCGTAAGCTCCCTTCCTATGTATATAGGACGGGAGGTGTCCGGATCACTTGCTCTCTTTCAAATTGCCGCAATATCCGTCCGGTTGGTAAAAAGAAGTCCGATAAAGGCCCAACATGACCAACTTGACTGCACTCATCGGAGTGACGAAGAAAAGCCGGATCTCCCAAAGGGCGACGACCCAGATTATGTCCATCGAGCCCCGGCGATAGAAATGATCACCAACCAATCTCGTAATAATTAGTCCGGGGAAAATGCCCACGCATACCATAAAATGATGGATCATAAGGAGCTCCATGCGACGGGAGCCCGAACCCAAAGGAAGTGCTCTTTAGCCACATGTGAACCGTAATGGGGCTACCAGGGAATAGTTCATTTGTAGAAGCG
>CM028381.1:104811096-104830299 GCA_013146195.2 Codonopsis lanceolata | reverse complement strand
CCATTCTTTTCCTTCTTTAATTTCTTTTATTATTTTTAATTTTTCATCCTCTATCTCAATTTTCTTCAAAAAGAGATTTTAAAATCTCTACTTTTCTTCTTTAATTTCATTAGTCTTCTATTTTTCTATTTTATCAGAATTAATTTCTGATTTCGACTCTTTTTCCACATTCTTATTTTTAAGAGCTTCTAATTTTTTTCTTTCTTGTCTTTCTTCTTCTTCTATTTCTCTTTCTATCTCATCAATGTCAATTTTTATGGGAGGGATAGGACTATCATCATAAACTTCGAATACATCTTTCTCATAATCATCATCTTCATTATCTTCCTCAAAAGTTTCAGTTGATAATTTTTCGATTTCGTCTATGGAGAAACATGCATTTATGTCACTAGGTCTATTCATAGCATCATAAACAGAGATTTCAACAGTTTCACCTAGGACTGACATTGTGAGTTTACCATTCTTCACATTTATCATAGTATTGGCAGTGGCCATAAAAGGTCTGCCTAACAAGATAGGAACTTCATTATTTGTGCAAATTTTCCTTTCCATCTCTAGAACCACAAAGTCGACTGGAATGATTAGTTTATCAACCTGAACTAGGATGTCTTCCACTATACCCAAATGATGTTTAACTGAACGATCGGGTAATTGTAATTGCATATTAGTGGGCTTTAGTTCTCCTAACCTTAACTGTTTGTAGACTGCAAAAGGCATCAAGTTAATACTCGCTCCTAGATCTAGCATTGCTTTAATCTTTTTAGAGCTTCCCAAGGAAACTTGGATATTAAAGCTACCAGGGTCTTTCAACTTAGGGGGGAGTTCGGGTTGTAAAACAGCACTTACGTTTTCAGAAACAATAATTTTCTCATTGTTTTCAAACTTGTGTTTCTTAGAGTGAAGATCTTTGAAAAACTTTGCATAAGCTGGAATATTTTTAATAACGTTAAGCAAAGGAAGATTAACATTCACTTTGGATAACATATTATAAATTTCAAAAATTGTTTGTCCATTCGGTTTTCATAAGTCTTCTTGAATGGAATTGAGGAACATATGGTGGTGGAGCCACATATGGTTCCTCTTCTTCTTGTTCTATCTCTTTTCTACTTCTACTTGATTTTCTTTATTTTGATCTTCTATTTCTTTTTCCTTATTTGGAACTTCTACTTCTACTTCTACTTCTTGATTAATTGTTTGATTATTCTCATTACTATTATCCTTTTCAACTTCTTTTTCAACTTCTTGATCACGCATATTAGCAGATTGAACATGATCACTTACCTCTTCTCCTATTACTTTATCGCTTCGCAGAACAGTGATTGATTTTGCTTGCTCGGTTTGACTAGGGAACTTCCCTTCTTCTCTTTTCTCGGTCTTAGAATTTACAATGTGCTTCTTCAAATTTTCAACTTCTTCAAGCAAATACTTTATCAGAACAGCTTGACCTTTACTTGTTCCATCTTGTTTTGGAACTTCTTCAATTCTCAATTGATTTTGATTTGGAAATTGTTGTGGTTGTTGAGGCTGGAATTGTTGAGGTTGTAAAGGTTTATTTCCTCCCCAAGAAAAATTAGGATGATTCCTCCAACCAGGATTATATGTGTTTGAGTAGGGATCATTCCTTGGTCTTTGAGGGTATACGTTCATGGCATTAGCCTGTTCAGCATACATAGCACTTGATGGACAAAAATTAGTAGCATGAGAATATAATCCACATAAAGCACATGCTTCTTGAATTGGCCAATTTTCAAATTGAGCTTGTGTATCTGATTTTTCTTGAACTTGATATAAACTCCTACTTTTACCTCTAGCACTTTTCTGTTGAGAATTTATACTTAACATCTCAAATAATTCCTCTAGTGCTTCTGGTGTCATTCTATTAATAGAACCACCAGCTGCACTATCAACCATAGTTTGTAAACCTGGCGAAAGACCATGATAAAATTGAAGTACTAACACATGTTGAGCCAAATTATGATGAGGACACATAATGAGCAGATTTTTAAATCTATCCCAAGACTCATGGAATGTTTCACATGGTTCATTCTGGAATGACATGATTTGTTTTCTATATTCAGTAAGAGATGCATACTTATAATATTTACTCATAAACAAATCATAAAGTTGAGCCCAAGTATAAACACTACTAGGTGTTAGATTCATAAACCATCGCTTTGCCAATTCTTTTAATGCACTAGGAAGTATTTCATTTTTACTTGGTCTTCAGTCAACCCTCCTAAAGGAAAAGTACTCATCATATATTTATAATCTCTTAAGAAACTGACAGGATCTTCATGAGGCATTCCATGTAAAGAATGTATCATAGCAAAATAATGACCTTTTAATTCGAAATTCCTTACAACTTCTGGTAAGACTATACATGATGTTACTACATTTAATGAAGGTCTACTGAAATCATTAATAGTTCTTTGATTCACCACTACTTCCATATTTCTTCTAGCAGGTTCTTCTTCTCTTTGATTCATATTAACCGGATGAACCGGATTTTCAGGATTTTGATTAATATTATCCATTGGAGGATCAACCGGAGAATCCTCTAGATTCAATTGTTCTTGATTATCAGGCTCGATTTCTAGATTTTCAAGCGCTTCTTGATTCCTTCTAATATTATTTATATCTTGATTCAGTTCTAGTTGAGGATTCAAAGATCTACGACCGTGCATAAAATAAATAAAGCAATTTAAAAACAACTAACTATTAAAGCAAATAAAAATAAAATCTTTTTGTATTTTTATTTTTTTTAAAAAAACTGAAAACTAAAATTAAATTAAAATTACACTACCAACAAACTAACTATGTGAACTAGCTTGTCCCCGGCAACGGCGCCAAAAACTTGATCGATGTCTTATTTTAATTATTTCCTTGCAAGTGGACAAGACTATTGGAGAATAGTTTTGGAAGCAAGGGTCGAACCCACAGAGACAAGAGATCACAGATAGTGCAATTTATTGATATTCAATTATTAATCTAAGGGGTTTTTATATTTATTCTATTCTAAACTAATTATTATTATTTAGGTGTTTAACTAATTAGCAGCAATTACAGGTTATGAAGATCTTATGATGGATGACAATCTAGGATTAGGGTTTCACTTGTATCTCCTCTATGTTTAATTCAAAATAATTATCATTCAATCTCTTGGGTTCGTTCACAAAATATAGATATAGTTGTTGAATTACTAGTTCAGTCTCCATCCCTGAATAATTCATCCATTCTATATCCTAAGCACAAGAACATATGATCTATCTGTCACCTAGGTCATATATGGAACCTGACCCTAACTTATCACTCTCGTGCATCGATAGGTCCAATTTATTATGATGGTGAGCCAATGTACGACATATGCACATTGATCTTGCAGTTATCCGCACCTCTAGGCCTTTATTATTTGCGATTACATTCATTTGTTCAAAGAAAAAATAATATAGGGATTGATAATCACCACAATCAACAAGAATTGAATGAACATAAATATGAATTAAAACATAAATTCGATACAAGTTACCTCCCACCTCCTAGATTAATGATGATTTAGTTCATCCTTGAAGATGAACAACACATGGAGATGATAGGAGACATGATTTGATCTTCAATACTTGTAATTACAATAACTAAATATGTTATACAACCTAAAATCTATTCTAAAGCTATAGAAAACTGCTTCCAGCCGTTTCTAACTGTCCTAGGCTTTGGCTACCGACCTCTATTTATACCGAGGAGTTGTATTACAATTGTATCACTAGTGAAAACGCAAAAAATTCTGTTCTAACTACCTTGCGATCGCAAGGTCTGGGACACCTTGCGATCGCAAGGTCCTTGGCACATCCGGGGTTTGAGAATCCAACTTTCTGTCCACCTTGCGGAGGCAAGGTTTGAAACACCTTGCGACCGCAAGGTCTTCAGTTTGATTTTTCTTCTTTTCTTTTTCAATTTTCATTCTGACCCCTTCTTGGAATTTGCACCTAAAAGCATTATAGTTTGCATATTTTCACCACAAACCCTGAAACTCACAAAATCACTAGAAAACGCATATCAGTAGCCAAAAGTCTCGTGAAATAGCATAATTTAAGTCATAGAAGCATAGTAAATCGACGTATAAAATACATCGATCATGCACCTGAGTAATTCTTACAATATCTAGTGTTTCATAGTAAGTAGCACCTTCAGAAAAGAGATTACCAGGAGCAACAGGCGTTGAAGTAGAAGGATCTGTAGAAGAAGCAGGAGTAGCAGTTGGTGGTGGATCGAGGGAGCGCAGGGAGTAGCGATTGGTGGTGGAGCGCAGTTGTTGAAGTTGTAGAGCAAAGACATCGTAGGTGAGGAAGAGGGGTGTCATCGGAATACTTGTTTTCTTCCCAAGGTCAAGAATAGCTAGTTTAACAGTAGCTTTCTGTATCTTCCTTAGCCTATAAGCATGAATATGGGTTGGAGAAGGCTGGACAGTTTCTGCAGCTGCTTCTAATGTAGTCTTTGGAGGCACAAATTCTTCTGAGGATGAACTGTCTTCAGTAGATGTAGATGAAGAAGAGATGAAGTTGAATCAGTAGAAGTGGCTTCATCAGCTGTTTCTTGACTTTCCCAACTGGAAGTAGATGGAGTCATGGGGATTTTAATTTTGTTCAGGTCAAGATCAGATGGAGATGGTGACTTGGTATGATCTGCTGTTGGAAAAATCATGGAGATGGGTTGAGCTCTAATGGGTGAAGGAGAAGCATGTGGAGATGGGGTTTTATGTGGTTTAGGAGATGGCTGGGTAGAGGTAGAAGCTCCTGTTACCTTTGTGAATTTGTTTTCTAAGAGAGACAGATACTTAGCAGCAACCATATCTGCTAATGTGTGAATGTACTACATGGCTTGGTCATGAATCAATTTGAGCTTGTTTGGATTGATGTTAGGCATACTTCCATATACTTGATCCAGTAGATCATCTTCAGTGACTTCTCTTCCTACTAAGTAGGGATCATCTACTGTTGGCATTGGTAGCTTGTAAGCAGCATTGAAGATATCCCATACTTTCATCACCAGTTCATCCTGTACAAATCTGTCTTGGGCATGGTAGAAGGCATTCCATTAAAGAGGCATATGGTCAAAATATTTACCATAATTTAATTGAATGACCTCTTTTGAGTTCATTTCTTCAGAAGGTTTGTGGTATGGGACATGCTGCTTCCTGTTTCTGTTGTCATCCACATATTTGAAGAGAGGAACATTTGGTTTTTCTTCCTTATTTTCTTCATGAAAGGAGAGAAGGGCTTGAAGGAAGTATGAAAGGTGATCAATTGGAAGTACCCAATTTTCAGGTATGGGAGTAGGATTTATAAGGTAGGGAGAGTGTTTGGGATGATAGGTTGGATTAAAGATAGGAGGGAAGTAAGGCTTCTGCTGTTTCCTGGATCTAGTACAAGCAGCAGGTGTGGATTGAAGGTTGGAAGGTTCAGCGTTTGGGGGAAAAGGAATGAAGGTTTCAGGGTTCATATCAGTAGATGCTCTTTTCTTCTTCCTTGAGTAACTTCTGCCAACATGACTGGAAGAAGCACCAGCAGCAGGTGCAGATGATGTAGCTTCTACAGTTGCATTTGCTTCCTCTTTAATCTCTTCCTCCTCCCTTATAACAAGGTGCCTTCTTTTCTTCCTTTCTTCTCTTGCAGCAGCAGGTGGAACATACTTGCTGGACTTTGTAGCCCAAGTTAGATCAGTATAACCAAACTTTCTTCCTGTCCAATCATAAACCACTTCACCAACAGCAACACTCTGCATCACAGCTTGATTTTTTCTAAGAAAATGGGTGATGATGAGGTGATGAGTCAACCTGGGTTTGTTGGGATGCTTCCTGTGCTTTGTGATGTTGTCAAATACTAACTCCACCAGAACAGCAGCCCAGTTGATGTCTTCACCAATTACAATTGCAGACATGAGCTTCAATTGGACTTCACTGATTTTATCCTTTGCCCCAGATTTGATAATCAAGCATTTGTCTAGAACAGCAGCTAGGGCATAGTGCAGAGGCATGAACAAGTTCTTCTTCCTGTCAGCAGCTACAGCAGGTTTAGGAATACTTCCTAACATGATAGCCCATCCACTTGAAACGATTTTCTTTGTATGAACATTCAAACCATGACAAGTTTGCTGGTGACAATTCTTCAAGGTATTCTGTTGCGCTCATGACAAGTCTGCTGGTGACGAGTCTTCAGAAGATCTTTAACACTACAGCAAGTCTGCTGGTGCTGGTGCATATGAATTGCTTAGTCTGTTGATCATTATTTAGAAGGTAGGACTAGATTAGGACAACCTAACCTATGACCTATATGTTGTCAAACAAGCTGCCACACTAACCGGTACGCAGACCTTTTAGCCACTTGTTATGACACACGGTAATGGGAACAAGCAAATCAAAATATTCAGAATATGCAAGGTGATAAGTTATTTATCAAGAAGCATATTCCAACAATTTCTCTACTAATATTTTATTTAAGGCACTAAACCTTCATTTGACGGACTACCTCGAAGACAAACTTTCGGCGGTAAGTATTTCAAAAATGGCGAACTTCGGTTACACGTAAGCTTCTAAATCCCGACTTTAGCTGATCATGTCTCATTTGAGTCACTTATCATTTTATATTTATTTATAAATAAATATTATGAAAAAAAATTGAAATATTGCTCGTTCCTGCCTAAAATGTGCCAAAAAGTTATCTTGAAAATCGTGAAGCCATTTCCAGAAGATTAACCGTCCTCCACTATCTCTAAAATTCTGACGGTTGATGTGACTCATTTACTTTACATTAAATGTTGACCTTGTCATAAATCACATCATTTAATATTTTTTGCACAAAATTCAAAATCCTTTTTGTACCATATCACTACAAGTCATATCTTCACTTTTTTCAAAACAAATCATTACAATCTCGTATAAGCCACTGTACTTATACAGTATGAATACCCTTGGTCATAACTCTTATACCCCACAAAATCCATCTCAACCTACTAAATTCTCTAAAGTAAATTCTTTTCTCTCTGTCTCTCGCTCGACTTTCCTCCTACCCAGTTCATCTTCTCCAAGTAAAACCCTAACCATAGCTTTTTCAAAAGACCTCTCCGGTACTGTAACTTGTATTTAGATCACTCTTTGATCTCTCTTTATCTTCTAAGTGTTAACTCTTCCGTTGTTTTGCAGGTACTATGGCCGATAAAACCCCTCTTGGTTGTCTTCTAAACATAGCCTCTCTTCAAAGAACACCTATGGGATCCATTATGGTTCAACTCTTGACAGGCTCTAGGTTCCTTCCTCTCATGTCATTCGAAATCAACACCTACAGTCTTCATCTCACATAAGAATTCTTCAACCACATGCAAGACACTCATAACAAACCTCATTCTCTTACTGGCACTACTCAAGGGGTCCAAGTGACTTTAGATGTCGCTTCTATCTCTGCGGCCTTTCCTGGTCTCAAGGCCACTGGATCTACCATCCAAACCATTCCGATAAATGTCCAAAAGGCAGGATGGATCTCGATGAGAGGTGAAGTCCTAGAAGAAAATGCTTATAACAGGCTAAAGAACCACTTCTAGCCACTACATTATGCTCTAGTCACTGATCTAGATAAATGCCTACTTATCAAGTCTAGAGGCCATGACAAAATCACATAGGCTCAACTGGTTATGATGGAAGCCATTGTTGAGAAGCATGAAGTTGATTGGGCTTCTGTTCTGGTTGAATGTGTCAAGCCAAAGATGGCCAAATACAAGGAGAATTTGGCTGCTGGAAATCACAAGTTGACCCACCATCTCATCATCACTCATTTCCTTAGGAAAATTGAATAAGAAAATTCTTAGCCATAGACATCAAAAATGTTATCTCATATTCTAAGTTTGGACTGGATGTTCCTATTGCTGAAGTCCCTCAATCTGAACCCTATGAAGCTCTAGCTAGTGATGTTCTTCCATTTGCCCCAGCTTTCATTCCAACTGATCTCCCAGAACCAGCTGTTGGGACAAGCAAAATGAAGAGGGCAAATCTTCTTCAAGCCGATGAAGAAGAGGCTGCTATGGAGGCTGAAGAACCTGCTGCCATTCCAACTGTCCTTCCAATTCCTCCTCGAAGAGCTGTTCATAAGAAGCGGAAGGTAAACTCCCTCTCACACACAAAAGTTTGTCCCTTTCTCTTCATCTGTTGAACCCTCTCAGCCACCTGCTTCATTATCAAAATCCAAATCCCTTAGCCCTCCACCTGTTTGCTATTTTGCCCTTATTAGAAACTCCACATATCATCCTGTATACAACTCCTACAAGCCATACCAAAACCCCATCCCTCCAAACTGGGTCTTTCCCATCGACCATCTCTCTTTCTTCATCCAGTTTCTTTTTGCATTTCACGAGGAGAAGAAAGCTGACAAACCAATCATCAATCCCGTCAAATACATAGATCAACACTACAACCGAAGACCAGATGTCCTCTACCTCCTATTCCAGTCAACATGTCCCCAAATTTTCTTGCTGCAAATTATGGGAAATACTTTGATCTTCTTCAAACCATTTGGAACGCTTTTTATCTCTCAAATGATAGATTCATTCAAGACGAACTGATACGTTGCATTTGGCAGCTTTACAACAACATACACAGTATCCCTCTTATCTCTATTCAAGATCCCTACTGCATTGGACGCCCAGCAGTTGATGATCAGCTAAATCAAGATCTTAACTTTCCTGCCATTGATCAAGCTAAGCTGGCTCTGGTCCAAAAGGGTACTGTCAAATATATCTATGACAGCGTTGCCTTTGCTAAAGCTCAGTATCGAGCTTCTCATCCAGAGCTGCTACAACAGGCAGGAGGAGCCTCTTCATCTCAGCTTGTAGAAGTCTCCCAACTAGCTGTTCAAACTACTCTAACTGCTCCCACTAACACTCCATCAGCCAATCAACCTACTGAGCATCCTGTTGTTGCTCAGCTAGCTAAAGTCCCCGTGGTTGTTACTGAAGATCATGCTACGGCTGTTCCAAGTGAAGCAATTGAGCCTAACTTCCCTCAATCCGTTGATCCACAAGCTGCTGCTAACCAAGTCCTACCTACTGTTCCTCTCTCCATCTCTCAAGAAATACCTTTTCAGCCAGCTGAGGCTCGGGCTATGGATGCATCTATCAGTGATTCTTCTTCCAACTCTAGCAGCTATGATCATATGGTCTCTCCAACTCTAAGGATGGCTTACAAATGGCAAAGCAGTAAAAGGCTATAGTCAATCAAGCCTTACATCATCCAACTAACAAGAAAACAATGTTCATAGATGAATTTTCAGAAGCTAAAGATGCTATCAATCAACATGCTGAAGAACCCGCTGCTTCTTCTCTTACTGCTACCTCTTCAGCTGTTGCTGTCTCTTTATCTCAAATGTTTATAGCAGTCAATGATGCTCCTTCCCATGACTTCCCTCCTGCTACTGACACAAATGCACGACTTGATGCTCTGCACATTCATCATCTTCATATCAACAGGGTTCTTAAGTGCATGTCCCATCAGCTCAATGGCCTTCAAATTCAAATAGATTCAATTATTCCCAACTTGCGCAGCACCATCACTACTGAAGTCCAGGCGGCTATTGCAAATGGTGCTCTAAGGGAAGCGAATGCTGTTGATTGGAATACCATCCTGGCTTATCAAGGGGAATACACAAAGAGGGAAAAAAATGCTGAGACAGTCATGTTTAAAGCCCTTCAGGAGGAAAGGGTACAGAGAGCATGTGGCGACCCGACCCGGATCCCAAGACAAGACCCCGAGGTCGTGCCGCCTAGAAAAGGCACGTAACAAAAACAAGTAGCAAATAGTGGGTAAGGCCATAACTGCGGTACGCCAAAAACTTTAACACATGCAGAAACGTATAATAATTAAACAGTGGCGCCCGAGCTAACAAGCTCAAACTAACACAACCTTAGAGATAATGAATCTCTTGGTCCAAAAATAAAATCATGTGACGCAACAATAGGCACATATAACAATTTATAGCAATTATATATCAAGTCATCGGCGACGCTACGGCCGGAACCCAATATTAAACTAAGTCTACAACTCTAGTCTAACATGCTTAACGGCTAAAACATGCCGGATAACAAACATAATAAACAAACCAATACATGGTTAAAACAACTAAAGCATGAGCATAATAAATACATAAGGCACGACTAACATATGTCGGCTCTCAAAACATTAAGTACTAATAAACATAAGTATTAATAATCAAACACATCAAGTTTTGCTACCCCACATAAAGTTTATATAACTTTATGTTCCCGTCGTCCTTGCCAAAAGAAAAAGGTACTAAAATTAACAAGGTAGCAACCTCGTCAAAGCTTCTTCAATGTAAAACGATAATCACTTCGATCCGCTCGCTCGGCTCGGATCTAGGGAAAACAATCAAAACAAATAGGAGTAAGTCATAAAGACTTAGCAAGTTACTAACATAACTTCCTGTCATGGCATCATGCTCAACAATAATAATTCATGCGATTGGCATAATATACATTTCATAAATAATCATGTCAAGACATTCATATCTATCAATATTGAATATCATGTTATCAACAAGTATAACATTTCATTAAATCATTCAACCATCATTTCATACCATATCATATTCACGTAGCACATTATTCACATATAAGCACTCGTGAGTCAATTCATATAAAAGGGATATGATACCGTTACCCTTTTTCCCGCGCATGTCGCTCCTGCAAACACATGTGCAAAACCTTTATGTGTCCTCGATATCCCTTTCGTGGATATCGACGTCCCCGAGACATTTCCCCGCTCGAGTTCCGATAGTTATCAAAGTCATGTTTCCATACTACAACTAAGATCAACTACTTCCCTACCGTGGCCATCGATAGAGGGTGTGTGCAATCGGTAGCGGCGATCCATCAAAATCACGAATCTCACAATTGTGAAGATGATGCATCGTCCCGCCCAAAGACTCAACAAACCGACTCCAGCTGGACTCAAACTTCAAGCACACGTAATTCATATTCATATGCTCAAATAAGTAGGCAAGTACTCTACAATCATCTAGTCATGCTTTTAATTCACAACTAGCACATAATCACATTAGAGATAAATCAAGACTCTAATCATCAAGTGTTCTTCATACACTTTAAAATGCTTGGAGGCTTAACCTCCATTAATACTACCCCAAAATTCGTAGGACTTAGGCATATTACTCCTTAATGTCATACTAACCCAATGGTCAACTCCGTTGAGTCATAATCAATCTTTCAAAATTAGGGTATAGAAGCCATTGGCCTCAATACTCTCTATGTACATACTAACGTAATTAAATAGGTTACTAAGGTCATTAAACCCATAAAACCCCAATCAAACAATCAAGTATGAAACATAGAATCAAAGTCACAAACTAGGCATGTACTTTTTTTATGAAACAGGGACGGTACCCTGGCAGATTTTATTAATTAAGAAAAAATAGACATACAAACTTGAGGGGGACAACCAGCCTTGCCCTTATAATTGGGAGGACAGAGGAGCCTAACCTCGAAAAGGAAATAAACAACCAAAAGAGACCTAAGAAATACGAACATATGGAGTGTCAAATCCGTCCAAAGAAATAAGACCCTTAATGCGAAGAGGAAGAGACACAGCAGACTCAAACAAGGCATCATTACCCTGATCGCAACCAATGTTGGCTAGCGCATCTGCCACCGAATTAGCCTCACGATAAATATGATGGATGGAGAAATTAGTCGTAGCAAAGATCTTTTGAATTGCCCGAATCAAATATAGGCACTTCCAAGGAGGTTGCATGGAACCCTTGACACAGTGCACCAAATTTAAAGAATCTACCTCAATAGAAGAGTCTGAGTAGTGATTGGCCACCAACCAAGAAAGCCCTTGATCTGAGCACGACAGCTTGGAAACTCTTGGATAGTCCATAAAATGAAGAGAAAGCCATTATAAGGTTACCTAGATTGTCCCGAATTATGCCTCCACGAACTTAATCCGGATTTCCTCTACACACACCATACGTATTGACTTTAAAAGACCGGAGGAGGCTTAAGCCATCGAACAACCCGAATGCGTTTAGTAGAGAGAGAGCCGAGGCGCGAGAAGAAGATTGAATCCCGGCTTTGTGTGCGGGCTGAAACCATTTAGCAAAATGGGTGAATAAGGCGATGAACCCGATGGAAAACAGCACTTGAAAGGGGGACGGTACCCATCATGGAGACTGCCATTTCTATACTTCCATAATTCCCAAAGGATCGCAGCAGGCGTTATGATGTGGAGAATAGAGTTCTCCTTAAATTGCCACCAGTCAAAGCAACAGTGATGAAGGAAGGAAGAGGAGAAAGAAACACCACCCAACTTGTTAAATTCAGACCATAAATATCCAGCCAGCGGGCTCTCTAGAAAAGACGTGAGCATAGGTCTCAACGGCTCGAAGAGCAACAAGAACGAAGCTAGGACAATTCCTTTACGGATTACACTTTCATCCGAGGCAACTTTTGAAACCACAACCGCCACAAAAATAGACTGATTTGCCGAGGAATAAATTTGTGCCAAATGAAACGTGAAGAAGCAGCAATCGGTCTGATAAATCGAGTTATCTGCATGGCTGAAGATAAAGAAAAGGAACCTCTATCCGAGACATCACAATAAGTGAATCGGTCGATCGATAACGCGACTGTTCTAGCGGCCGACATAAAGGCGTGGCCAATCACACTCGGCCAAAGTAGAAAGCTGAGAGGGAGACTCAAACAGCTCATGAACAGAAGATAATTGAGATCTGGATGGATTTGATAAAAGACCCTCGGGTAACCATTTATCAAACCATATAGAACATTTACCTTGGCCGATAATCCAGTGAATGTGGGGCTCCGCAATCAACCGAATCTTACACATTCTCGCCATGTATGGGAGCCTCGAGCGAAGCTAGCATTGGGTGAATATTGGAACAATATTTTTGCTTCATAAACCGACTCCATAAATTATTAGCAGATCTGAATCTCCACCAGAGAAGGATAGAGAAAGAATGAACAATATTGGTCAAGGCTTTGATGCCAACGCCCCCTTCAAGAACTGGTCTGCAGCAGCGATCCCAAGAAACCCAATGAGACTTAAGTTTGCTGTCAATAGATCCCCAGAAAAAGTTGGCGAACATCCTATTAAGATGTTTAATCACGAGAACAGGCGGGTCAAGAATTGCAATCGATACATGGCAATAGAATTCAGCACTGAATTAATTAAGGTCACCTTCCCAGCTTGAGAGAGAAAGGCTCCCATCCATGAGTTAATCCTATTCTGGATTTTTTCCAGAAGGGGATCAAAAAGGGATTTTTCTTACGACCTTCAAATAAAGGGCACCCCAAATAAGTGACAGGGAGAGCCTTGTTGTTAAATCCAACATGATGTCTGATGGAATGAACACGAGAGGCAGAAATAGAATTAGAGACCATGAAACAACTCTTGCCTTGATTAATGAGTGACGGAACATTTCTCATAATTTTCCGAAGTTGGCGGTGATGAAGAAGCGAATTTTATTGCCATTACGAAAATAACTTGAAGTCATCGGCGAAAGCCAAGGGAAACAACCGGCACCACTCGAGAGAGGAATAAGCATAGTTAGGATGATCCCTATGAAGCTTATTTAGCCCACGGCTAAGGACTTCAGCTGCGATAATAAAAAGGCTAGGGGAAATAGGATCTCCTTGCCTCAAACCACGGGTAGAATGAAAAAAACCCGCCGAAGAGCCATTAATGGAAACCGAAAACCAATTATTTGAAATCACCCTCCAAATCATGTCTATGAAGGTCTCCCAAAACCGATTTCCGTAGAACTTGAGTGAGATAGATCCGAGAAACCCGGCCAAAAGCTTTGGCCATATCAAGCTTAACAATCACATTCGAGCCATTAATTTTTTTCTTCAGTTGGTGGGCTAACTCATGAGCAAGGAGGAGATTGTCCTGAATAAGCCTTCCTTTAACAAAAGCACTTTGATTTTCCGAGATGATATGAGGAAGAACCACAGCAAGTCGAGAGCACAAAATTTTGGTAAAAACCTTGTTACAAAAATTGCACAAACTGATCGGGCGAAGATCCTTGAAAGAATTGACTTGATTAGATTTAGGAATGGCAATAATAGTAGTACTCGTCCAAGCTTTAGGAAGATCAAATCCAGCAAAAAATTCGGAGATGGCAAGATAAAGGTCCATGGCAATAATGTCCCAACGGGGCGTGTAAAACTTACAGAAAAACCATCAGGGCTCTTTGCCTTGTCACCATTCAGAGCGAAGACAATCTCTTTAATTTCTTCAAGAGTAGGAGGAACTGTGAGAAGGGAATTCTGATCTGCCGTAATAAGATATGGAATAGCTGAAAATAGATCGGTATCCATGGTTTATAATACATTACCACACATAAATAACATCAAAAACATGGTTTATAACCTGTTTATAATCTGATCATACAACCAAAAATATAACATTTAGCATATACGTGAAAATAGCATCTCTACAAGCCTAACTATTTCACCGAACATGCTCCCGATGCTTAAACAACAAAGTAGGGTGATTTATCATACATTATCACACATAAATAACATCCTAAACATGGTTTATAACTTGTTTATAATCTGATCATACAACTAAAAATGTAACATTTAGCATATACGTGAACATAGCATCTCTACAAGCCTAACTATTTCATCAAACATGCTCCCAATGCTTAAACAACAAGATGGAATGATTTATCATACATTATCACACCTAAATAACATTAAAATCATGATTTACAATCTGATCATAATCTGTTTATACAACCCAAAATACATCATTTAGCATATACGAGAACATGGCATCTCTACAAGCCTAACTATCTCATCCAATATGCTCCCAACACTTAAACAACAAAGTAGAATGATTTATCATACATTACTATACCTAAATGACATCAAAATCATGGTTTATAATATGTCTATAATCTGTTCATACAACCAAAATTCATCATATAACATATTCTAGAACATGGCATCTCTACAAAGTCCTAAGTGCTCTCATTGACCTCATATAGCAAGATTGTTTTCCCTAAGGTCAATGAGGCTAAAATAAATAAGAAGAGATGTTGTAACTCACCTTAAACAAGCCCTAAAAGAAGTACAAAACGTCCATGCAAGGGTGGGTATGTGTTCTCCTTGCCCTCCTCTTCACTTCTACGGTTCGGTTTTGGAAATGGCTTCTTCAAGAGTTGGCCACCATTGATGAACACTCAAGAACCTTGAATAAACTCTCTAGAACTTGTATGAAATGTTCAGCCACGAATTTGGAAGATGATGGCTGATTAGGAAGGCTTAGTTGAGGTAATTGGTCACACAATGGCTGAAGTGGGGTGGGGGAAGTGTCCAATGCATGGCTTTGCATGTTGGAGGTCTTTCTTTGCCAAGTGTTGTACATGCATCCAAATCATCCAAAATTTGTCAAGCATGCATGAGAGGCTAGGTGGGACGAACTAGGGTGGTTTAGGGTGGGTTAGGTTGGGTTTGGGTGGGGTTTAGTTGGACAAATGTTGAAAGAATGCAAAAATCCCGTAACCAACATTTCAGACCAATGCGGTTGCATGGCTAGGGAGTGATGCGAGCGCATCACTCTGATGTCCTCTATATTTTCGTTTTGCCCCCTCGCGAGTTCTAGGTCCTTCCCTCTTGCACCCTCAAGTCCTCCAATGCACAATATGGTCTAGAATTCAACCTTAAAGACCTCTAAAACATAACCAAGGCAATCCAAGTTCAAACCCTCACTCAAACATGGTCAAGAACTTAGGAAAAACACTCTCGAACAACAACCGAAAAGGTCAAACGGAGAACGGTTAACCCTAGAATCAAACTAGCAACCAAACCGACGGTGCAACTAGCATTCAACCAACATCTAAAGCTTGTTAATGATGTTATGAGTAGTCTCTAACATTAATCCAAGTGTTTACAACATAAAACACAAACCCGAGTTTCAAAGCAACTCGTGAAGGAAAGGTGCAAACGAGCATCTCAAACGACGTCAATGAACATGCTATCGACTTTAAACATATAAGTGAGCTAAGTTAACATACTAATGATGATTATGAATGTATGAACTCATGCAATAAACAGGCAAGCAATAAACTAGGGTTTTACATTCTCCCCTACTAAAAGGAATTTAGTCCCTAAATTCTTACCGTGATCTTCAAACAAATGAGGGTACTTCTCGCGCGCATCTCCAACTCGGTCTCCTAAGTCGCTTCCTCGGTCTCTTGATTCTTCCAGAGAACCTTAACCAATGGAATTGTCTTGTTCCTCAATACTTGCTCCTTGGTGTCAAGAATCTTCACCGGTTTCTCAACATACGACAAATCGGTGAAGCGAAATCTCCTCATACGCAAGAACATGCGAATCATCCTTAAGATACTTCGAAGCATAGATACGTGAAACACATTATGAATGTCCGACAATGATGGCGGTAAAGCCACCCTATAAGCCAAACTCCCAACTCGCTCAAGAATCTCAAAAGGTCCAACGAACCTCGGTGATAACTTCCCTTTCTTCCCAAATCTCTTAGTACCCCTTCTCGGCGATACTTTAAGAAACACATAATCTCCAACTTGGAACTCCAAATCTCTCCTCCGATTATCCGCATAACTCTTCTACGTGGGCTCGGCCGTAAGCAATCTATCCCGAATCAACTTCACGCTCTCGGCCGACTGCTGCACAATCTCCAAACCCCATAGCTTTGCTTCTCCAACTTCATCCCAACAAATAGGAGATCTACACTTCCGTCCATAAAGTGCCTCATACGGTGCCATCCCAATACTAGATTGGTAACTGTTGTTGTATGCAAACTCCGCCAATGGAAGGTGTGAATCCCAACTTCCCTTAAAGTCCACCGTACAAGCCCGTAACATATCCTCAAGTATCTGTATCGTTCTCTCGGACTGTCCGTCTGTCTGAGGGTGAAAAGCTGTACTGAAATTCAACTTAGTCCCCATAGCTTCCTGCAAAGCCTGCCAAAACCTCGAAGTAAATCTCGGATCCCTGTCTGAAACAATGCTAACCGGAACCCCATGCAGTCTAACAATCTCCTGCACATACAATGCCGCCAACTGACTCAAGGAATAAGTCATCGCAATCGGTATAAAATGAGCTGACTTCGTTAACCGATCTACAACAACCCAAACGGCATCAAACCCTCTACGCGTACGTGGAAACCCCGAAACAAAATCCATCGTAACGTGCTCCCACTTCCACTCTGGAATATCTAACGGCTGCAACAATCCCGCGGGCCTTTGATGTTCCGCCTTCACCTGTTGACAAGTCAAACACCTCGACACATAATCCGCAATTTGGCGCTTCATGCCATTCCACCAAAATTGCTTCTTCAAATCCCTATACATCTTCGTACTCCCCGGATGGATAGTATATCTTGCCTTGTGAGCTTCATCCAACACAAGTCGTTTCACATCCTCAACTGAAGGTACACAAACTCTTCCCTTGAAAGTCAAAATCCCTTCTTGATTCATTGCAAACTCCGGCGTCTCATTCTTACTCAAACCATCAATGATCTTTACTAATCCCGGATCCTTCCTTTGAGTCTCCTTAATCCTTTCCAACAAAACTGGAATAGCCCGGACATTAGCAAACAACACTCCATGATTAACCTCACTAGGACTCCAATCACGGACATCCTCCAACATCTTCCATTCCCGAATCATCAAACACGACAAATGAACTTTCCTACTCAAGGCGTCGGCAACCACGTTCGCCTTCCCCGGATGATAAAGTATCGTACAATCATGGTCTTTCAACTTCTCCATCCACCTCCTTTGTCTCATATTCAACTCCTTCTGTGAGAACAAATACTTCAAACTCTTGTGATCCGTGAAAATTTCAAACTTCGACCCATACAAATAATGCTTCCATTTGTGCAAAGCAAATATGATCGCTGCCAACTCAAGGTCATGCGTGGGATAATTCTGCTCATACGGAGACAACTTCCTCGAAGCATAAGCGATCACCTTACCATTCTGCATAAGAACACAACCCAATCCCTCTTTTGATGCATCGCTATAAACCACAAAATTCTCATCTCCGCTAGGCAACGCTAAAACTGGTGCCGTAGTCAACTTCTTCTTCAATTCTTGAAACTTGCTTCACACTTATCGCTCCAAACAAATGCTGTCTTCTTTTGGGTCAAATTCGTCATCGGTGTAGCAATCTTCGAAAATCCCTCTATGAACCTCCGATAATACCCGGCTAACCCCAAGAAACTCCTAACCTCCGTAACTGTAGTCGGTCTCCTCCAATTCATCACCGCTTCAACCTTAGAAGGATCTACCGCTATCCCGGTACTAGAAACAACATGTCCCAAAAATGAGACCTCCTCTAGCCAAAAACACTTGCTAAACTTAGCATAAGTTGCCTCTCCGAAGAATCGACAACACCATCCTCAAATGTTGTGCATGCTCATCCCGAGACTTAGAATACACAAGAATGTCATCTATGAAGACCACCACAAAACAATCAAGAAAATTATGGAACACCCGATTCATCAAGTCCATAAATACTGCCGGCGCATTAGTCAACCCAAATGGCATCACCATGAACTCATAATGCCCGTACCTCGTACGAAAAGCGGTTTTCGGAACATCCTCGGCTCTCACCTTCAACTGATGATACCCGAACCTCAAATCAAGCTTAGAATACACCACCGATCCTTGCAACTGATCAAACAAGTCATCTATATGCGGCAATGGATACTTGTTCTTGATCGTCGCTTTGTTCAACTCCCGGTAATCAATGCACAACCTAAGGCTTCCATCCTTCTTCCTCACAAATAATACCGGCGCACCCCAAGGCGATACACTTGGCTTGATAAAGCCAATATCAAGAAGCTCCTGCAGCTGAACCTTCAACTCCTTCAACTCCATAGGTGCCATTCTATACGGCGCCTTCGATATCGGTGTAGTCCCCGGCAACAACTCGATACAAAACTCAATCTCCCTATCCGGTGGCATCCCAAAATCTTTAGAGAAGACATCCAGAAACTCATTCACAACCGGCACATCCTCAAGATCAGAAGTCGAAACCCGTTTATCAATCACACAAGCTAGGTACCCCGTGCAACCACGTGACAATAATTTCCTAGCCTTTAGAGCAGAAATGACGCAC
>CM028381.1:104781928-104810996 GCA_013146195.2 Codonopsis lanceolata | reverse complement strand
TTGTTTCTCGAAATATAATTTTGTAGATATAATCTACAAGCTATTTGAATGAATCAATAACAAATGTCCTCATAATTAATAAATATTAATAAATAAATAAATAATGTGAGATCACACTCAATCATAAAACCAAAAATTCATGGGAATTATAAAATCGAACAAATATTCCTAGTGTGAGTGTGAGACTAAGAAGTGGGAGGGAAGTACCACGAAGACGCATCAAGGAGGTGTGTTTGATGGAGGGGAAGTATTTTGCAATGGTTGTTTGTGGTGTTGGTGGAACACATTTAATTAAATTAGATAAAATCCATTTTAAATTGACCGAATTGGTAAAATAATAAAATTAAAAACTTCTACCATGAGAATTGAGGTAAATAGTGTTTTTTTTTTTATTTTAAAGTTGTTTATAATAAGATGATTTTTAAACTTGTAATAAATAATTAATTTTTTTATTAGAATAATTTGAAAAAAATGAAAAATAAGGTAAATATTCAAAATTGATCGTATGAATATGTAATTGAAAGATTAAAACCAATGACAATTGATAAAATCTATCTGCCAAAAAACAATTATCATGAAAATTTGGATTCTGTTAAAATCAAATATGATAAAATATGTTCGGTTTTAACCGATTTTGGTAACAAAAAAATGGTAAAATAATTTTTTTTACCATGTATAAAGGAGACATCGAGTTTTAAAATTTATCCGCTTTAATTTTTGTGACAAAAAAAAAGAATTTAAATATATGATACCGTATGCACATTCTTAGTATTTTATTTTTATTTTTGTAAAGTTGTTTATAATAAGATTATTTTCTAAACTTGTAATAAATAGTTAAAATTTTAATTTGAAAAATTTGAAAAAAAATGAAAAATAAGGTAAATATTCACAATTGATCATATGAATATTTTATTAAAATATTAAAACATATGAGAATTGATAAAATCTATCCGCCAAAAAAACATTTACCATGAAAATTTAGTCCTAATCAAGTGAAACACGTTTAAATCAAATGTGATCAAATATATCCGATATTAACTGATTTTGGCAGAAAAAATGGTAATTATTTTTACAATGTATAAAGGATGCAACATTTTTAAAATTTATTCGGTTTTAATATAAATATAAATATATATATAAATATATATATATATATATATATATATATATATATATATATATATATATATATATATATATATATATATATATATATATATATATATAGTACCGTATGCATGGTTTTAAGGTAAATATTCAAATATTCACAATTGATCATATGAATATGTAATTGAAAAATTAAAACCTATGAGAATTGATAAAATCTATTTGCCAAAAAAAAATTACTATGAAAATTTGGAATCATAATCAAATAGAACGCTTTTAAATCAAATGTGAAAAAATATACCCGGTATTAACTGATTTTTGAAGAAAAAATGGTAAAAAAAAAACTTTTAGCATGTATAAAGGAGGCATCAGTTTTAAAATTTAGCTGGTTTAAAATAATAATGTATACACACATATAGTACCGTATGCACGGTTTTAATAGTTTTTTTGTGTCAAAGCTGTTTATAATAAGATAATTTTCTAAACTTGTAATAACATTTCTAGTGGATAGAAGCTCTTGAGCTTTGATTACTTCTAGTGTATTATGGATGCGTCACCTTTTTTGACGTTCTTATTAATATACTCTTTACTTATCAAAAAAAAACTTGTAATAAATAGTTTAAAATTTTAATTAAAATAATATGAAAGCAACAAAAAATAAGGTAAATATTCAAAATGAATCATATAAATATGTAATTGAAAGATTAAATCTATTCCCAAAAAACATTTTTACCATAAAAATTCAAATTCCTGATCAAGTGAAATATGTCTAAATCAAATGTAATAAAAATCTATCTCGTACTAACCGATTTTGGCAGAAAAAATAATAAAAAAACTTTTACTATATATAAAGGAGACACCGGTTTTAAAATCTATCTGGTTTTAATTTTTGGCAGCAAAGAAAAAGAAAAAAAAATCACAACTTCACAAGAAGTTGACACGTCGAATCACATAATTTCTTTAAAACTTTGTACATTCAACACAAAGTCGTCATGTGGCAGCAATAACTTCTATTTTAATAATAGTTAATAGATTAGTAATTAATAATTAATATATATATATATATATATATATATATATATATATATATATATATATATATATATATATATATATATATATATTAGTAGAAGAACAAATAAGATAAAATTGTCTTGTGAATAATTTGTATTAATTAAATAGTATGAAAATGAAAAGAGAAGGAAATTGAAGAGTTTTAGTCAAATTAAATTTGTATAAATTAGATAAGATAAAATCTAATTTAATTAAGCGATATTTGAAAAAAATAAAAACAAAATCCTTAATTCCTATCATAAATTTACTTGTGAAACGATATCTTAAATCTGTTTTATCTTATCAAATTAATTTTATGATTTTTATCTTATCCAATTAGATTTAGGATTTTTATCTTAAATTAATCAATTTTGGTAAAAAAAACAAAAAACCTTTACCATTTCGATGATGACACGTGACATCACAAAATCCCTTTAAAAGTTTTATTGAAGAATGAAAAGAAGAATATCATTAATCTTGGAAACAAAGTAAAAACATTTGAAAGCAATTCAAATTCACGCATGGGCGCGCCCACACACACAAAACACGTAGAACAAATTTAAATTGGCTCAATTTGAGTGAAAACAGAATATAAAAAACTCAATTTGTGATAAACTATAATATCACAAAATCCCAAACCAAAAAAAGCATAACATATATCCGCAAAGCAAAAAAAAAAAAAAAAAAACTTATCATAAACTAACCGTTTAAAAATCATTTGATTTTACAGATATAATCATCCTAAACTAACCATCTATATGATAAAACTTATCCTAACCGTCAAAGTTATCATAAACTAACAGTATATGTGATAAAATGTATCCTAACTGTAAAAATTATCATAAACTTTTATCAGTAATTTTTATCGGTAATCGGTTTTGACAGAAAAAAAAAAAGAAAAAAAATTACAATTAATATGAGGGTGACACGTGGAAGCATGAAATTCTTTTAAAATTTGAAGCATTTAACAGAAAGCCGCCATGTGGCAGCAGCGGCTTCTGTTTTAGTAATAGTTAATAGATAGATTGTCGCATTCTAATCAAATAATACTTTCGAGCCTTTTATGCATTGTAGCATTGGATCGAGGTGTCACAATCCGCATAGCTTCATTGACGTTGCTTCAAGCTTTTCTGCTGCGTGAGAAGCGCTTTATCATCACGAGTACGCGACTAGAACCGTATCGACGTATCTTGTTCACGAGTACGTGACTTGGATCGTATCATATAGTACCAAATTGTTTTAGCTCTAAGTGAATTAACATGTGACTTGGATCGTATCATATAGTACCAAATTGTTTTAGCTCTAAGTGAATTAACATAGATATAGCAGTAGCTGCAGCTATAATGGTTTCTCAATAACCAATTTACAAATACTTATTTCCTTTTCTACATTCTTCAAAGAAAGAACATATGGAGTATAAACAGTATATGCTACTAAACCACTTTTGAGTTCAGAAACCACTTTCCTTGGCTTCAAACTACGCCTATGCATAACAAGTACTCATGGAATGAGAACCAGGGGAAGAAATATATGGCAATATTATACGACTCTCTTTCTACATGTACTATGTGCACCGTCAAGTAGAAATGGGAGAATAACGGCTAAAATTCAACTTCTCCAACGGCTAAGTTTCAATTTTTCTATGTGCATTGTCAAATGGAGATGGGAAAACAACGGCTAAAAGCCTAAAGCTCAACTTCTCCAACGGCTAAGTTTCATTTTTTCTATGTGCACGCACTGTTAAGTGGAGATGGGACGGCTAAGATTCACCGTCTCCAACAACTATATTACAACGGCTAAATTTCAAATCCATTATTTACTTCAAAACAGCTAAGTTCCCACCCAACGGCAATTTTTTCCTATATATCTAAACAACAACTAGTTACTGTATTCCTTATACAGTACTGTCAAGTTAGATAAATATACACTGAAAATTTAAGTTCTGATCCAATTGTTAAGTGTCATTATACCCTAATTGTGGAGCACCATTATACCTTAAAGGAAGCCTAAACTTTTAGGAGTGTAGTCTATCTACTCAAAGTTGACGGATACTTACACCATTGATTTTACAAGTTATATGACCCTAATAAAGTTGCAGATAGGTTTTATCTTTAATCACAAAGATAATGATACTTTTCACATCCTAAAATTAGTTAAATGGGATTCATAGTTCCATTTTCCTATCAAACTAGCCAGGGTTTACTTTAACTTCCATCTCAAAAAAATTTAACTACTGCAATGGACGACTTATTAAAAATTGTACTATTGGCCCCCTAAAGTCAAAAATCTATTTATGGGTTCTTCCTTCCATGGTCGGTAAAAGAAAATATATAAACGGCCCCTGCCGAAACAAAATCCTCTGATTCTTGAATAAGTGGTGTTGAAGGCCAAGATATTTATGTCATATCCAATTGATGAGTTTAATTTCTTTTTAATACTTCATGCATCATGGATTCAAGCACATCAGTATTTCTTACCCACATTATAGTTACTTGAATTTCTGAAGAGTAAGTTACTATCTATGAGTGCTTCACATATTGTTTTTAGACAATCTTTGGATTGGAGGAAGTAGGAAAGGCATTTAAGCTTCAGAATAAAGTACTTAAAATAGAATTGAAGTAATGAAAGCAGTAAAAATTAAAAACATGAACATCTAGCACATCACAAAAAAAGTCCAAATATAGCTTATACCATTATTTGAAGCATCAATCTGATTAAATATATTTAGTTTCTATTCCCGGAGTGTCACCCGAGTCTGTGCTCTAGGAACAGCCAGGGTTTCTCCTTCCAGTCTACTTCTTAGAACTGGAATTCGCCCCCGGTGATGTTACATTTCCCAAATTATTACCAGCCTTCGCTGCTTTCATGAGAGCAATTGTTCTCTCCAGACTCTCAATCCTGCGCTCAAGGTACAACCAGGGCTTTTCATTCCAATCAACTCTTGACCCAATATCATCTCCGGCAACTCTCTTGGGTCCATCCACTTCGACCCCGCCCTCAACAACACTTTCCTGCATCTCAACAGTACTATTTTCTTCCTTGAAGCTGCAGGTGGACTCACCCCGGGCCACCATTGCCTCTGGAGTCCTACTATTTGCACTCTCTACACTCATCTCACTGAAGCCGCAGGTGGACTTACCCTGGTCCAACTTTTCAGTTGGAGTCCTACTATTTGCACTCTCTACACTCATCTCAGTTTAGTACCTAAAAGCTCACAAAGCCTGGTCTCAAAAACACTATTTGCCTTCAGTTTGGAAAGCTGGAAAGAATGAAATCAATGTTATCCGCTTCCTTTCTATTTATACTATTTGGCATTGTCTAGTAAAGATAGAACCTCAACAGTATGCTTCAAATCTTCCAACGGCTACTTTACAGAAGTTTCAAATCCTCCAACGGCTACTTACAACGGTTAGTTTCTATTTGAATTTTTGGTCCATAGGAAAACAGTGGTAAGTAAGCTTTTCTCTAACGGCAAATTTTCCAGATGTCCGTACCGATATTTAACAACTATACTTACTACAAACAATAAACGTGTCAAGTTAAACGTGTCAAATAATTAAATTGGCAACCGCGCTCACCTTTCATTTTGTTATTATCTTTTGCAGTGTGCAATTTGACATTATTGACATTGCAACTTTCATTCTGTATATCCATTTTAGTGCGATACCAAAATGCAGACATTCATATAGTACTCAAGCCGCGTGAATTTCAGAACGGCACCAAGGTTTGGTTTTTCCAATAACAGTGTGCAATAAATCCTGAAAAGCGTTAGTAGCTGCATAGAAATGAGTTAGAAAACTAAACGAAGATTAACAGGGAACTTCCACAGCACTCAACATATTCCCATCTCCAAATTCTTCAGAGGAACAACATGAGTGGATATGTGGGGCAGCCGATTGACAGCAACAAAAACACAGTAATTTAAGCGAGAAAACAAACTGGACTAGATTAATTATTCAAATAGCATAGAAACGAGAGATCGTCAATAGCTGTTTTTCATAAGATCATTCTCAAAACAGAACTCCAAAACTGAAAAAAGACCCTAACTACATCACTCTTATAGCCCCTATAAAGACCTACGACATAACTTGACTAAAGAAGTTGCCAAAATAATCCCTAACTAAATTAGCTGCTGTAAGAAGCCCTAAAAACATGAAATACTGTCTTTAACAATTCAAAATTACTCAAACTATTCACTAAACCCTCTAAATGAATATCAATCTTTTCACATTGCATCAATACGCTACTCAATTTGGTAAGAAAGATAATAAAAGGGTTCATGACAAGATTTTCTATACCTTTCAAACAACAAAAGAAAGTGATTCAATCAAGTATTTAACAATAGGTCACTAAGATAGCTGTTACAAAAATCTGATTGACCAGAATTACACTTTGAGCATCACTTAAAAACAAAAAGAAAATCATTTAGGCTAACCTGTGGCCTGATTTGGCCGCTTTTAGATGCGCAAATACATTCTCGAGCTTGCTCAACCTGCCTCCAAATTCTGATCCGAATGTCTCAAGCTCGTCAAGGCTGCTACTTTCTACTTTCTCTTTGTCGAGGCTAACAGTACTCTTACTTCCACATTTACGAGGTGGAGTTGCTATTCTACTCAGAGTCACATCTTGTCCGACTTTATCATATCCTTCCCTTTCGAGTTCACTTTTGGCTATATTTTCCTTCTCAAAAGTTTCATAGTCCACAGCTGTCCGTGATGGTCTTTGCATTGGAGCGCTCATTGACGGCTCTCTATTTCCGCTTGTTATGCTCGTAAAATCTTTAGCTATTTTTGGTTGATCCTCATCCGAAGAACTACATACTTTCACTATAGCACTTTTTGGAGGAAAACCAGGAGGAACAAGGGCATCATAAGACGATTTCTTTCCATTTGAATCCGCTAGCATTGAATCGGATGAACTCTCACAATTAATTTTATTTTCCTCGACAACCTTAATTCCATCTTTCCCACAAAATTGATTCCACCAATTCAAGTATCTGGTGGTAACACAAGGCTCAAAGTATTGTGATGGAAAATACAATTTCCCAACCTCGATCTGTCTCGTGAAATTTCTCCACGCAATTTTAGCAGTTGCATTGGCTCATGGCACATTAATAGGAACATCTTGATCGAAGCCAAATTGCATAGCAACTCTATGCGGGAGGTATTGCTCAATACATTCACGATCTATCCCAACAAGCTCAGAAACCCTCAAACATTGAACAAACGACTCTTGTTCATCATCTAATCCACAATCCACCAATATTGAGCCCTCTTTCTTATTGTTAAACTTCCTAGCCCACATACCATCATAAGGGCACCAACACAAATCTTTCAAAGATGATTCGGTCACTAGTCTTACATACTCCATGCTAGCATTCTTATTATCCTACCTAGCGAAGGGTTGATCACCATTTTCGATTTCATTAGGGTTAAGCGACGTCATTGGAAATCTCTCGAAAACCCAGACTTGAGCTAACTATAAAGGTGACCAAACTGCCAGTTCTAAAGCATCATCTTCACTAGCTTCACCAATTTTCTTCTTCATCAATCTTAAATCCCTGTAAATACTCGCGAGAACAGCAGGTGCCAGCGCTATTTTAGTGCCACGAGCCAGGCGAATAGCAATGGGGAGAACATTTTTAGATATAGTATTGTTTGTTTGAGGGAAGACAAACCTAGACAACCAAAATGCAAGAAATGCTTCGTGCTCGATTTCGCTTCCGCTGTTTCTGAATTTAGACAACCATGCACCATGGCTAGCCTTTCTCGACTTAGATCTCGCAAATTCTATCTGTTCATACTCCAATTTCTCGAAAATTTTCTCTTCTTCTCTGTTTTCAAGGGGACTAAAAACAGAGTCACCCAAAACAGAGTACCCTCCTAACATGAACATATCCTCCAAAGTGATTGTAACTTCACCCCATGGAAAAACAAAGGTATTGGTCTCACAACACCATTTCTCAGCAAACCCAATGATTAAATCATCGTTTCTTTGAATTTTGAAAGTTGAATTGATGATGGCGTCGTGTATTCCAGCCTCTTTCCATATAAGCTGGTGCAAGCAACGCATGTGGGTAACCCACTCTTTCCAGTCCTTATGCTTGGGTAACCAGCCGTTGAAGGAGAAATTTAGAGAATGTTTGCTGGTTTTGGTACAATTAATGGAGTTCGAAAGAGGATGAAAAGGTGGTTCATCAATGGAGGTGAGAGAGGGTTTGAGAAAATGGGCTACTCTGAGTACTAGGTCACCGCCTTTTGGGGACACCATGAGCTCCTCTCTCTTTTCCATGATGTTGTTGGTGTCTGTAGGTGATGCGGCCATCGTCAGTAGAGCTGTCAAAATGGGTTGGGTCCGTTGGGTTGGCCCATCCCGTCATTTAAAAAAGATGGATTGGGTTGGGAAAATATGAACACATTAGGAGATGGGTCATACGGGTTGAGCCCGCGACGGGTTGCGTGTTGAGGTGAGTTGGGGCGGGGCGGGGCGGGGCGGGTTGACCTGTCATATACTAGTTTCAAATAACCAATTCATAAGTTTGAAATAATTAGTTTAAATCATTTTCGCTCAAAATGTAAGATTATTTTTTATATCTGAAATATTAGTAAATGACTTTAAATTCGTTCAAAAAGTGACATTTATAGCCAGATTATTTTTTATATCTGAAATATTAGTAAATGACTTTAAATTCGTTCAAAAAGTGACATTTATAGCAACTAAAAATGTCAGAATAAGGTATATTATAGAAAGATGATTATAAGAACATACAAAAAAAGTAATGATAAAATAGTTTCTTACTTATATTTTTTTCCTCATTTTATACTATTAATACTAGAGAAAATTGTTAGAAAACACTATTAAAAATGTAATAGTAGAAAATATAAATTTTTTAATGAATTGTGACATTTTTTTGTATTATTTATGATTATTTTTATTATTTAGATTAATTGGGAAAAAAGTTGGTGGGTTGGCCCGCCTAACCCACAACCCAAGATGGGTTGGGTTGGGTTGGTAATTCATTGGTCCGCCACATTTGATGGGTTGGCCCACCCCGCCCCGCCAAATGACGGGTTGCGGGTTGGCCCGTCCCGCCAACCCACCTTGACATGTCTAATTGTTAGAGAGAGAGAGAGAGAGGAAGAAGGAAGTTTGGGAAATGAAAATGTACGACAAGAGGAAGAGTTGGAGGGAAGCTTTTTGGGAGAAGTGGAACCGTCATTTTTGCCATGTCTGCTGATTGGACCCTTTCCTTTTCTTTTTCCCTTGGAAGTTAAAATCGCATAAACTATAGGTACTAAAATCAAATTTCAATACATTATATTATGGGTATTAAATAATCATCTTTAATTATATGTATCAAAATAAATGTTATTAAAATTAGGTACGACACTAAGGGAGGTATCAAATTTGATACCTTCTCTAATACCACAACTAATTTTGATACTTTTTAATTTAATCATTAAAGGGTCTAATACTCTTATATAAGTATCAAAATTTGGTTTTGATCTCTACCATTAGACTTGCCCTTACATGACTAATTTTGGTAAAAACGCATCTTTGAGTCATTATATTTTACAAAAAGTTATAATTAGGTCAATAAGACGTTAAAATTTTTGGAATGGTCACTGTACGAGAGTTATCTTACAATTTAACTCAATTTTTGGATAGACATTAAATTCAGATGTTAATTTATGTTAAATACATATTTTGTCGCATCTTCATCATCATCTTCATCTTATCAATTAAGTTATCAAACCATGAATCGAATTCAGAAAAATTGAACACCAGACTTAACAAGAACCTCAAGATTAACCAGGCGAATACAAAAACAAAGGATTAGGGCTAGTGCTTGCGAGAAGCAATGGAGACTATGTTGACAACAAAGACCGTAAATATTGTTGCCGACAGTTGTGATAGCAAAAAAGATGGAGAAGACGTTAAAAATAAAAAAAATGCAAAAATTAAGAATAGTTTAAATGCACAAACCATTCTCTCTCTCTCTCTCTCTCGTCAGCTATCATGGGTTTTCACTTGGTGCTTCTTGTAAAGATGAACCTATTTCTCACAATTTAACCAGTCCAATGATTACCACCTTAGTATGACCATTTTTTCTTACATCAGCACCACCGATAAACACACAAACCCTATGCATCTGGGAGAACAACGAAATGGTCAACAAATCCATCTCCAAGTAACCCAGATATGGGTTTTACAATGCTTCCCCAGTTTGGTTGGGTTATGTTCTTCTACAGAAAACGGAGACGGGTCCGGTTGAATATCAAAATTTGATACTCTCCCCACTTTTTGCTTAATTTGATGTTCATTTGATTTTCTTTGATCCCCCATTTAAGCACTTGATATTCATTTGATCCCCTGTTGGACCTACTCTTAGTTGTATGTGTAATTTCAATATTTCATATTAAATAATTATTATGTTCTCCTTCCATTCCACACAATGACTTGATGTTTAAAAAGTCAAATAATTAAAAGATGTATAACTAACATGATTGTTGGTCACAACTACAACAATATTCGAGCATAATCAATCTGTTAATATCAAATGTGGAGGGTATAATTGAAATGTTATAAAAATTATGAACATAATTGTTGAAAGTGAACTTTTTAAATGAGACATTTTAAAATAATATAGTAGACTCTTCGAAACCACTCTTTAATTAGGTCATAAAACCACTTACATAATTAGTATATTATTTGTGAGTGGTTTGATATTTCCAACTCGTATGAGATGCATGGTTGGAGACATTTGAACTACTATAATTTATTGTTAGTATCCTTATCCTTCTTTCGAAATTTCGAGTGATGATTTGACTTTGTAACATACAATAACTATTGTCATTCATTCTAGTCAATTCCTTCTTAGAAATCGAAGAGTTTGTAAGTAAACTTATTAAGCATTGTTCGCTCACTTTTGCTAATTTAGTTATGAATTTGAGATAAATGATTACAAACATATCCTAAGACCTTTAAGTGGTCTTATTTCAGTTGGTAATTTGAGTTTATCGATTGGTTTCAATGTTTTGATTTTATGTAAGTAATAAAAATTGGTTTCATAAACATTGATTATTGGTGAGGTGCTTAACTATGGGATCGTGGTGTTAGGACCGCGTTTGGGGCATTACAAGTACTCTTCTTCGTTTTACATTACAAATACCCTAATGGGTATGGGAAATAGGGAAATATGGAAATATCTTAACGCAAGGGGTGTTAGTGAGACATGGGCTAAAACTGAGGGGTGGGGCTAAAACTGAGGGGTGGGTGCTGGGATTGAACCAAAACATAGAGCATTGAGTTGGAACCTACCCTTTCTCGGTAAAAAAAAAAAAGAAAAAAAAAGTGTTCTCAGTTTTCCAATTGGATACGTCACAAAATGAATCAAACCTCGTGTCTCTTCTTTCATGTACACAATCAAACAAAGATTCATTGATGTATATTTCTTGCATCGCAAATCCAAATCGATGCATCATGATTCACAAATAATGGATCGTGATTTAAAATTGATGCATCCAGATTAAAAAACGGTGTCCAACAACGAACAAATTTATATTCAAGTATTTCATCTCACTGTTTACATACATAACAATACAACAAACAAAATGAATCTATTTTGAATCAAACATACAAACACAAATGATGATAAAGACAAAGAAGAAATTAAATAGAAAGAAAGAAGGAGAACAAGAAGAAGAAGACACTTCTCAAACTAAAGATCGATAGATGAAAAGTAAATAGAGTGGTGATGTGGCAAATCCTTAACTTGGGCCGTCTGCACTTTGGGTAGGATATCTGGGCTTGAATCTGCTTCCTTGAACCTGGCTGAGAGCAAAGAAAACCTGAGTGGAAGTGCAAGGCAGTGCCTCGCGAAACCCCTCCGGCGTGAGAGTAAGTATCGTGTGTAAGACAGAAAACCAGAACTCAAGGAAGAGGCTGAGTGTATGAATGCGTGTACCTTTATTATGTCTGGTGGATGAGTATTTATTGGCCATTTTGTGGTTGAATCCGGGTAGGATTCGGTTTCCTTAGCTATCTTGTTCAACAAGGAGAGAAACCCTGGATTTTAGGCATGATATGCGGCTGGCCGCGAGATATCAGGAACAGATAAGGCAAGTGTCCTGCCTACATATGGTGATCTTTGACAGTATCTTGTCGGGCAAGCTACTTGTGTCTTCTGCTTGATATTGGACTGGGCGGGCAGGGCCCTACCCTCCTGTACGATAGATGATGTGTCGAGGCGGATATATTACAGGCGGGGCCTGTCGACAGGCGTGCAGGCCAGGTTTGGCCTGAATATCATGCTCGGCCGCCGATGTCGCCATACTCTTGCTCTCGGCGGGCCGTGGGCCTTATAAGGCTTGTGCTCGTGACCAACACGTGATGATGGCTCGTGCTCTGCTCGTGACCGGGTTTGGGCCGGGTATATCAGTGTCCCCTAGCTTCGTGCCTGGTGAGTATTCATGCTCGAGGCGGGGAGCGTTCTGGATGTAATGAGGTTGCTCGTAGCTCGGGCTCAAACCCTTGAGAAAACTTTTGTAGAGTAATGCTCGGGCTGAGGGTTGCAATAGATTGTTCTAGAACTTCGTGTGACTGCCAGATGCCAGATGAGGCGTATCCAGGAAGTTTTTTGCTGAGGGGATCTGTCAAGGAATAGGACGGGGCGCGCGTTGAGCCGCCAAATAGGTGATTGAAAAGACGGGGGCGCTTCTCTCGGGACGACGCATTTAATGCGCGGCGTGCGTGGTGGCGCGGCGTACTTGTCTTTTCCGAGGCTAGCATACCCAAAAACCCTCACTTATTTAAGCTGGAAGCCGTTGTTCATTTGAACTTTATGGTTCTTGAAGATTTCTAGAGAGAGAAAGAAGAGAAGAGAGAAAAGCTCCGCCAGCTCTTGCTCCCGACTCACTAGTCAAATTCAGTCACCGGTGCCGCTGCCGTTGTTTTTCCGTCCAACCACAACTTTTAGGAGTAGCGATTTCCAGAGTTCTTTAAACAGTAAGTTTCCTCATTTCCCTTTTGCCTTTTTGTTTCTTCAATGTTCGTATCTGTGGGTAAGATTTCTCCTTGCTTCTCCATCTTCTACACTTTCTGGGTAGGCCTGATGGGACTTAGGAAAACCCCTAGGTTGAGATCGAGGAGAGTCACCCATTGTGTCCTGTCTGCTAGGCGGGCAAGACCCTTTGGATTTACCTAGACTTAAGAGTTTTTTCCCCTTTTAGTGATTGTTCTTTTAAGTCGTCAGCGAGATCGACCCTTACTTTTTCCTCGATCTCGTAGATGTCGGCGAGAGTTTTCAAAACGAAAACGAGAAGAATTCGGTTATGGCGGGCAAAATGACCCGATGAGCGGTGAAATCCCGTCTCTTGGCGTAGTGTTCGAAAAGAGCGATGAGTCAGGTGGTGAGGTGCAGCGACCCAGTGCCGTGTCCTCCGGAGCCCATGTGCCCGTTATTAATTTGTTCGCTCCCGGCTTGTCAGAAGGAGGAGTGGAGCAAGGCCGCTGGCCACGGCCGGAGCCACGAACGGTTGGCCGAGCAGGAGGAACCCGTGCTCGAAGAGAGGGCTGATGACATTATGTTTCCCGGTGCTGGGGAGACCTTGGCTGTCAACGATGCCTATAACTCCGTTGAAGAGGATTCAGATAACATCCCGATTGCGCGAGAGAAGGCAAAACTACCCCTGCGGGGAGGCAGAGGCTACCACTTGCCCCCGCTCCGCCGCTGGATGTCGAGGCGATGAGGCGTTGTCGCAGCCAGGGCATCGTTAGATACCCCAGCTAAGTTGACCGCTTGGTTTACCTCGATGGGAATAGAGGCTGGAGATTACCGGGTAGAGAAGGCGATACCGGTTGATGGCGAATTCCCCCGCGAGCAGGATGCTTTTCTCACGGACCCCTTTTTCCTCCAATTTCTGAAGACTTTCTGCCCAATGCCGGGTGATCTGATGCTGAATACCGTCCGGGCCCTGATGGCGTATATTGTGGTGTGCCGGTTGCTGCGTATAGAGCCTACTCTCAAAATATTCCGGCGCTTGTTTATTCTGACCGTCGATGTTTATGGCCGGGTCAACGCGCGGTCAAACTCCAGCTTCCTCATAATCCTTTCTGATGTCCCGGGCAAGGTCGAGGCTTGGGACCGAAGAGGCCTTCTGATTGAGTCGAGGACAGGTTGGCCGATAATGCCGATGGATCAGGCGAGCATCCATGTTCCCAAGCTTCCTCGCGGTAGCTTCCAAACCTGGGACACTGGTCGTTTGGCTGTTATCCGGGAGGCTCTAGGGTGTGTGATGGAAGGGGAGAAACAGATCAGCCAAGAGTTTTTATTCGACTGGAAGGAACTCTGTTATAACCCTAGAAACCTTCGTTTGGCCGGGGTGCTCCGGGCAACCGTTCCCGAGGTTGAACCCTTGTGCACGTTTGATGAGGAAGAGGCCCACATGTATTGGGGTGACTGCCACGAGCAAAATTTTCGAGCAGATTGCCAGGAGTGTCGTAGGCTCGGGCACGATTGCACACCTGCTTATACCCTTGCTACCGGTCTCTTTTTTCTCTGACTGTTTAAATAATTGCTTTGCTTACAAATATCGTACTGATTTCCTTGCTTTCTTTTTGCAGTGATGATGACCCTACGACAACTGCAGAGGCTTGAGGCCGAAGAAAGTAGAAGGGTAGCTGCACTAGCGAGCAAACCACCTCAAGATGTTCCCCTGGTTCCTTTTGGTCATGCGGCCAAGAAAACGCATGCGGCGAAGAGGCCAACTGAAACACTCCTCCCTTCCTCCTCTTTGTCGAAGTACGCCCGGTGATGATCTTTAGCTTTGCCCGCAAAGGCCGCGGGGAAAAGAAAAAGGCAGCCCTCTCCGCCAGCTGATAGGCATGTCCGCCCTCGGGGCACGGATTCTGAACACACTGCCCGGGAATCCTTGAAGCCATGACTGGTGCCTGGCTATGAGATTCCGACTACTGTTGCTGCTGCCCGAGCCGTAGTAAGTGGGCTGTCAGAGGTCCCCAACATCCGACACATTGATTTATCTGCTCGGGGAAGCCCCGGCGGCTTAGTGGGTAAAGGCATCGTGAAGAGGCTCCTGCAGGAGGATATTACTCACGACCGGGACACTCCCGGGCATGTCTTGCTCGGTCATGTAGGCTTAAACTTGAGCGAGGTATGTCCGTGGTTGCCTTTTTTATTCGTCTCCATTCATCTCCCTTGTGCTGACTCTATTTTATGTTTCTACTGTTTTTTAGATTGCTTCCACTTGCACGAATCTCTATGATCGATATACTGAAGAGAGAGATGCTCGAAAGAAGGCTAAAGCCGAGGGGGTTGAGTTGGCCAGCCTTGTAAAAAGCAACAACGAGCAAGTGGCTGCCCTCGACAAATCTTTGAAGGAGAGTGCAGCCACGACCAAAAAACTTGAGGCTGACAAGAAGTCCTTGTCCTTGGCCGAGAGAAGCGGCCCTTGTAGCCCAACAGAAGAAATCGAGCTCCTTGAAAGCGGCCAGAACCAGGAGAGCCGAGGTGGAGGCGTTGAAGGCTCAGGCGGCGAAGGATGCGGCGGCCCTCCTCTCCTCTCGCCCGGCTGCGGCCAAGGCGGTATAAAGGATTTTGAGGCTTCTCCGGCTTATGCTTCACAAGTGCGCAAGGCCATATTCCCCTACTATGCGGTGGGCACCAACCACATCCTGCGGATGCTAGCGGGCACGGGAGCGGTTAACATGGGGACCATGGCTGAATGGGCGCTGCTCGATCCATATTGCCGGAGGCAGGCACACCACCACTTGGTGCCTTATACTCAGCTGGCAGAGGCCTTGGCAGAGATGATCTTGAAGATGGCCTAGAAGCATGGGATCCTCCTACTCATTTGGCGGTTAATGTGTGTAGCTTGATTGAAGCTAAGCGGCGAGATAAGGAAGGACGACTCACAGAGGCCGCCGCCCAGTTGCAAGTGGAATTAGAAGCCCCTTGCCCTGGCTGGAGGAAAGGCTCGAACGAGACACTTCATGAGAATCTTTAAATGTTGTACTTTGCCCGGTCTCTGAGACTTCTTTAAACACTGTAATCTCTGTCGGTTTTTGAGACAATGGTTTCTACTCGATGTAAACTGTTTTACTTTATTTATTTTTGCTTGGTTTTTTAAACACTGGTCCTTTTGACTGATTGTAGCCTGTATTTATTTATTGTTATTCTGCCCGATGGTATTTGCTCGTGTTTTCCTGCATTTAATTAGTGCCAATACAATTGTATGCGGGGTAGTCCCCAAAAACTTATCGGGCAATAATAACTGATCAAGTAACCGTGCGACATGGTATCAAAGATTAACCCAGAAATAATAAAGTAAACTCATCATATCTTTCAAGGTTAGTGTCTTCACAGTAGGAGTTCTTGTTTGCCGATGTCGTCGGTGCTTTCTCAGGCACATGGTCGTAATCTCTCACTTCTGCTCGAAGTGCTTGGTATAGACCAAGGCTTTTGAATGGGCGGGGCCTATCGCTGGGCGAGCTTGAATGATTGCCTGGCATGGCCCGGCTTGGCGGCGGCAAGACACGGCCATGGTTCGGTGTGGGTAACCGAATCGGTTGTCGGTATATCAGCGGGTGTAAGGATATACGACTAAGCGGTGTTGCTCGGTCACTATAGGAACCCGAGGTAGCTTAGCCGCCATCCGATGGGCATGGCCCCTACCGCGTGGCGGGCATCCTAAGCACGTGAACCGGGCAGGGCCGCATCTCACCCACAGAGAAATTAAGTTCACTAGTACTTGGGTATTTTGAGTGTTGACTGGGCTTGGCCCTGGTCGCATGCAGGGAAGCAGTTTTTTCAAATATAATGTAAACAATCGAAGCTAATAAAGTCTGAATGAACACATTATAGAAAACTTGCCTTTATTGAATAAAATTTGTGACCCTCAGCGGGGCGAGGTCTTGCCGTTCATGTATCAATGAAGATCGATTCTAAGGATAGTACTTTTTCAAGTGATTAGCGTGCCATGGATGCTTTAGGTCTTTTCCTTCCGAGTCGGAGTGTGTAAGTGCCTTCTCTAATTATGCGGTGCCATAACTTTGGAAAGGTCCTTCCCGAGTTAGGTGATAGCTTTCCCCATTACGCATTGGTAGCGGTTACCTCATCTTTACGAGCACCCAGTCACCAACCATGAAGGCTCTGGCCCGGACTTTTTTGTCATGATGAGCTTTTGCCCGCTGCTTGTAGTTGACCATTCTGAGTCGAGCATTCAGTCTTCTTTCTTCTAAGAGGTCAAGGTCTATTGCCAGCGCAAGTTGGTTGTTACGCTTTTTGTAATGAGAGACTTCGATAACTAGGCAAAGCCATTTCAAGCGGAATCATTGCCTCAGGCCAGTAAGTGAGGAGCGAATGGGGTCTCCCCTGTTGGACCGCCTGATAGTTCGGCCATTGCCCATAATGATGGTAGTTCCTCGGCCCATTTCCTGCTCGCCGCTTCTAAATTTCTCTTGAGTGCGCATGTAAGAGTTGCTTGCTTTCGTTTCCGGCCCGTCCAGTTCCCTTGAGGGTAGGCTACGGATGATTGCGATGCTTGGCGCTAAGCGAGCACATTCTGCGATAAACTTGTCAGAAGCTGGGTGCCATGATCGGATATGATTGCCGCGGGAGGCGAACCTACACCACACTTGATCATGGGCGAATTTGATGACATTTGCTTTTGTGATCTTGGCGGAGGTTTTGCTTCTATCCATTTTGTAAAGTAATCAATGGTGACCACCGCGTATTTGTATTTGCCTTGTGCGGTGGAAAAGCGAGACCGGGTCAATCCCCCACATGTCGAAGGGAGGGCCGGCGGGGTTTGCATGGTGGATGGCGGTCTCGGTATGTCAGCGTACCTTTGGCACTTGTCACGTTCACGAGCGTATTTCTGCGTCCCTTCGAGGGTTATCGGTGTATCTGGCGCGTAGTACTCTTTCGAGAGGCGGGTGCGGGTGGCCGCATTCTCCCTCGTGTACTTCATACAGGACACTTTCGGTTAATTCCGGGGGCACACAACGAAGCATTGGCCTGACCTTAGATCGCTTGTACAGAATTCCCCCTACTACCGAGTATCGGCAGGCGGCACGGCTTGTGGTGGCCTTGACCTTTTTGCAGGCGGGATCCCTTGCTCGATATAGTCCTTGTAATCGTCAATCCAACTCTGGTCATTGGCTCAATGTCCATTACCAGCGGTCTATCGATAGGTGTTTCTAGGTGCTCGATCATTCTTGAAGGATTCAGTAGTGACAAATTTTCCTCGGCGATCTTAGATAAGTAATCTGCTCGCATGTTGTCCGCTCGGTCAATTCTGATTATCTCCCAAAATTTGAAATTTTCAAAATTCCTTTGACAAGCTTCGCGATGTTGACTAATGAGGGGTGATGTACCATGTATTCCCCACGGACTTGGTTTACAACCGGTTGTGAATCCGAGTACAAGTGATCATATCTACTCCCATGTCATGCTAGTTCGAGGCCGGCAATTCTTGCCGTGCTGCTCGGCAACGTTGTTGGAGGCGGGGAACTTAAATCGTAATGCTAGCTCGAATTCAACACGGTCGGGAGCTATGAGGAGGATGCGCTCAGCTCGACTTTGCTCGCTTGCTCCATCAACATATAAGTCCCAACGGCAGGTGGGGTGGGGTGGCATGCTCTTGTCGGGCTCGTTTGGCCTGGGTTTCGGGCTCTTCTTCTTTGAGTGAAGCTTGTTCTACGAGAAAAATCGGCCGATGCACGAGCCTTGATTGCTCGCTGGGTAGGTAGTCTATGTGGAATTCGGTGAGCTCTATCGCCCGGTTGAAGTCGCGAGAGTCGAGGCTTGTGAAAATCTTGCGTAGTGGTGCATTTGTGTATACTATGATTACATGTTCGAGAAAAATAAGCCCTTAATTTCGAGCGGCTGAGGCGGCTAAACAAGCGAATAAGCTAATTTTACGTATTAAAATAACGACCCTCAGCGGGGTGAGGGCTTTCGGATACATAATACACGGGCTTTTGAATGTCTAATTCTTCTCTAACCAAGGCAGCCCATGGCAGGGCCGCTAGATCACGTCTGGTTCTCAGGGCACGGGAGGCGCTAAGGAGGCGGTTGCCCAGAATATTCCAGGCTGCTCTAGGGCTTTGGTGCGATCGGCATTCCATTCGAATCCTTTGTTGCCTTGCGAGATCTTGAAGAGCGGGAGACACTTCTTCGGGGAGATGAAGCGGCCAAGGGCAATGATTCTACCGTTCAATCGTTGTATGCGCTTAATGCAGGGCTGAATTTCCATGTCAAGTAGGGCTGTATCTTCTACGGGTTTGCTTCTATACCACGGGGTTAACCATAAACCCGAGGAATTTTCCTCCCCAGAGCTGTGAGCAGAAGACCTTGTTAACCATGCGGCGATAAGTTGCCCCTGCATTCTTTAGCCCAAACGGCATCATCTTGTAGCGATATAGGCCCATTGCCGGGAAAATTTGTTTTGCTTTGTCTTGCTCGTTCATCGACTGGTGGTACCACAGTATGCATCGAAGCGAGCATCTCGAAACCGGCGATGGAGTCACGAGCATGTCTATCTGGCGGCGGCGGGTAACGATCTTTCGAGGCGGAGGTTTGTTGAGGCTCGTGAAGTCAACGCACATCCGCCACTTATCATTGGCCTTCTTGACCATCACTACGTTTGCCAACCAGGTCGGGTATTGTATTTCCTCAATGATATCTGCCTTCAGAAGCTTTTCAACCACGCGGGATAAATTGCACTGCTTTCTCAGGGGAGTATTGTCTTGGACGCTGCTGGATAGGTCGAAATGTCGGATCAACATTCAAGTCGTGGCGTGCAACGTCCTCGCTGATCCCTTGCATATCGTCGACAGTCCAGGCAAACACATCCATACTGTTTTTTAGCAATTCAATCAGTCTTTCCCGGACTTCAGGAGGCATGGCCTTCCCGATCTTGATTTTCTGCTCGGGGTAGGAGGGATTGATGATTATCTCTTCCAGCTCGCCTTCAGGTTCAATATCGGGTTCATCCCACACTTGCAGGGTATCCATCTCAATATCTTGTGGCTTTGGGCGTTTAGCCTTACGCCTGGAATGTCTTTGAGGCGTGGCTGTCGAGACTCATCTGTTTTCATGGGGTCCTCTGCTCCCGACTTTTGTCTGATCTCTATGTTGTTGATGGGGACAGGAGCATCGGGTATCACTTTTTCTGATGTTGTCTGGTCGGGTGTGGGTCCCAATGAGCACAATAATAAGCTAAAGGGGGGGGTTGAATAGTTTATTAACACTTTAAAACTTTTAAAGTAAGTTCCTTGAAAGTTACTTGCAAACTATGAGAAGAATCAAGTAGCAGAAGACCTTCAAGAAAATTGTTCCAGGTCTGCCGATAAGGACTACCGGTAGACCTTTTACAGATTACTTAAGTTCTGCTGAAATGGATAATATAAACAATGAAACTAAGCAGTTCAAATGAATAGACAGACAGTAGGAAATAACACAAGTATTTTGGGATGGTTCACACTATAATGAGTGCTACGTCCACCACCAAGGCAGTCAACCTTGGATTTAAATTATGCACTATGTTTTCCACTTAGATCAATTACAAAGAATATCCCTAATGGATCGTGTACAAAATATTGACTTGTGTTTGGGTCTAGGGAATTAAATATCTGTAAATACAAGATATTTAATTCGTGCAGAAGTATAGTTAATGGAAGTTAACAACAAGAAGAATAAATCAATAAATGTTGAAGAGCAGCTTCTTGTTGTTGACGAGGACTTCCAGATCTGTTGAGGATCTATTGAATGCACTGAGCTGAAAGACTTGGAGTTGTGAAGATTCAGAGCAATTCTTTAAGTGTTCGATTGATTCTGTACAGTTGTCTCTTGTTCCAGTCTTCAATGGCAGTATTTAAAGCAGGTGCATTTCAAAAGGATCCGTTGGAGAGGACGAAGACTTCAACAGCTCTATTCATAAATGCATTAAATGCATGAGGCTGTCAGTCAGGGATTTTCGTCTTCACAGATATCTAGAGCAGATAATCATTTCTGAGATCTTCAAAAAGGTGGGCGATTTGGTGTCGGATCCGAGAGATGAAGCGAGAAAGTAGGGGCAGCCTTTTATCGCTTAACCTGCTTCAGGACAAAAGGTCTTCCCCGCTTGATAGTTGCTTTCGGCGGCTTGACATGTCAGAATGACTTGGATTAATTCAAATAATATATGGAAATAAGTTTGAATTAATCCAGCTAGGTTTCGCCGAGGGGACACGTAGAAGGCATCACCACGGAGGTCTTCCGATCTTAAGCTGAAAGGTCTTCCAAAGAGCCGAGGGGGTCTTCCGCTCCCGTTCTGAAAAAGTCCTACAAAAACTATACAAGGCAAAGTTCTATACACGGTTGCCACGCTAATCGATACGCTACTGATTAGCCATCAAGTATAAAACTAATGTAATGTACTGATCAGATATAAATTTAACATAAGAATCAACATCGGGAATGTCAACGATCAGTTTTTGCTTTTTCTTTTGGGAGTCTCGGACATACTCCCACATTGCCCTGGTTTGCTATTCAAGATACCTACTCCATCCCTGTAAAATTTTGCCTTTCGGTGAGGTATCGAAGTAACTATCTGAAATTTGGCCATGGCCGGCCCCCAGATGCAGCTTGTCGCGATTTGAGGTCGATCACCGTGAAAGTGATCGCCTCTGCTCGGGTTTGCGCCTGCCTCCCATGAAAACTTCAAGCTCGATGGTCCCTTCGACGCCCACTTGGTGGTTGGTGAACCCTTCCAAATTTTCTAGATAAGGCTTGAGCCGGGCATCCGCTAGCTCTAACTCTTTGAAGAATAATACATAATATCTCTGCACGCTCAGGTCAAGCGTAACTCGTGGACTTGCCATTCATTTACCGTGCAAGAGATGACCAGCTGTTGCTCGAAGCAAGAGGGTGCTTGCTAGCTCACCGCGGGTAAAAAGATGTTGGCGCCCCGGCCCGATGTACTGCTGAGAATTTCGGCTTTCTGAGAGTGAGTATATGTGCTTCCCAAGTTGTGTGTTGGATGGAAGCTCTTCTGGATCATATTAACCACTCCTCGAATCCAGGGGTGGCCACCTCTTCCTCTTGGAGGTCTTCCTTGTCTATCATTATCGCATTGTTCTGCCGCCTGGTCTTTCTTAAAGCGATTCAATTTGCCCGCTTGATCAATTTACGTATTTCGCGCTTTCAACATTACGCATTCCTACGTGGTGTGCCCGTACCATGATGGTAGTCGCAAGGTATTTGTTGGGGTCCCTAGTATGGGCGAGCTCGGGATCAAGAGGATATGGGGCCCACTGCAAAGCATCTCCCACTTGGAGCATGATTTCTTCCCGCGTTGTGTTCGGCGGGGTAAGCGCTTCTCTCGAATAACCTCCGGCGAGTGAGTGGATGATCTCCTTACGTCTCAAGGCGGACGGTTCATTCGCCTTCACCGGTCTGGTCATTTGGCGGTGGCCGAGCCGTCCTGAGCCTTGTCCTTGTTCTTATTTTTGTCTGCATTCGGGCAGGGCCGAAGCGAAAAGGTGGGAACTCATGCAGCGCCTCAGCCTTGGAGGCTCCGGGTTCATGGCTAACATTGTCTTCAGTGGCCCTGCTTTCATGTTGTTTAGATAACAGAAAGTTATTTCGGGGTAACTGTAGCAAGCGGTCACTTGATCGAGCATCTCCTCGAACCTCTTCAAATAGCTTAGTAGGACTCATGCTCGCCTTGTTTGACTTTAGCGAGATCGAACGGTTTTTAGGTGTTGGCCCAGTTGTCGAATTCTTCTAGAATTTCTCCCTTAACACTTCCTAACTCAGCCGATGGATCCACTGGGAACCCTTCCTAGCCATGCTTGTGCTTTCCTCGAAGGGCCCCCTCGAATGCTCGTGCATTTTAGGGCCTCAATATCCGTTACCATTCGAATCGTGCCTCGAATGATCCGAGCCACTTGCCCGCGTCTTCCCTGAGGTATTTTTCAAATTATGGGAATATGATACCTTGCGGGTGGTGCATTCTCGATCTCGAGGGGTGAAAGGGCTTCCTTCCGGGCTTGATGGCACCATAGCCGGGTGTTAGCCATCTGCTTTTGCCATGTCACGCTTCATAGCCTCCATGCGCGGATGGGCTTTGACATCTAGCGTAATGTCGATGAACGGGCATGATCGTCGATGTTCGTGTGGCGCGTAGGCGGCCACAAGCAAGAAGCTTCCACCTCTTTGTCTCTATCGCGTCACGCTGCCCGCATGTCTCTTTCTGCGCGTGTTCACGAGCTCGCTGTGACTTTCATCGGGCATAATGATTTTACTGCGACTACGTTTATGTGAAAAATTTGGGCGGCTATATCGCTTTCGCCTGTCATCTACTGCTTTTACCTCTTCAACCTTTTCGACGGTATGAGATAACGGATTGAAGGCGCTGCTTGGAAGCGGGCAAATGTCAGTGAGGCGTGGCCATCACCAACGCCGCGGGACATTGAGAGTTAGCAATTCCTAAATCAGCCCACTGAACCGGGCATGGCCTAAGGCAAGTAATTGTTGATTGAGCTTGTACATCTTGCTATAGTAGTCCGCTTGGACTTGAAGAGCAATGGCGGCTTTGTTGTTCGGGGGCTTGCCCTAAATGATTCACGTGGTTGCTACGGCTGGCATTTTCCTTTGGAGATTTAATTGTGTCCTGAGATCTGCAGCATCTGCGCGGGCACTGCGCTGCTCATTGATGATTTCTCTAGCATCACGTTGGCTGGCCCGGCTCTGGCTAACACGTTGAGATGGCTGCTCCTCCACATAGGGAACGTCCTTCCCATGAGTTGCTTGCCATGCGGCCATCCTACTGCTCCTTGTCTGAACCCCTTGGGGTGCTTTTGGTGGGCGGTCACCGGCCAATTGACTACCACCGTGGTTGCTCCACAGTAGCATGGTGCTTGTCGCTTTACCGGCCATTGTAATCGGTGGTTTTGTGAGACTTGCAGTAAAAGCGTGAGAAGAGAGTATGTTGAAATTTCCCAAGAACGGAACCAAGCCGATGTGGCAAATCCTCGCCTTAGGCGTCCTACACTTGGGTAGGATATCCGGGCTTGAGTCCGCTTCTGAACCTGGCTGAGAGCAAAGAAAACCTGAGTGGAAGTGCAAGGCAGGGCCTCGCGAAACCCCTCCGGCGTGAGAGTAAGTATCGTGTATAAAGCAGAATACCAGAGCTCAAGGAAGAGGGTGAGTGTATGAAAGCGTGTGTACCTTATTACGGCTGGTGGAGGAGTATTTATTGGCCCTTTTGTGGTTGAATCCAGGTAGGATTTGGTTTCCTTAGTTATCTTATTCAACAAGGAGAGGATCCCTGGATTTCAGGCATGATACGCGGTTGGCCGCGAGATATCAGGAATAGATATGGCAAGTGTCCTGCCCACATATGGTAACCTTTGACAGTGTCTTGGCGGGCAAGTTACTGGTGTCTTCTGCTCGATATAGGACTGGGCGGGCAGGGCCCTACCCGCTTGTGTAGTAGATGCTGTGTTGAAGCGGATATGTTACCCGGGCAAGGCCCCTGGTCGGACAGGCAGGGCCTATGCCCAGCCAGGTTCGGTCGGGTATACCATGCTCGCTGCTAAATGCTGCCATACCCTTGCTCGCTGGGCCTGTGGGTCTTATAGGGTTTGTGCTCGTGACCGGCACGTGATGATAGCTCGTGCTCTGCTCGTGATCGGTTTTGGGCCGGGTATATCAGGACCGATTCAAATTTACCGGTAGAAAAAATGTCTAGAGAGTGGTTTGGTAAGGGAGGCACAAACCCGAAGTTTGACTTTTGATGGTTATTGCCTCGTTTTTTTTTTTTTTTTTTATTTTAATTTATAGACCTTTTTCCCTAAAGGGTGTGAAAAGGGATCGAATGTGAGACCATACATTTTATAAAGTCTCAACCCTACTATTATGCCACCACTTAGGGTCGATTGTTGCCTGTTGTCCCCTACCATTAATGACTCGAGAGTTCGCTTTTAAAAAAACAAATTGGTAAGATTATCATTGTTACAACATATTTTACAATTTTTTAAATATTAAAGTAGACTGACTCTTTGAAAAATATTTGGAATATGAATTTCAGCATTGGACAAAGATTTAACTCAGCAATAGAGGACATTGAATTTCATTTTTCATCATATGCTAAAAGAAAAGTGTCCGATGTAGAATTAATTGTACACTAGAAAATACTTCAACATATTAACTCATACATATATTCCTTCCTTTTTACCTAAAAAGTTTATATTTGAAAAGCTTAGTAATTATAGGATTATAACTACCATGCAAGTTGACCATAATTACATTAATAATTGAGCATAATCAGTATGTTAATATCAAATTTAAAGGGTAAAATTAAAATATTATGGGGATTGTAAACATAATTTTAAAAGACAATCTATTTAATTGAAAAATCACAAAGACTATTTGATCAGAAAAAAGAGAGTATGTGTTATCGTAATACGCATAATCGTAATCACAAGTTGGCCAACTAGATAAGGCTATGACCAACTATTAGAAATTGGATCTCATAAGAAAATCCATCTTTTTATTAACTTGTTCTTGAAGATCATAGAGAGATTTTTCATACCTTTACAAACATAACCGGCCAAGTGATATATATATATATATATATATATATATATATATATATATATATATATATATAAACCTAAATAACTGAATAACCAAATGCAGAAAGAAAGAAAAAAATACAAGACTACCCTTAATGAAAACATACAAACTAACTAAGATTGACAATATGACACACAACACCCCTAGAAGATATAAACAAGAGGATAACTTTTACATGAATTGCACTTCAGCCCTTTCAATTCATTGACAGCTTTCTTTTCATCATTGTCTTGAATATTTTTGCTAAATTTAACACCCCATTTCAAGTTGGAAGTAGAGAATAAGTTCTTGACTTGCAACTTGCACAATAGATCAGCGAATTGTCCACCGGGAAGAGCTTTGGTAAAGAGGTCAGCCACTTGAAGTTGAGAGGGAATGTATTTGGTAGCAACGAGATTTTTCTGGACCATATTCCTAGCAATGTGACAGTCAATTTCTATGTGCTTAGTTCTTTCATGATACACAAGGTTAGCAACTATATAGATAGCGCAGATTTGTTATCAGAGTGGAGACGAATAGGGTCAGAACTAATGATTTGGAAGTCTTTAAGCATGGTTATAATTCAAGTCAGTTCACAACAAGTATTGACCATGCTTCTATATTTTGCTTCTGAGGAAGACTTGCTGATAGTGTTTTCCTTCTTACTTTTCCAAGAGATAAGAGCACTACCAAGGAAGACACAAAATCCAGTAACAAATTTTCTAGTAATTGGGTAAGAGGCTCAGTCATAATCACAAAAAGTAGTAAGGGTTAAAGATGTATCTGAATGATAGAAGAGACCTTGTCCAGGACTATTTTAAAGATATTTGACAAGTCTTAAACCTGCTTTCCATTGCTCTGTAGTAGGTTTGGCCATGAATTGACTCAAAATATGGACTCCATAGGCAATATCAGGTCTGGTGATAGTGAGATAAATCAACCTTCCTATCAGTCTTATGTAAGGCACATGATTACTTAGGGGGACACCAGGATTGGTTGCCAATTTATGGTGTTGTTCAATAGGAGTGAGTTTAGGTTTGGCATTGAGAAGACCACAATCTTTGATGATGTCCACAGTGTACTTTCTTTGGTGAAGACATATTATAGTAGAATTCTTAGCAATTTCCAGAACAAGAAAGTATTTGAGGTTTCCCAGATCTTTTACATGAAATTTGGAATGAAGATAATCTTTGAATTTAGTGATCAAATCCTTGTTATTTCCTGAAATAAGAAGATCATCAACATACACTAAAACAACAATAAAGTTTTCATTAGAGTTCACAGTGAATAAAGTATGATCATTAGGGGATTGTAAGAAACAAATTCAGTAAGAGTATTAGAAAACTTTTCAAACCACTTTTTTTGGGGCCTATTTAAGGCCATAGAGAGATTTTTTACAGCTTGCAAACTATAGGACCTTTGTCCATAGGCAAGTTATGGCAATATCCAAGAGGAAGATCCATGTAGATTTCTTCATTGAAATTTCCATGTAAGAATGCATTAGAGACATCCATATGAGTGATGTCCCATTTATTTGAAGCTGCAATAAAGAGGAGAATTCTGACAGATGTCATTTTGGCAACTGGAGCAAAAGTTTCAAAATAGTCATTTCCTTCCACTTGAGTGAATCCTTTAACAACTAATCTAGCTTTGTATTTATCAACACTGCCATCAGGATTGTACTTTATTCTGAATATCCATTTGGATCCAACTTTATGTTTCTTTTCTGGAAGATTATCCACAGTCCATGTTTTGTTGGGTTCTAAAGCTTTTAATTATTCTTCCATGGCTTTGCACCACAAGGGATCTTTGGCAGCCTGTTCAAAGGTTTGGGGTTCACAGACAACAGCTATATTGTCAGAATATTTCATGTAATTAGAAGAAATTTGACTAAAGTTGTAGAAGTTTTTGAAAGGATAAGGAGAAGTATTGTTGGTAGTTTTTACATTGTGAGTTTAGAGGTGTGAGGGAAGACCCGAGTAGTCTTTAAATTTTGTAAGAATAGTCTTATTCCTTATGGGTCTATTGGTAGTAGGAACATTGGTATTGGGCACAAAGGTAGTATTGTCATTGGTAGGTTCATTGTTTATGTTGTCAATATCAGTGTCTTTAGCAAGAGGAGGGGATTGAGCCTCCTCATTATCGCGATGACAACAGTGAAGATAAGTATTGGGAAATAGACTTTTATTGATGGTTTTAGTTTAATTAGTTGTTAGATTTGAAAGGAAAGACTTCTTCACAGAAAACAACATCTCTGCTAAAGAAATGTTTTTGAGTAGCTAAGTTGTATCATTTTAGGCCTTTTTAGTGAAGGCATAGTCAAGAAAGATATATATTTGAGCTCTAGCTAGGCATGAACTTGTCTCTTGAGAGTTAAAGTAGAGGCATAATTAACAAAGGCATCCAAAAGTTTTAAGGTGACCGTAATTAGGTCTAGTTCCATAAAGATCTTCATAATGGGTTTTGAAGTTTAACATAGAGTTGGGCAACCTGTTGATAAGGTAGATAGCAGTGAGAAGGCACTCTTCCCAAAAATGTGTAGGTAAGTTGGATTGAAATTTAAGAGCTCTAGCTAATTCTAATAAGTGTCTGTGTTTTCTCTCAGCCCTACCATTTTGTTGAGATGTTTCAGTACAGGAGCTTTGGTGAATAATGCCTAAGGAGTTAAGGAGAGAGTTCATATAAGAATTAAAGAATTTAGTACCATTATCAGATCTGATTTCCTTAACAGGTTTATTGAATTGAGTCTTGATCATGGTGATGAAGTTTTGAATTAAGTGACTGACATTGGCCTTGGATTTAAGAAGAATAGTCCAGTGGCCCTAGTATGATCATCCATTATGGTAAGGAAAGAATTGCATTCATCATGTGTGGGATGTCTATAGAGACCCCACACATCACTGTGAAGAAGATCAAAGACAGAGGTACTATGAGAGTTGCTTAAATTGAATGGTTGTTTGGTTTGTCTAGCAAGATGGCAGATGTCACAGTTGAAGTGCTTATAATTATTGAAATTTAAGAAGCACATAGAATCAATATTTTTCATGTAAAGGAAATGGCCAAGTCTTTTGTGCATAAGCACATGAGTCAATAGGAGAAAAATCGTAATGAAAGTCATTATGAACCAATGCACCAGTGTCAATAATCCAGTCCTGTATTTTTTATTTGTAATTGGATAAGCAAAAAGAGTTAACATAATTAAGTGTAGGCTTAGACTTACCTGCCATGTACTCATCAGTGTTGTCTGGGGGGAGTCAACTTCACCACAATTGACTTTAGGGTTGA
>CM028381.1:104755684-104781828 GCA_013146195.2 Codonopsis lanceolata | reverse complement strand
CTCCGGCCTCATGTTCAACTTTTTCTCAGAGATATTTCAAACTCTATGATATGTGAAAATCTCAAAGGGGCCATGCTTCACTTGTAAAGCAAATATAATCGCCAGCAGCTCAAGGATCGTGCATTCATTCTCATACCTGAGACAATTCCTTTGAAGCATAAGCAATCACTTTCCATTTTGCATAAGCACATATCCCAATCCTTTTCAAGCACTATAAACAAATATCACCTCAAGAGCAATGCTAACATCGTGTCGTGAAGTCAACCTCTTCTTCAACTTCGAAGCTTCACATTGCATTTACTCCATACAAATGCGGTCTTCTTTGGAGTCAAATTGTCATTTAGCAATCCAAAATCCTCTATGAATCTCCGGCAAAACGTTAGCTCAAGAAACTCCGTCAACTCAAGAATTTGGTCGGTTCCCTCCACCTATTACCGCCTCAACTTTGAAGGATCCACCGCTATCCCGCACTAGAAACAACGTGCTCCAAAAATGAAAACTCCTCTAACCAAAAAGCACACTTGCTAAACTTGGCGAGTTGTTCTCCCGAAGAATAGACAAAACCATCCGCAAATGCCGTGCATGCTCATCCCGAGACTTAGAATACACAAGGATGTCGCCTATGAAACCACCACGAAGCAATCAAGAAAATTATGAAATACCCGGTTCATCAAATCCATGAACACCGCCGGCGCATTAGTCAACCCAATGGCATCACCATAAATTCATAATGCCCGATTCGTGGCGAAAAGCCGTTGAACATCTTCCGCTCTAACCTTCAACTGATGGTACCCAAATCTCAAGTCAAGTTTGGAATAGACCACCGATCCTTGCAATTGATCAAACAAATCATCTATATGTGTGGCAATGGATACTTGTTCTTGATCGTTGCCTTGTTCAACTCTCGATAATCGATGCACAATCTAAGGCTCCCATCTTTCTTCCTCACAAATAATACCGGTGCACCCCAAGGCGATACACTTGGCTTAATGAAGCCAATGTCAGGAGTTTTGTAATCGAACTTTCAACTCCTTTAATTCCATAGGTGCCATTCCATACGCGCCTTCGAATCTGTAGTCCCCGGCAATAACTCAATACAAAATTCAATCTCTATCCGAGGCATCCCAAAATCTTTAGAGAAAACATCCGAAACTCACACACAACCGGCACATCTTCAAGATTAGAAGAAGAAACCCGCTTGTCCACTACGCTAAAGCAAGATACCTCAGGCACCCACGCGACAACGCTTCCTAGCCTTAAGCGCTAAATGACGGTAAAACCACTCGGTGCATTATCTCCCAAAATACAAAGTTAGAACGCCAGCAAAAAGTAACCCTTTTACTAAGGCAATCCACCAATGCATGATATGTGCTCAACCAATCCATACCAAGAATAACATCAAAATCAACATGGTAACACCACCAAATCAAGATGCAACACATGTTTATCCACAAGTACATCGCATGCTCTATAAATATCTTCGAAGCCAATAAACATTCCCCGAGAGGTAGATACTTCAAGCACATATGGTAAAGACATATGGTAAAGGCGAGGCATAACACATAGCAGCTTGTCAACAAATGAGATGCAACATATGAATGCGATGATTCCGGGTCTATAAGTGCACGAGCCTCATTACCGAAAATAGAAACAGACTACCTCCAATCACTGCGTAGACTTCGGGTACACCTCTCGATCTAGAGCAAAAACGCGACCTCGCACCTTAGCTTTTCCATCGCTATCTCTCTTAGTCCAATGTAGTCATTAGACCGAACCTCCTCGACGGATTATTCTTCAACTTAGGACAATCCTTCTTCATGTGTCCCCAAACTCCACAAGTAGTAACACTCCATTGGTGCTCCATTCTTACTCCAAAGATCTATCTTCAGATGCCCAATCTTGGAACAATAAGAGCAAACCAATGCCACACTACGATCCCTCTGAGTAGATGTAGTACTAGCCCCCTTGCCACTAGACTGATTCTTCGTATGTCCATCATAATGAGATTTTCCACTTCCTTTCTTGCGATCACGCTTCCACTAAAATTTACCCACGATTACCCGATCCATGACTCCGCCCGAAGGCGTAAGCTTAGGTCCGCCGAGGCTGGCGAAGACCCAAAGGCCTAAATAGGCATGCTCAAAGTACGATGCTCTCAATAGTCTCTCTCAATGTAGGCTCTATCAACGGCCTTCCCTCTGTACTCCACAACCGATGAGAAAGAAGTTGTTGTTTTTCGAACTCCGTCCTCAAACCCTTAACAAATTTTTGTGTCCTCCTAGCCTCATCTCGAATCAAATGTGTGCAAGAACGAGCCAACTCCGTGAATCTGGCCGAATCTTGGAAAACTGTCATACTCCCCTGCACCAAATCCATAAATTCTTTCTCTCTTTTCTCCCTGACAACTTTCGGTACATAGGAAGCTCTGAACTCTCGAACGAAATTAGGTCATATCCGTACGTGGGACTCTATGCGCTCCCAACTCTCTCTCAACACGCCACTGCTCAGAAGACCTCAAGCTTGAACACAGCTAATACAACTTTCTGTTCATCATCGCAACCCAATGGTGCAAATATTTTCTCCAAGTGTTCAATCCAAAGCTCGGCTTTAGCAGCGTCCGACTCTCCATTAAATTGCCTCGGCTTCAACTTCACAAATCTTTCAAGCATAGAATTATCATTAGGTCTAGCCTCCCGCCGGCCTCGGCCTCTCACTCGTGGTTCAGGCTCGGCCGTGGTCCTCCTTGTTGCTCCACTCTACCAAAACCTCTTTGATTCATTTGGTTCATCATATCAAGCATCCACGATACATATTTGCCATCGCCTCATACCGCTCTTCTCGGTGTCGCAGTGGAGGAATGTCTCACATTGACGTTATCATTAGCATTTCTCGCCACCGTCAATACCTCTACCAGCACCTCTACGGTGCCACCTCCGGAACTAGCTCCTGCTCTAGTATCCACCATTTAAACCTACAATAACACTCGGCGTTAATAAAATAAATCTATCACACAAACCAACCCCCAAAGCCAAGGAACCTATCCCGACTGAAAGCTAAATTTATAATCATAGCTCGATATTATCCAGCAGACGACCGACCGGATCCCAAGGCGAAATCCCAAGGTCGTGCCGCCGAGAGAACAATTAACAACAAACAAGTAGCAAATAATGGGTAGGGCCATAACGGCGATACACCGACAACTCAAAACACATGCGAGCGAAATAAAATAAAAGCAGTGGCGCCCAGAGCTAACAAGCTCAAACTAAAACAACCAAAGAGATAATTAATCTCTCGGTCCAAAAATTCGACTCGTGCCGCAACATTGGGCACGTAGGACAAACTCCACGTTATGCAATTCAAATATAAGCATAATATAAACCAAGTCATCGGCGGCTACGGACCGGAACTCAACATTAAACTAAGTCTAAGACTCTAGTCTAACAACTCAACGGCTAAAAACATGCCGGAGAACAAACATAATAATTTAACTAGCAATATCATGCTAAACATATTCACCAATAAACCAAGCGACTAAAACCGATTAGGCTACCAACAACATAAGTACTAACAATTATAAGTACTAACAACCGAGAAACATATGGAAATTTAACTACCAATATACATCAAGCACGACTTCTACTCGTCGGCTACCAAAAGAATAGGCTAACAACATAAATACAACATTACTAATCACATTCAGGTTTGCTACCCAATAATGAAGTTTACATAACTTCATCTTCCCAACGACCTCACCAAAAACAAAACAAACATCTAAGTAGCAACCTTGCCAAAAGAATTCCTTGCCAACGTAACCTTCTTGATTTACTTGGATCCGCTCGCACGGCTCGGATCTAGGGAAAAACAACCAACAAATAAAAGTAAGTCACAATGACTTAGTAAGTTACTAACCATAACTTCCTACCATGGCATAATGCTCAATCATAAATTATATCATGCTATCGTCATGAAATAACCTTATATAAAATCATGTTATGGCATTCATGCTCAACATTAAATAAATATGTTATCATTAAAGTATAACATCTCATCATAAATCCATGTCAAGGCATTTTAGTCTTAACAATAATAATTTATACCTTTGGCATAAAACAACATTCCCATAATATTCATGTGATAGCATATATGCTTAACAACATTAATCAATATGTTATCTATTAAGTATAACATGTAAGAAACCAAAACAAACATCATATCATATCCAATTCACTAAGCACGTTATTCACTTAAGCACTTGTGAAACAATTCATATATAAGGGATATGATACCATTACCCAAATTCCTCCGCGCGTGTCGCTCCTGCAAAAACACGTGCAAAACCCTTATGTGCCCTCGATATCCCTCTCGTAGATATCGACGTCCCCGAGACCGTCTCCGCTCGAGTTCCATAGTTATCAAAGTCATGTGTATTACTACAACTAAGATAAACTACTTCCCCACCGTGGCCATCGATGGAGGGGTGCGTGCAAACCCGGCACGGCGATCCATCGCGATCACGAATCCCACAATTCGTGAAGATGATGTATCGTCCACCAAAGACTCAACACCGACGCCAGCTGGACTCAAAACCCAAGCACAAGTAATATATACTCATATGCTCAAAACAAGTAGGTAAACACTCTACCATCAAACTAGTCATGCAATTCATCCACAACTAGCATAAATATCACAACCGAGAATCATATAAGCTCTCATAATCAAGTGTGCTTCACACACTTCAAAACTTCTTGGAGGCTCGACCTCCATGAATTCTACCCAAAATTCCGTAGGACTTAAAATTATAGTTCCTAGGATTCATACTAACCCAAAGGTTAACTCCATTGAGTTCAATCTAAGTTTTCCGAAAATTCAAGGAATAGAAGCATAGGCTTCAACATCCCCCTATGTTCATAACTATCGCCAAAACCATAATCCCAATGTTCAATAAACTCACATAAACCCCACAATTTATTTAACAATGCAACTTAGAACAAATTAGCCATCTTGTGCATAAATTCATTCAAGTCACCATACCAATCATAATCTTCCAATCATGATTAAATTATACAACATGGTTTAATATACTCTATTAAGCATTTAAAACATGTTAAACAAGCTCACATCAATAAATTGCAAGCTAAAACAAAATTAGGGCAAAGCACCCTCCAAGTATCTCAACCAATTCAACTTCAATCCACATGAATAATCAACATAACCAAGTTCAATAGACTAGTTAGAACACGAATTTCACATATATCATGGTCTCACATAGGTCAATCAAGTTCTATCATCAATTTGTAAACCTAGGGTTCATGCTTCTTCTACAACCCTAACAATGGCTTCCATTGACCTCACATAACACAAATGGTTGTTTCCCTAGGGTCAATGGAGCCCAAAAATCAAAGGAAGAGAGGTAGAAACTTACAAAAACACAGCCCTTACAAACTGCCAAACCCGAACCTAGAGAAGAAGTCGTTCTCTTCACTTCTCTCTCTTCAAACTCACGGGTTGAATGGGGAAGAAGACTCCCAGCTATGGCCTCCAAGATCAGCCCCTTTGAAACCCTAGAATCGCCTCCTCTCAAGCCCTCTCTCACGTCTTGGCTGAAGTGTTCGCAGGAAACGCAAGAAGAGATCGCAAACTGTCTGGCCGAACAATGAGAGAAAGAGAGCGGCTGTTTTGCTTTTATATGAGGGATTAATTCCTCTAATCAAGTCACTAATTAACCCCTAAATCTCTTAATAGATGTTTAGGATTAAGATTAGGCTAATTAAGTGAGTTTAGGATAGGTTTAAAATGGGTTTAATGGGTAAAAATCGGACAGCGCACAAAACAGGAACAAAATCCCGTAAGTCTGCCTTAAGGACCCTTGCGGTCGCATCCTCCTAGCTTGATGCGAGCGCATCACTTGGTTTTCCAGCATTCCAAGTTTTCTTGTTTCCTTGCTCGGTCCCGGACTCTCCCGCATGCACTCCCGAGTCCTTCCAAGCCAAAAATGGTCTACAATTCAACCTTAATATCCTCCAAATCAATAACCAAAGTAATCAAGTCTCAAACCTCACAAAACAAGGCCAAGAACTCAGGCAGAACTCTCCCGAACGACAACCGAAAAAGTCAAACTGAGAAGGGTTAACGCTAGAATCAAACTAGCAACCAAACCGACAATGCAACAAGCATCTAATCAATATCCAAGGCATGTTAATGATGTTATAAATGCCCTTTAACAATTATCCATGTGTTAACCACATAAAACATAAACCCGAGATTCAAAGCATCTCGCGAAAGAAAAATGCATACGTGCATCTCAAACAACGTCAATGATCATGCTATTGACTCTAAACATATACGGAAGCTAAATGAACATATTTATGATGATTATAAGTGTTTGAATCCATGCATAACACAATCAAGCAATAAATCAGGGTTTTACAGAGACGATCAAAGCTTAAGTTTGGGGGTGTGATGAGCGCAAGATTTCCACTAATTTTCCCAGAAATTTTCTTTTATTTTGTGCTATTTTTGAATTAATTATGCTTTGGAAATATTATTATTTGAGTTTTTGTGCTTAATGTAGGTTTTCATGCATAATAGAGCTTTTATACGGTGTTTAGCACGAAGTTCGAGGTAATTCCGGGCTTAAAAGTTAATTTGGAAATTATTTGGACAAAGTTCGTTAAGCCCGTCAAGAGATCCAAGGCAAAATCAGCTTAACAGAGGCTAACGGAGGCTGATGGAGTTAACCGAGGACCATTCTGCATAGTCTGGGAAAGTCTAGCTGGCGGCGCAAACAATGAGAAGAGTAGGGGCACCGGAGCAATTACAGAAAGTTCAGGGAGGCCGCTGCTATTGTCTGAAGAAGCCCAGGCGTGTTGTCGAAATCCAGCGGTGCCACTTGTCAAGCCCGCGCTCCTTCCAGCCCATCAGCCCACTTCTCTGCCCATTCCCTCTCTCATTCTCCAACCCATTTGACCATGGGTCACCCGCGAACCTTCATTCGGATCTCCCCTTTCCAGCCGCGACCCATTCAGTCTTTTCTTTCCCATTCAGCCCCTGCTTCCTTTCTGCACTTCCTATTTTGCCCTTCCAGCCTCCATTCTTGCTGCCTCCTCCATTCTTAATCACCAGGCATCTCATTTTTGAAGACAAGTCCCCATTTGGGACATTGCTCCCAAATGGGGCACCAACCTCCATTTCCATCAAATTCTCTTCAATTCCTCCATTCAATTGTCCGATAATGAAGGTTTGGAGCATCATTTCAAGAGCCAAAGGCGCAATTACAATTTATTTCAACCCCGGATCCGCGATTATTCGGTTTAATTCTTCCAACTTATATTTTTAGATATTTATTATGATTTCTTGGGTTGATTAATATTGTAATTGAAGAATTGGTTTGTGCTTAAATTATTATGGAATGCAATTATTTTTCTATGTTAAATGTAGTGATTTAATTTAATCTATCTATTTATTTAGTACACATTCATGTTGGTTATTATTTTGTGCACTTATTGCCTTTAATTAATTGATCACTAATTAAATGATTTTAGAAATATTTAGGATCCGCGAGAGCTACCTATATATTTCGGACCAATCAATTTAATAGTTGGTGTTTTGTGACACACACCGATAGCCAAAATGAGACTAGGTTTGACACGCGATCGAACCACCTTAGCCATTCGCGAGGTCGGAGAGATTAGGGTTGACTATAAGATGCGAGAGCCCGTAGTTCATCAATTTTATTTGTCTCGGCTACCAATCTGACTTGTAGAAAAATATAGAGAGTTTCTTTTTGCGAAGTATTACCCATGCGTTTGGTTATTATTGTGTGATCTTCATGCTTTTAATGGCGTAGCGAACCATTAGATGATCATTAGAATTATAGGATAAGATGCGAGAGCCCGTCCTATTAATTCCGAAAATCACATTAATTGTTTACGTTACGTGAGACCGAGAGGAGATCGTGCGTAGATAGTCATTGGGTGTTTGCTTTGACACGCGGCTATTTTATCCTATGTTATAAGAAGCGAGAGCCCGTAGCTAGGAGTTGTAGCTAGATTTGCTATACGTTGCGAGAGCCCGTAGCGAATAAAATAGTGCGTCCGACTACCAAAACTTGAGTTAAAGAAAAGCAGAAAGAGGATTAAATTAAACACCGGCTAGACTAGAAATAATGCATTCCTATATTTTTATCTTGATTTGTTGTTGCCAAACTACCTCCGCAGTAGATTAGATTTAATTGCTTTCTTAGGTTGTTTATATTTTTAGATTTTAATTTAATTTCTTTTCGCTCAAATATAATTAGTTAGCATAATTTCGGTACTTAGTTGGAGTGAGAATTTCGTGCATTCCCTGTGGGATCGATAACTCGTACTTATGTACACTTTATTACTTGATACGGCCGGGTATTCTTGCCTGAGTTGCGTTTTGCGCACATCAATACCTTCAAAGTAACTCATTTGCAAAAACTATCATTTATGGACACACCACCACCACAACCATAAATTTCACTTTTTACAAACTCAAATTCAATTTTTTAATTTTTGAAATTTTCAAATTGAAACTGAAACTCATATGGATCTTTGAAAATTTGATAATTTGGAAATCTCACAATGTTGTATTTCATCTAAACCACCACTGTCATCCCTACAATAACCGTCATCACCGCCCCTAACACCACTATCCTTGCAGTCATCAACACTGTTATCACCATTACCAAGAAACGCACTCACCTCGCCTTGCTCAAATGGAGACATAAAATCTCTTTAACTTTCCTTTAATTAGTCGAACTTCTTTCTTTAAACATCTTTCATTTCTTAGTTCCAATACACTTTTTGTGCAAATTACTAAGTAAAAAGAAAATCTAATTTTAAGATGAGACTACTTAAAAGGATGTCGGTTGGTGATAACCTATTCCAATAAAAGGAGAGTTGCGGTAGAAGAAAGAAATTCAAAAGCCAGAGGAGGGAATACATAGATTCTCACATGTAACTACCTCGAGTCCGATGAAGAGGAGCAAGCAAATTAAGACCAAAAGATGTTAGAGATTTGGATCTCAGTTATGAAAATGAGTAAAATATTTTGAATCTAGTTATTTGCGAATACTAACATTGGTTTTGTTTGTAATATCTATAAGTTAGGGACCATTGATAGTTTTAAAAGCTGTTGTATTAGTCTGAAAATTTAAAGAAACAAATAGTAGATTTTAGCATTCTTTTATAACAAAACGCATAGATTCATCAACTGGTTTTTCATTTTCTTCATCTTTTTGGCATTATGACACATTTTTTAAACTCGTTTCTCTTAACTTATTCATGGGTAATAACTAAACACGCTACAGATTTGCTTAATAGTTTGATACTCACTAACAAATCTATCATTATAGTTACAATTTTCTATATACATCTAATAATGTCTTTCCCGAACATATATATTTAAGAAATAAGGAAATAAAATTATATTATTTTTTAGTTTCAAATATTTTTTTAGTTTTGAATAAAATTTTAGTCTCTTGAGTAAATGTATTTTTGTCTTTTTAGAATAAATGGGATGATATTTGTAACGATAATGGTGGGAGAAGAAAAATGATAACAAAATCAAAATACAAGACAAAATGAATATAATTCAATAATGTAGGACCTAACTTTAAAATAGGTACAAGTCAAGGGATCAAATAATTATTTAATTATTCATGGAATTAATTAGCCTATGACAAATTTACTTGTTCAACATTAATTAATAGTGAGTGATTTATTATAGTTAGGGCTATTTTTGTCCAAACATTACTTTTTGTCATGGTAAATTTACTTGTTTTGTCCTTAATTAAATGGTGGGTAGTTTATTTGGTGACGTGTTATTTTTGTCTATCAATTAAATTGTAAGAAACAAGATTAACTTTTATAGTATGAGAGATGAGAGATGAGAGATGAGAGATGAGAGATATGAGAGATATGAGAGATATGAGAGATGAGAGAGAGATGATTTAGAGATGAGAGATAAACTACACCACAACAACAATTAGGGGTAAGAGCAAAATATTTGGGGTGATAAACTACACCACAACAACAATTAGGTCGGCCTTTTAAAAGTTTTCAAGCAAAATATTTGGGGTGAAATTAGGTCGGAAAATATTACAATACACTTAAGTTTTCAAGACATTTTTCGTGAGAAAATATTACAATACACTTAATGAACCGAACATGTACGCCAAAGTATCACTTCATGCATCGAATCCTATTTTGCATCACAATGCACAAATTGAATCCTATTTGTGCATCGGGCATCACAATTTCCACAAAATAGGCATCATCGATTTTGCATCACAATCCACAAAATAAAATCCAATTTAAGCATCGAAAATCCAATTTGTGAACTCCAATTAAAACCAATTTAGAACTCCAATTAAAACCAATTTATGCATCACAAATCCAATTTGTGTATCGTCTTTTCATCTAAAAAACGTGTCTTTTTCCTTATGAAAGAGGTTAAAAAATATTTAAAAAACAATTTTATTTAAAATGTCCAATTACTTCAATTTTATTTAAAATCGGACCAAACTAGACTAGAAAAATTGACCTCACCAATTTACTAATTTGGTTTGAATTCTAAACTTTAGGAAAATCGATAATTTGCCTAAAGCGGACTTGGTATATATTTTGGACCACTCTCGAGAATGGTCGACCGATTGCAATGCTTCAATTTTTGCAATGCAATGCAAAATTGAAATGAATTATTACAGCCGATCCACTTTCATTGATTTTAAACCTCTTAAATACCTCTTTTGTTCAATCGCATAAGTCCACTTTGTTATAATTCTTCCTCGAATGCCCTCGTCAGTTGAATACAATGTCTTTCATTGCAATGAAGTTGTCTCTCTCCTCCCAATTTCTGCTTTGTTCTTAATTTATTTTGTTGAAGATGAGTAATTCTGTTGAATTGATCGGAGCCCCTAAAATTTGGCATGATAGAGAAATTGCGATTGGAATTCGCAGGGACGAAGAGGAAAATAATGGGTAGGTCGGGTGGTTTCACCTTGGATTCAATTAATCCATCACATTAACTTCCCACTCTATTTCTTTTTCATCTATTGATCTTTAGTTTGAGGAGTGTCTTCTCTTCTTGTTGTTCTTCTTTCTTTTTATTTTCTTCTTCTTCATCATCATTTGTGTTTGTGTGTTTGATTCAAAATAGATTGATTTTGTTTGTTGTATTTCTATGCATGTAAAAAGTTCAATGAAATACTTGAATATAAATTTGTTTGTTGTTGGACATGTTTTTTGAATGTAGATGCATCAATATTAAATCACTATCCATTATTTGTTAATCGTGATGCATCGATTTGGATTTGCGATGCAAGAAAGATATATGAATAAATTATTTGTTTGATTGTGTACAGGAAGGAAGAGACATGGGATTTGGTTCATTTTGTGATGCATTCAATAGGGAAACTGATGCATGAAAATCATGCATCTCCAAGGGACATGAGGTCTGGTTCATTTTGCGATGCATCTAATAGAATTCCGATGCATCAAAATCAAGCATCGCAATTTCAATTTTATGCATTGTCAAGGGACATGAGGTCTAGTTTATTTTGTGATGCAACCAATTAGAATTCCAATGCATCCAATTGGAATGAATAGTTTTGTCTTCATTGTTTACTAAAACGTCTTGAGATTAATCTTTCTTTTATGTGCAACATTCGCTCTCAACCTTCGGTCTTAATTTATGAAAGTTGGGTCTTGTAAGCCTTTGAAGCATGTTCATTCATTCACATCCTGAATTGCGATACAACGGATTTGGTTTTGCGATGCACGCGTGCCTACTGCATTGCTTGCCTAAATTATGATGCCCAAACTTTTGTTTTGTGATGCACAACATGTTTGATGCAATGCGGGCTTGAATTGTTATGCACCAGTTTTGGATTTGTGATGCACATCGTGCCTAATAAGTGTGTGTTTTCCTTTTATTAATGACATCCGTATTTTCGATCCAAAAATGTGTTTTTACGGTTAAAAAGAAGAGGATACTATAAAGGTTGAAAAGTTTTGAAAGGGAACCAACCCGAATTTCTCCCAAATTGAAATATGTAATAAAATTAATGCATCACATTGCAAAAATTGATGCAATTTAAATTGATGCAATGCAATGAAAAAATTAATGCAACACAATGAATTTGAGTAAGTGATATGTAGCGCGCCTCAGACTCATTAAGGGTATCGTAGTCTTTTTTAGCACCCAAAAATGTCTTTTTTCGATTAAAAAAAACATAGATTACTGTAGTGATTAAAAACTTATTAAAAAGGACTTACTCGGATTTACCCTCCAAGACAACGTCAAAAGTCAACAACAAATCATAATTTGTTAGCCTCATTCACACTTCCTCACTCCTGCGACATCTTCTATTTCTATGGATCTTTTTCTCAATAGAATTCTAGAAAACTCTACAAAAAATTTAAATTCATAACCCCAAGTTAAAGTCATATACAATCCTTTACATCTCGCTTCCAAAAAACTCATGCCAAAATTTAAAAACCCACCAAACACAAGTGTCCACTTTTTGCAAATTCGACGACGGAACATACGAAGTCTTTATGCCGGAGACTTGTTGGTAAGTTAACAATTTTATGAAAAACTCATTTAATGATCCCCATTTTTATAACATGTATCAGTTTCAAAAACTAAAATCATATGTTGATACATTGATTTTTTTTTTGTTCGTATAACATCGAATCCAATGAAATATACAAAAATGTAGTAAATCTGTGTATATTTGTAAATATATTTTCCACATTGACGATTTAACATGTAATTTGTTATCGTGTATGTATGTGTGGGTTTTTGATCGACATCTCTTACCTTTTATAGGTGATTTATTTAAATTATCGGCTATTGTATTATGGTAATTTTACAATAAATTACCTAGTAACTTGCAATATCTTGGATAGATAGTCTCATATCTTCATCATTTGTACATGATGTAGTAAGAGCAAACGAATATCAACATTACTTAAATCAGCTTGAATCAATGTCTTCACATATTCTGGGAGTTCACTGGTACATGTACCGCCACCACTTTCTTTTCTTATCTCTCCGGGCCAATCAAAAGTATATTTAAACAGATTTTGTTCGTTTTATATAAAGATCAGTAAGATTTACTATCTTTTTCAAAGGAAAAGTTTCATATTTATATTGGAAGTCATCATTGAATTTGTTTGAGGAATGAACATCCATGGGACTATCCTTCTCCCAATACATCCAAATACAGCTGAGCGGAATAATTTGTTAGCTAATTATTTTTATTGTTTTGATATTGCATTTATTTATTAATAATTTGATATTCTATTGTAAGAGTAAATAGCAAAAAAATATATTATTATAATGACAATCTTGTAATTGTTTTCATATTGTATTTGTTTACGATTTATCCTAGATTTTTTTTATATTATTCAATTGACTAAAGATAAATAGAAATAGGAAAGGTTTTTGAATTATTTTATCCACTTAATGATAATGACAATATCTAGGTATTAAAAACCAAGATATTAATGACTCTTAAACTAAACAAAAGTATTACTATTTTTGGAAAGTTCATTTTGGCGGGAACTTTCTAAATTGTTCACCTCTCTTTATTATTATTATTATTATTATTATTATTATTATTATTATTATTATTATTATTATTATTATATATATATATATATATATATATATATATATATATATATATATATACTGCATTTAAGACATTTAATTAGAATGGTAACATTTAACATTGTTGCTTATAAGACATTTGAAAGTTAAAAAATTGACTACACGGACACATGTGTTAGTAGATATGTTAATAAGGTTGTGACCTGACGGGTTGGTCCGGTTAAATTGGGCAAAGTTAGGGTTAATATTGAAAAAATATGGTCCGATTAAGTCTAGGACTTTTTTGGCCCAGGGTTGTGGGCTAATTGGTGATGTTCGGGTTGGCGAGTGGCCCTTGGGCGCTATCATAATTTAATTTTTTTAGATTTATTTTTAAATTTATTTTTTAGTTTTTGTAAAATAATGTTTTAAGAAGATTTGGAATTTATTGTAATATGATGTATTGACAATCCACTTGTACATAGAATACTTAAATTTTCATCGTAAGCGTTTGAATTGCTCTTATTGAATACTTACATATATATATATATATATATATATATATATATATATGTATATGCCTATGTTATATGGTAAATACTTGTACGATAAGGATTATGTTTATATTATTAGTACTTCGGGTAATGGTTCGGGGAATGAGGCGGGTACAACTAATACCAAAACCTAATTATTCCCCAGTTTTCATTTTGGTTACTTCCAGTTACATATTGCGTATCTAGTCAAACCAGTTAACGATCGTCAACGGTTCGGTTCGATTCGGTATCCACGTTTCAGTTCGAAATTGTCATCCCTATAAATTAGATTTAAATATATAATCATTTAATTTTTAGTTGTGGCCCGTCTAACTCGAGGCCCGTTAGTGACTTAGGGTTAGCTAGGTCTGCAATAAAACAAAGCAAAGACTAAGTTAGGTAGCTCACATAAGTCATTTCATCTACCTGTAGCTTCTTAGTCATCATCAGTTTACTAACTGTTCATTCCCTTATTGTATATCAGCTGTTGTTTTCTTTATGCTTAAAATGTATCTACTGTTATATTATTCAATGTTGGAAACATTGACTTTAATATCTTTAAAGCCACTTGTCATAAATTTCCAGTAACAGTAACTTTGAGAAAAACGTATAACCCTCTCTTTCAAAAGTATTACGTTGATCATTTATTGGTCGACACTTTTCAAAAATAAAATTGTTCATTTGAAGACTTTTTGTGTCTATCTTAAATGTTCTTTGAAATACTTATCTCCTAGCCATCCACTCTATTTATTATCTTGCTAGAAAATATCTTCCAAATCCTCTACAGATCTTTATGCTTTAAAAGATAAATTTCATCATCATTTCTTTTGTTGAAAAATCAAGCTTCATTCCAGCTCCTTTCAAACGACTACTTTCAAGATCTCCTTTTCTCTCTCAAAGCGGCTACCATTCAAGGACATCTATATGAAGCTCAAATAGCAAGGATTGAAACATATCAGAGTGCGAAGTGAAGAGTGGTGAGATATACAGATTCAGAGGTTGAAGACATCACATGCTCATTGATATTCTTTCTTTGATGTACTTCAAAACAAAAGGTTGGACACTCAACATACTCCTCCAAGGCTAATTCTTTATTTGATGTGTTCTAGCCCTTATAACACCAACTAGATAATCCTTCTTTTATAGTAACCTTTTCTAGTTCTTGTTTAGACAATCATTGTATTGTTCCTTACTTCTTACAAATCTTAAAAGAATACATGATTGTTGCACGAGTATGATTGTTGCTGAATCATACTCTTCAAACACTGGTTTTTGTTTTACCCAGATCCATTAATGATCACTTAGAACTTCAATATATTTAGTGCACTTCAAAATCCAAGTTTGACCAACTTGGTAGTGGACATAGCAGTTTTAACACTGTGAACCACTCCAAATCGTGATACGCTCCTGCTAATTTTATACCAATTGAAAACTTATCTTTTCATTGTAATTTTTAAAGGTTTTCAAAACAACCCTTGAAGTTTTTAAAAGGCTATTCACCCCCCCCCCTCTAGCCTTATTTCGTTGCCTACTGGACTTACACATTATCTGTGTAATTCCAAAACTGTGTAATAGCAAGCATGAGTAATAGCAGTAACATGGCTAGAACACCAAGTAGTAATACTTGGTAACTATGTGAAAAATAGGTAGTTTGAACAACATGTGTTGGTCCACAATAATGCTCAAATAGGCTAGAGGGGGGTGAATAGCCTATAATGCCAATTTAAAAACTTTTCTTTTGGATATACATAAAGCATAGTTTAGTTGGCAATTACAATTTATCAAGTTGAGCATGTCTGCCGGTAAAGGCTATTGGTAGACTTGCTCTAAACAGAAGTAACAACTCTGCCGATAAACTGCTTTAGACAAATCAAAAGCCTGATAAAAGGTTTGTATAGTGGAAGGTAAAGAGGCTATGATTTGGAGAAGTCAAAAGTGGTTGTACACGAATATATGTTCAGAACAACAACACACTTGAAACTTCTATCAAATGCAGGTTTTAGGAAATCAATTAGAGAATGGCTTTTCTAAAGATAAATCATTTATAAAAAGCTCATAGATATATAAGGACTAAGAGATAAAGTATTAGTAAGAACATATGAATTTATTCAAAGATAAATTACATATTACATCAGTCGAAATAGTCTATGTCCAGTTTTCTGGCTTTGTCTTCCTAAGTCTCAATCCTTACTTAATTATCCATTCAAGGATCTTTAAGTTGCAAAGGACAATAGGAGACGAAACCAAGAAACTATTATGAGAAGGAAGGGATTTTCAAGGTCGTTCAGATATAAAAATATATCTGAACGAGTGAGTGTAAAACACTTAACCTTCCATGATGATTGATTATTGCACAATCAACAGCATTTGTATAGGGATACAAATCTGAAGATATGAATGCAATATCTACCTAATCATCAACCTCCTCAACCTTCTCAACCTCCTCAACCTTCCCTTCAAAAACCAAAATTCCTATTCTACCCTGCCCCTTCTTTCTGGTTCTCTACCGAACCCATTCCCCAATCCTCCCACATCAGTGAAAATTCTGACACTGATATAGAACTGGATTCCCCACCAACTCCACCTCCACCCTCCCCTATAACCATTTCCTCTTCCACCAAAACCATACCAACCCAAGACTCATCCTCTTCTGCCTCCAGAACTCCCCCTCTTCAACAGCCCTTTCAGGCCTGCAGACTCTGCCTCTGCCGACACTATTCACATTGGCCAAGCATCTACTTCCCATCAGCCAGCCAATGCTGAAGTTTTGTCTCGACTAGATGCCATCTACCAGCGGCTAGGCGAGCTCACGAGCATATCTACCGCTACCGCTGAAGTAGCCACTGCAGCGGCCAAGGCCAGCGACCGAACTGCTGCCAATCTTCGACAATTTCAAGAAGATGTCTGGACTCGTTTTGGACAGATGCGGCACGACTTCACCGATGTCAAGATCAACATCGAAGCTCAACGAGATGAAGGTTGCCGTATCATAGGCTCCATTTTCTACGAGTTATTCCATGCCATCACTCTCCATCTCAGCCACGGTCGTACTCCTATTATGGAACTCAACAACCTTGCTCGTAACTCTGCTCATGATATTATGAATGCCAACCGAGATCGTGATCTGGCCATCACGGAGGAGAAGCAAATGAGATCTATCAACAGAATGCTGATGGAAGAGAACAGCCGTCTTCGTGAAGAACTGGACTACCGTTCTCGTTCCACGGACCTCCGACTGATGCAGATGACGAATATCAACGAAGAATGGAAGAGCTAGAGCGAGAAAGGAGAGAAAAGGAGGCTGCAGACAAAGGCAAAGGGAAAAGACCTTGGTAGCTTATGTATCTTTTCTTCCCTTTCCTTTGTATTTATCTTATTTTTGAAAACTCTGTTGAAGTGTAAACATCTTGTTTATGAATACAGATGATTACTTGCTTTTTCAAAAATTTACTTTGTTTAAATTCTTGTTGCTTTATTGTTTATCCTAATTAGAATTTAAACATTCAGTTTAAATTTATTTAAACTGCTGCTAATCTGTGTGCTGTTCTTTGACTCTCTTATTCTTGTATGCACTTAGATTAGTCCCTTGCATCTGAGGTGTTATTCTGTTTAATAGAGGCATGTCTACCGACTACTTAATATATAAAAATCTCTAAGACATGTTATAATCTATTAAATAGTCTGTTTTAAAACCCTCATTTGTAGTAATGATGACTAGATATAAATAGGAGGAGATTGTTGATTCTTATGTTAAATTTATATCTGATCAGTACATTACATTAGTTTTATACTTCAGTGGCTAATCGGGCTGCGTATCGATTAGCGTGGCAACTGTGTATAGAACTTTGCCTTGTATAGTTTTTGTAGGACTTTTTCAGGAACAGCGGAAGACCCCTTCTCAGCTTCACCGGAAGACCTGCTCAAAGCTTAAGATCGGTAGACCTCGTGTCCAGCTGATCTGCTTCTACGTGTCCCCTCCAACAGAAAGCTAGCTGGATTAATTCAAATTTATTTCCATATATTATTTGAATTAATCCAAGTCATTCCCTGACATGTCAAGCCGCCGAAAGCAACTTTCCGAAAAGCAGGAAGACCTTTTCGTCCTGAACAGTGAAAAGCAGTAAAGCAGACTGTCCCCTACTTTCTGCTTCATCTCTCAGATCTGACACCAAATCGCCCACCTTTTTGAAGATCTCAGATATGATTATCTGCTCTAGATATCTGTGAAGACGAAAATCCTTGACTGACAGCCCCATGCATTTAATGCATTTTTGAATAGAGCTGTTGAAGTCTTCGTCCTCTCCAACGGATTCTTTTGAAATGCACCTGCTTTAAATACTGCCATTGAAGACTGGAACAAGAGACAACTGTACAGAATCAATCGAACACTTAAAGAATTGCTCTGAATCTACACAACTCCAAGTCTTTCAGCTCAGTGCATTCAATAGATCCTCAACAGATCTAGAAGTCCTCGTCAACAACAAGAAGCTGCTCTTCAACATTTATTGCATTATTCTTCTTGTTGTTAACTTCCATTAACTATACTTCTGCACGAATTAAATATCTTGTATTTACAGATATTTAATTCCCTAGACCCAAACACAAGTCAATATTTTGTACACGATCCATTAGGGATATTCTTTGTAATTGATCTAAGTGGAAAACATAGTGCACAATTTAAATCCAAGGTTGACTGCCTTGGTGGTGGACGTAGCACTCATTATAGTGTGAACCATCCCAAAATACTTGTGTTATTTCCTACTGTCTGTCTATTCATTTGAACTGCTTAGTTTCATTGTTTATATTATCCATTTCAGCAGAACTTAAGTAATCTGTAAAAGGTCTACCGGTAGTCCTTATCGGCAGACCTGGAACAATTTTCTTGAAGGTCTTCCGCTACTTGATTCTTTTCATAGATTGCAAGTAACTTTCAAGGAACTTACTTAAAAGTTTTTAAAGTGTTAATAAGCTATTCAACCCCCTTCTAGCTTATTATTGTGCTCTTTGGGACCCACAGTAACATTTTAGAAGAAGGGAATTTTGTATCAGTGTCTATCATAGTGTTTGAGGTAGTTTGCGAGTGATAGAGAATAAGGAAGGTCTCTATAAATACTCGCTGAGGCAAGACAATGGATTGACTCATTTAAGAGTGAAGAGTCCTTTTCAACTACTCTCAATAAAAGTTATACGGGGAAGAGTGAGAGTTGGTATAAATTTCTAGATATCTGGTAAAGTTACTTCTTTGGAAAGCTAAAAGATTTTGAAAAGTAGGTTTGGCTTTCTTGAAAGAATGAGACGCCTTTAAGTGGATAAAACCTTTTTCAGTGGGATTTGACAAAACGTATCTCTTTTCAGAAGAGTGTTTCGGGAAGTACAATTTCCACATTTCAAAGTCATTTTTATCTTCACCGAGATTCTATGAAATCTGTCTTTAGCTTTTAAGAAATAGTCAGTTTATAAAGCTTTACCTCAACCTTTGTAGAAATTGCAAAAATACCCATGTAGTTTGCACATTGTCTACTAAGGTGAAAAACTTCTATAAGTCAGCACATAAAACTGAGCTTATGAAGTACTGAGCAACAGAAGAGTACTTCAAAGAAAATGAGGCATCAAACCAGATGAGTAAATCATAGATCATACTATAAAGAAAATGAAGGAAACAAAGTATGATAGGAGAAATTACTCTAGCTATATATATTGCTTTAGAAAAAGAATAGACAAGAGTAGAGCAAACAAATATAAGGCTATGCAGAGATGATATATTCATGATCATGATTAGCAAGGAATCACAAATGAAAATCAGTTATATATCATAATCCAGAAGAAAGAAGACTGAATTAGGTGAATAGGGTCCTGTACTTTCAGTCAAAGCTTTAGAACTAGATAAGAGATAATAAAGTGTGCTTATTGATCTTTGGAGAATACACATTCCTGAATAAGAATCAAGAAGATCATTAGCAACATTTTATGAGCTTTAGAAGCTCGAGAAAAATCTAGATATCTTGGAACAAGTATTTCAAGAAGATCGGTGAGAAGGAAAGACGGATCTTGAGTTTCTCATTCTCCCTTGGTCTTTTGTGCAAAGATAAAGATTTGAAAGAAGGGGCACTAGACAAGGGATGTACCTTTTGACAGCTTATCCGGATCGAGATAGATGTTCTTCAGACAAAGTCTTTTTGAATCTGAGCTGATAAATCTATAGTCGATGTTGTCTAAAGAGTAGATTTCCTCTGCAAACAACTTGTAAGAATTTTGATTCATATTTTCTTGGATTCAAATAATTCTTTGAAACATGGGCCAAGTTCCCAGAAACTAGATATCATATAACAGAGGGATCAATCAATGTTTCATGATATAGAGTTTTTGACTCTTAACCTTTCTCAAAAAAATAGATAGGAATCCTTTTGAAATTCTTTCATAGTAGAGTTTCAGAAGGAAAATTTCCTCTCGAGAAGGTGTTGGATTGATTTCAATCGTTAGCCTTATGTGAAGAGAACTTGAATCGAAGTCCTTTTAAATGAAGCATCCATCGAAAATTTTTCATCTGGAGATAGTTATTCATAGTGCCAATTGATATACATATCTGTCATATGAATAATTATCTCATATTCATCATGGTAATCTTCTATCTCATGAAATTTTTGAAAACAAAATAATTATTCAAAATAAGTATATTTTTCAAAAGTTTTATCTCAAACTGAAATCCTTGTCAAAAGTTTTTAAAAGATAAAACTAAATTTTCTTTTGACATGCATTTGAGGATCGCAACTCTCAGGAGGTTAGTCCTGGCATGAAGCTAGAAGAGCCTTGCTCTGATATCAATTGTTGGTCCACAATAATGCTCAAATAGGCTAGAGTGGGTGAATAGTCTATAATGCCAATTTATCAAGCGAGCATGTCTACCTGGGTAGAGGCTATCGATAGACTTGCTCTAAGCGTAATAACAACTCTCGCCGATAAACGCTTTAGACAAATCAAAAGCCCGATAAAAGGTTTGTATAGCTGAAGGTAAAAGGCTATGATTTGGAGAAGTAAGAAGTGGTTGTACACGAATATATGTTCAGAACAACAGCACACTTGAAACTTCTATCAAATGCAGGTTTTAGGAAATCAATTAGAGAATGGCTTTTCTAAAGATAAATCATTTATAAAAATCTCATAGATATATAAGGACTGAGAGATAAAGTATTAGTAAGAACATATGAATTTATTCAAAGATAAATTACTTATCACATCAGTCGAAATAGTCTATGCCCAGTTTTCTGGCTTTGTCTTCCTAAGTCTCAATCCTTACTTAATTATCCATTCAAGGATCTTTAAGTTGCAAAGGACAATAGGAGACGAAACCAAGAAACTGTTATGAGAAGGAAGGGATTTTCAAGGTCGTTCAGATATAAATAAATATCTGAACTAGTGAGTGTAAAACACTCGACCTTCCATGATGATTGATTATTGCACAATCAATAGCATTTGTATAGGGATACAAATATGAAGATATGAATGCAATATCTACAGACAGTTCTTTATTTTCTTTAGACATTATCTAACATCAATCTTCAGATCTTGATCTCTGTCTTTTGAAGTTTCTGATCATTCTCTTCTCTTTTCCAAGCTTTTCTTCCTAGCAATCCAATGAGGGTGTTTTGCTAAGATCTGGATGAGTTCAATGCAATATGTGTAGAAATCAGAGATACATTGGTGAAGACGATCTCTTTGAAGATTTCTTTTCTTTGAAGTTCTTGAGTAGATTGAGTTACTCGTTGCTCACAGTGTATCGTTTGATGATTTTAGATATCGCTTACACTGTCGTCTTTTTTTTTATTGAGCAAGAGAGAGGATTTATATAGGCGAGAGTCAATATGATCGTTGAGAGATGAAGACTTGAAGTTTTTTATCCGTTGGAGATGTAGTGGTTGAAGACTATCGGATAGAGATCTTTGTCCATAAGATCTTTGACTGTTTGGAGCAGAAATTTAGTCCTATAGACCTTGGAGCTTGTTGTCTGTCAGACTATGTTGATAAGTCTCTGAAGAGTAGGTCTGATGTCTGTTGCACTGTCAGGTGGTCTGTTCAATAAAGTAATTGCTTTTTGACTTTAACAGACTACTTGAGTGAAAGAAAGTCTTGTAGCTTTAAGTATGTCAGGCTTTTTGAGGCATGAACATATTTGTCTTGATTTGTGCAGCTTCTTGACTTTACTCTGTAGCACGTGCAAATTTTAAAGTCTGCCGGTGGAATGCTTCGGGCCAGTGGAAACAAGTCTTTCGATTCAGGAGAACTGATGTCTATCGGTGCGAGCATTTTAACTTGTAGCATGTCTGCCGGTGGTGAGTCTTAAGGATATTCTGATCTTTATCACTAAAGGCTTTTGACATAGCTGCAGGTCTTCCGGTGCTAAGTGCATTATGAAGTGTTGTTCTGTTTTAATCATCATATAGGAAGGTAGGACTAGATCAGGTCACACCTAATCTAAGACCTATGTGATATCATACAAGTTGCCACGCTAACCGGTACGCAGACCTTTTAGCCACTTGTGATGACTCACTTGTAATGGGGGCAAGCAAATCAACATATATAGAATATGCAAGGTGATAACTAAATTATCAAAAAGCATATTTCAACAATCTCCTTCTATTTTCTTGGAACCATTACAAAATGACATATACAAAGCACTAAAGCATTTATCAGATATAGTAATAACATGTCCACAATTTATGATCATTTTTCTCAAGACATGTCCTATGTTGATAATTACATAAGTGATGGCTTTGGTATAGTCTACTATTGCAATTATAGACTCGATAAATCAAAGTACTGAACAAGTAATGCAATAGTAAAAACAATTTAGATCACTTTAGAATTTTTGAAAGAGTTTTAGACAGGATCTAAAAGGTTTTGGTTGTCTTGCTTGCACATAAATTTTTAAAGACTGAAAGCTTGTTTTGGCAAGTAAGAGTAGCAAATCCTTAAGTAAATGTATGTATTTGAAGAAGTTCAATAAGGATTGCTTGTAATACCAATTTTTTGAAAATTAATTTTTGAAAAATCAATTTTTGAAAAACTTTTTATTTCTGTTGAAAGTAAAGGATCTCTGTGAAAAGTAAGACTTAACAGAGTTTTTGTTTTGAACAAGGTTTTCAACAGAAGTGCCACAAAGGCTGAGCATGATTCACTAAGAATCAGCTTAGGGTGAAATGTCACATTTGTTGTGTGTGTGTGTGTTCATTTGGAATTTAGTTAAGTCAACTCTCCTCCTTATGATAGGAATATTATCACTCTTTTTACATTCTCCTTCCTTCAATTATATGTATATGTCATATAACTCTCCTCCTTAATGGTTGCAAGCAATAAGAATAAATATTGAAGAACGCTTGCATGCAAAAATAAGAGAAGATAACAAAAGAGATGCAGTAATAGAGTAGATGACAAAAGAGAAAGACACTAAATAATGGAAGAAAGTACTAACAAGTTCTAAAAAGTACAAACTAATTTGAATCTCCAAAACTACCAGTGCTAGAATCAAGAGAATAGTTTCGATCCTGAGCTGAAAAACTTCTATTGCCGAACAATTCTCGAGTGATCAGCAATTCTCCAGTGATTGGTAGGCGTTTGTCCTCGTGAATCATGGAACGAATGGTGTGGTAGGAGCATAGGAAATAGCTGATAATCCTAGCGTATTTCAAAATACCGATCCATTCACTTGTCTTATTTGAAAGGAACGATGAGAGAGAAGACTACTTGCACTTGATGATGTGAGAATCAAGAACGGCAATGGTGAAGTTCCGAAGTCTTCTGGTGTCGCTTCCTGAGCCTGGTTCATGAAACAGAAGGCATCGGCTCAGAATTTCACCAACACAGTACATGTCCAAGGGGTAGTTGAAAATATCCCATGTACTGTAGTCATCTCGAGAGTGGTAGCCAAGATGCGATGTAGCCATGATTTGTTGAGAACAAAATCATTGATGCGTTAGCCGAGGGAAGGTTAAAGACTCTTGAAAGGTGTCGGCATTGAGGGACGAGATCATACCTCGAATGCGACCGTGGAGGCTTTTACCATCTCTTGTCAGGTGCATCCTTGAGTAGAATTCGTTGACCAGTTGAAGGCTGTAGAATTCTTCGCGAAACGAAAGGATGTAGACAAGTTCAGAACTGTGGAAAATATCTAAAATCTTTGCACCAACAATATTATCAAGGAGAAATTGTTTTCCTTGAATCGTTCGACCAAGAATGTAGGATTCACGACCTACTTTGGTGACGAAAGATGATTCAGGGGGAGCGATTGGGCTAGAGACACTGTTGGAAGAAGAAGCGGCCATGAAGAATTTCTCAAGAGAAAGAAATATGCACTGATAATTAATCGTATAGATTGATTTGGGTAACGATGGAGATTAATCAAAAATAGTAGTGTATATATATTCAGTACTTTCGCGGGAAGAACACACTTTTCAAGAACCTTTGTTTGAGTGTCCTTAAAGAGATGTAACAGAACCGAAATGAGAACCGTCGAGTAATTATTTCAAGCTCAATTGAGTGGACGTTTTTATTGGATAGGCGGCGATTCATGATTGCGATAATTAAGTCTTCTAGGGAATATGTATTTGGACAGATTAGAGACTTAAATCGAGGATTTCAATACCAATAGGTGAAGACAAAGATTAATTGAAGGCTTAGGGTATTGAAATGAATTTTGTGTTGATATCGATGAGCAAAGCTAATGGAATAAATTTCGTAAAAATATATTTAGGAAATATGATAGGTTTTAAATATTCCGTATATCCTAATAGATAATTTACGGGGCATTCTGAATCATCTACACAATCCTCAGCAATCTCCCAAATCTATAGAATTTTGGAACAAAAATTATTTCAAAAATATTTTGAAAGAATTATTTCAAAAATGTTTTTTGCAAAACAATTAAGATTTTTGTGTTCTTTGTTTACTAGAAGAAATTTTTTCGGAGCTTTCTGAGAGTCATCCACACAGTCTTCAGCAATCTTCCAATTCCTCTAGTTATTCTAGAACAAAGATGTTTTGAAAACCATTTTAGAAAGATTTTTGAAATATTATTTGAAAAACAATTAATCATTCCTAAAAATTTATGTCAAAGATATCATTACACAAGGTTGATCAGCGATAAGAGGTTTGAAACTAATTTTGATGATTAGTTCCAAAGAGAGTGTGAAGAGTACTAATGCAAGAGTGTGAACAGCAGAGATGGAGGTTCAGCGGTTCAAGAAATTGAACAGAGAGGTGAAAGTCTTAGCTTGTGTTTTGACCAGCAGACATTGAGGTCTACCTGCAACCGATAACTTTTGAGGAAGCATGCAACAAGAATGAAAGTCTGTTGATACCAATTGAAAGGTTTACGCGAGGTTATCGCCAACACGCAAGGATGATAGCTATTGAATAGCTTTTATACTGAATTGAATAATGTGTTCAAGAAGGGTGGAAGTTTACTGACATTTGAGAGCTGAAGGATATCAATCAATTGTTGAAGGATATCAATTGATTGTATGAAGGATATCAATTGATTGGATGATATCATTCATTGATGAATGATCAGTAAACTAGATATTTAGGTATGCCGTTGTCGAAAGAATGAATGACAGGGAGTCGCATATATAAGGGTCGCTGATGGAAGAGGTCATCGTGATGAAGTCCGCTAGGATAGAATGAATTGATGAGTTTTGCAAGACAAGAAGTTTTGTTGTATAAAGATGGAACACAGACGTTGAGGTCCTGCCGATACCAAATGAATTAGGAGAATTACAAAGAAGTTTTTCGAATGCCTTGACTTCGGAAGGATTGACCATAAGTTTCATCCAAGAAAGAGAACGAAATAAAAATGGAGGAGAGCAAATGTTTTTATAAAATTTAAGCAACAACAAATAGTAATGTGCATTTGAATGACACCAAGTTCCTGCAGCTGGCTCCTCCCTCACTAATAATACGCGAATATGCGCTTGGATCCCTTTTGGAGAGAGGCAGTCC
>CM028381.1:104715444-104755584 GCA_013146195.2 Codonopsis lanceolata | reverse complement strand
TCAACCCCCTTCTAGCTATTATTGTGCTCATTGGGACCACATTGGTATCGAGTCTTACTCTTGAAAACAAGTTTTTCAAGATTAAACTCTTGAGAGATACGACATAATGGCACAAACACACTATATCTTACCATACTAATGCTAACCGTCCCAATATTGGACGAAGGTCATTTTGATGTATGGAAGGATAAAGTAATGAGATTCATGAACTCTATTGACAACAGTTATGGAAATGTGTCAACTGCGTCGGCATGTACCAATGAAGGCAAATCTTCTAGCCTCCATCGCTGGGAACCTGCGAAGTTCCTAAAGAAGAATCGGAATGGAGGGGGCGATAGAAAATTGGTTGAACTTGACGACAAAAGCAATCAATATAATCACGGCTCTCTAGATACAAGCACCACCCGACAAGTGATTCGATGTACAAGCTGCTAAAGAGATGTGGGAAGCTCTTGTAGAATACTTGGAAGGAGACCAAGACACAAGAGACAACGAGAAAATATACATACATCCAGCCAGTTTGATTCTTTCAAAAGGATCTAAGGAAACCTTGAGACAAGCATACGATCGATTCAAGATTGAGGTAATAAATAGTTGCTTTTCTCTTGGTAAAACGTATGACAAAAAGGAAATGAACATGAGGTTTCTAGGCTCTCTAGGTAGCTTATGGCATGTGAAGACCACGGCTATGAAAGAATCTAAGAACTTAAACGAGATGACTCTTCGTAGTCTCTACGCAAGTTTAAAGGTTTATGAACTTGAAGTTAATCAAGCTCTAGAGCAAGACAAACAGCGGTTCGAACGTGTCTTTGCCACCATGGTCCAAGAAGAAATCATTGTTGAAAACAAACCTTCTACTTCTTCTGAATGAAAATGATTTTTTATCCGATGAACAATTTGCTATGTTTGTTAAACGCGTTTTCAAAAATTTGCAAAATATGGAAGGAAGAACACTCACCAACAACCTTTCAGAAGATTGGTGAAAGCTCATCTAAGGAAGAGCTTGTGTGTTATAACCGTAGAAAACTCGGGTCATTTTGCCTCAAAATGTCCTAAGCCAAAATTTGAAGCATACCGAAACCCACTTTTAGAAAATTTCAAAAACAAAAGGGTATGTTGGTCAAGACATAGAAGACAAATGTTGCTTCATGGTTTGAGACCGATTCGTAAGAGGAGGAAGAGGATTGTGAGCAAGCTAACATATGCTTAATAGCTCATGATTCATGTCCTACCTATGACTAAAATGAAGTTGTAGTTTCACCAAGTCCTTTGGACAAAAATGAAACCAACAAGTGATAGTTTCAAGAAGGAAGAACTTCTCAAGGATAATCGATATGCTTGAAGAATTTAATTCCTTTAGAGTAGCCTATGTTAAACGGCCAAGAACTGTGAGAAACTTACAAATGAGAAATCTTTGATGGCAATGAGATTCAAACTCTCAATAGCCGTCAACAAGAGAGTATCAAACTAAGGAAGAAAACAAATTTCTTCATGACAAAATTGACTGTCTGACCGAGCACATCAAAGGACTTGACCTAGAGAAAATTGCCTTGCAAAGACAATTGACTCGGAATAGCTCCAAGGATGCATTTGAAGAAATCCTTACAAGCCAAAAAATCTAGCAATGATAAAACAGCATAGGATATTCAGATGTGTCTCTTCCGACAATCTCTTCACCAAAGAGAAAGGTGAATCCTCCGAAACCGCTAATGATATATCTTTCTCTAAACGTACATTTGGAAATATAGGAAACAAGGCCTTGGTTACTCAAGTGTCCCTTATGTTTACCCTAAAGCTCGTAAAGGAAAAGGAAAAGCCAAAATGAATGATTCAAATGAGAAACCCGAGAAGGTAACTAGAGAAAGTGAAGTCTACCTAAGAACGACTATGCCAAGGCAAAGTCCGCCGACGGTAGACCTACTAAACCTCTACCAGAACTATCAAGTTTGTCTATGAAACAGCAAAGTCTTTTACTGTTGAAGGTAAACTTAAAGGTATTCTACCGAATCCTCCGAAAAGGTTTTCAACGTAAAAGCTAAAGCTAAGTCTGTTGGTAACCTACCTAGGAAGATTCGAAAGAAACCAATTAAGTCTACCGTCAACAAGCAAGTCGAACCAAAAATGAATGTCAAGAAAAGGAATGATCATAAGCACTCTTCGCTTGAAGACTCTAACAGCTTCTCTATGGACTTTCCATTTATGTCATTCTTGCCATTGCTTAGGCCATCGGCACCGTAATGCCCGCTAAGGTTCACCCCAAGATCCGAGAGACCTAGTTCTCTCAAGGTCAAGTGTATGGGTTGCAAAAGGTTGCTAATCCTTAGACCCAAATAAAGGGTACCTTGTTTTGCTTTAACTCTTTTAGAATGCTTCATGGCTATAGAATCGAAAACAAAGACATCCGGTACCTAGACAAGGGTCGCTCAAGGCACATGACTGGGAACGTAAGTCTTCTTACGTATATAGTCAAGCAAAAGGACCCACGGTTATTTTCTGAGACAATGCAAGAGGAAAGACAATTGGATATGGCTCAATTACTAGAGGAAGTCTCTCCATCAACAAAGTTTCTCTAGTAAGTGGTTTAAAGCACAATCTTCTCGAGCATATCACAATTCTCGCGACAAAGGACTTCTATGCCAATTCAATTCAAACCAAGGCCTCATCAAAGACGTGAATCATGCTCCACAATACCGACCGGCAATAGACAAGGAAACGCCTATGTCGTGGACTTAAATCTTCTAGGAGATTCTCAAACCTCGTGTCTAGTAGCCAACAATGTTCGCGACAACAACCGGCTATGGCACAAGCTGCCTCACCACCTCAACTTCAAGCACCTCTCCAAGCTCTCCAAAATGGGCTTGTCAAAGGTCTACCTACGGTGTCCGCCGATCATGACGTAAGTTGTAAAGCTTGTCAACTAGGAAAACTTTCCAAGTCTTCCTTCAAAAGAAAGTCTGATTGTCAACAAACGCACCTCTTCAACTTCTCGCATATGGATCTCTTTGGACCTATTACAACCAAGATTTCGAGACAAGTACACACTTGTAGTAGTTGATGACTACTCTAGATTCACTTGATTGAAACTATGACATCTAAAGATGAAACGTATGATCTAGTCACGCACTTTTAGAAGACTTCAAACTCAAAAGCTTGAAGACATTTGTGACATAAGATCGACAACCAGACCGAATTCAAAAACAATGGTGTAGAAAAGTACCGCGATGACCATGGATCGGCCACAACTTCTCTCGCCGGCATTCTCAACAAAATGGTGTAGCCGAACGAAGAACGTAACACCGATTGAAGCGGCTAGAACAATGCCGGGTAAGCTAAACTTCCGAAGTATTTCGGCTGGCAATAATACCGCTTGCTTTACCCAAAATAGATCCCGGTAAACAAGTTTCATAATAAAACTCCATATGAAATATGGAGAGGAAGATCCCCAAACATTGGATTTCTTAAAATCTTCTACAGTAAATGTTTTATTCTTTATAATGGAAAAGAGTATAGAGGAAAATTTGATGCAAAATCGATTTAAGGAATTTTTCTCGGGTATTCCAAACATTCAAAAGCATTTCGCATTTTCAAGAAATCTAACTTAAAAATCTTAGAATCAGCATGTTTCTTTTGATGAATATGACTTGTTAGAGCCTAGAATGGCTCGAACGTTGCTAATGATTCGATAATAATGATGAGACAGTACAAATACAAAGATCTACTTCTACTCCTTATCGAAAACAACAACGCAGAACCCATGAATACCGATAACTCTTCACCCAGACGAGACCTCTACCGATACCGATAACAACTCATCTGTTGACCCTCGAACCCATCTCTTCTGCTTTTACCCCAAGCACCTTTACGCATCTCTCATCCTTCTTGTTCACCGTAAAATGAAAGTTTTGAAGACTCTATTTCTTCTCGAACTGCATTTTGGTGAATCTCCTTCTCAACCAACTCCGAATTCTTAAGGGAAGAATCCACCGTAAGTGATCTTCCTCCAACTCGTTATTGAAGCAAGAGATCATCCCATTTCTCAAATCATTGGTGATCTCAACTCAGAGTTCGACGAGAAATAAGGTTCGAGAAGAAACTTTGTTTGCTTATGCATTTGTATCGAACTCGAACCAAAGAAGATTGATGAAGCTATCGAAGATCATAACTGGATTGAAGCTATGCAAGAAGAGCGAACCGCTTGAAAGATGTAAGGTGTGGAGCTTAGTTCAAAGACCGATCGATCATCCAACCATCGGCACCAAGTGGGTATTCGTAAATAAAAGAGATGAAGATGGAAATGTCACCGTAAACAAAGCTAGATTGGTTGCTCAGTGGCTACCGACAGAAGAAGGAATTGACTTTGATGAAACTTTTGCTCCTCGTTGCTAGACTAGAAGCAATCGTAATCTTTCTAGCTTATGCCTCGCTCATGGACTTCAAAGTGTATCGATGGATGTTAAGAGTGCCTTTTCGAATGGTGATCTTCAAGAAACTCAGATACGTGGAACAGCCTCCGTGATTTGTCATCTCGCATAAACCGACCACGCCTACCGACTCAAGAAAGCTCTCTACGGCTGAAGCAAGCTCCTAGAGCTTGGTATGAAACTCTATCCAAGTTCTTAATTGAACAAGGATTCGTGAGAGGAAGAATCGACACTACTTTATTCATCCTCAAGCACAAAGGCCATTCTCTTCTCGTACAAATCTATGTGGACGACATCATCTTTGGATCAACTAACCAAAGCCGTGCAAAAGATTCGAGAAGTCGATGCAAAGCAAGTTCGAGATGAGCATGATGGGTGAACTTACCTATTTTCTAGACCGCAGATACAATGCACTTCGACGGAATCTTCATCACCAAACCAAATATGCAAAGGAACTAATCAAGAAGTTTGGTCTTGATTCAGCCAAAGGATTTGAAACTCCAATGTCTACCGACCGCCATCTTGACAAAGATGAAAAGGGAAAGCAAGAGAACATGACCAAGTATCGAGGAATCATAGGTTCACTTCTTTACCTTACCGCTAGTAGACCGACATTATGTTTGTTGCTTGTGTTTGTGCTAGATTTCGCAGATCCAAAGGAGTCACATTTGCTTGCCGCCAAACGTATCATCGATATGTTTCAAAAACAACAAATCTAGGCATCTGGTATTCAAAATCCAACAACTTCAATCTAGTTGGATACTCGATGCAGATTATGCACCGCAAAGTGAGCGTAAGAAGCACCTGGGACTTGTCAATTTCTTGGAAACGCACTGCCTCATGGTCTTGCAAGAAACAAGGATCTGGCAAACTCAACCACGTATGTAATATATTGCCGCAAGCAACCGTTGTTCTCAACCGCTATGGATGAAGCAACAACTAGTGGACTACAACATCAAGACCGAACCGCCCAATCATGTGTGACAACACATCGCCTATCTCGCCTCCAAAATCCAAATGATGCATTCAAAGACAAAGCACATTGATATTCGTTATCATTTTCTCAAAGATCATGTGGAAAAGGTAACATCAGCCTCGAATATGTTCCAACCGAGCATCAATTGGCGTACATTCTCACAAAACCACCGGATGCCACCAGTTTGCTTATTTAAGGAGAAATCTTGGTATGATTGATCCTACCGCTTAATTTTAAAATTTTGTTAATGTTTCTTTCATACCCTAGACCCAGATTAGTCTAATCTGAAGACGAAGTTCTCCTTTACCGAAGACTTAAAGGTTAGTACTCTTACTTAGTCTATTTTTGCTAAAGAGGTTTCTAAAGCAATAAAGGGGTCAAGGACAAAATTTGGTACTTAAGAAAATATCTTAAGTTCCCGCTTTTTCAAAACCGATATTTTTCGCCTTTAAATAGTCCTTGAACCGTCATTTCCAAACTTTACGAAACCCTTTGAACGTAAACCTTTCTCTCTCTCTCTCTCTCGAGTAACTACTTTCGCAAATTCAAGTTCTTCTTCTTGTTTCTTCTTCTCATCTTCAACAATGGTACGCTTTCTCTACTCTACTCGTAATTTTCTATGTAATCTCGCATTTCATTATCAACCTAAAATCCTTTTGGAATTCAAACGGTCATTTTCGAGTTTATACGTTGATTCGCCATTGTTTTTCTTACAAACTTGAATACTAACAATGCTTTTGTTTATTCATTGTTCATTCTTATGAAAACTTCGTTATGCATTTCTCGAGTGTGGTTTCTCTAAACATTCTAGGGTTTCAAGTTTTTGCTTCGAAAATTTCAATTTATTTTGGAAAACTTTGAAATTCCTACTTGTTTAGATGTCTAGATGAAAAGCCCTAATTTTATTTTGTTTTTCTTTCAGCAAGAACTTCAAAATCAAAGCGCGAAATGGGAAGGCTTTTGACCTCGAAAATGTCATTCCTCCCAGTTCAAATATCAACCTTCCAGATATCCCATCTATCCCGCCCTCATGACATTATTGTCGCTTTGGACCCGGCTATACATTCCGGCATGTGCATTGACCTTCACCAATCAACTCTATAGCCGCCTGGCCAAAGCTTGCGAGGATATGGACGCCTCGGGATTCCGCCTCTTACGCCTCAACGACAAAACTACGATCTTCCTCGGCGTAAGAATTTTATCAAAGAATGGAGCTCATGAACTGCATCTTCGTGGGTGGATTCGAGGCCGCCCCATCTCTCTGCCACCGCTAAATCTATTTCCACCATCATCGGCGTGCATTACGGAGGAGCTCTTTTCAAAGAACCATGGCCGAGGCTTTACATGCCCTGAGGAAGCCATGAGGGGAGTAGACACTCTCCAGGGAGCCACAAGGGAAGATGCTCAAATTTGTTCCTCTTGACGCCTATTGCACCACCACCTTTTAGACAAGGGGCTCCTATTCAAGAGTGGAGCACATGACATGTTTATCGCCAACAGATCAACCCTCGACCTCAGTATTTCTACGCCTCAACTGGGGCTCATCATTTTCGACGAGCTAAAGCGGTGGGTGGAGAAAGCTAAGAGCAACCCCACTTGCAAACGACCCTTCGTCAGGCTAATCAATGCCCTTTTGAGGGATGATGCAAACATCAACTCTTCTTTGAAAGAAGATGAGTTGTATACAGTGGCCAAGGACAAGCAACTCACAGCCTCGTTTTTCAAGAAATACACCTAAATACGAGAACAAGCGCCGGATGCGAAAGGTCTACCCGGTCTCTTGACAAAGTGGCCAAGCCGCACCTATCTTGGTCACCCGCTTCAATATGGAAGCACATGTAGCGGCAAGCGGGACCTACAAAAGGCCTCGCAAAATTTGACGATCAAGTGGCCACGACCTCCATCTAAAGGCCAAAGGCCTGGCCGATGAGGCAGTAGCCGCTAAGGTCCGAATAGCAGCCAGAGGCAAAGCCAAGAAGACAAGGCCGGAAGTGGCACCTCCAACGAAGAGGAGCAGCCAAATGGATCGAAGGAGATGAAGGAAGGCCGAAGAAGAAGGCACCAGCCAATCTAGCCATTCCTCTCCTCCATCTACCCAAGCCAAGCCATCCTCGGCCACCTACCCAATCCACCAACCACCTTCACCAACTCCCCGCACCCACTCCCAAACCAAAACGAAGGAGACTTCAGAAACCTTTGAAGACCAGCCCACCTCCCTCCAACCTCTACCGATGAAGCGGTGAGTCTCCTATTCACCGCCGAGGAAGAAAAGGAGAGCTACCTGTACCCAACCCTCTACCGCCACCAACCAACTACCTATACCGACGCCCAACACTCAACCTCAACCCTTCATCTATACCAACTACCGCGCCCAACCAACTACCGACGCCCAAACCTTACTGTCAACCCTTCATCTATACCTATCAACCCTTCATCTATTCCTCCCGAGTCATCTACTCGAGGAATTCACCACCTCCTGAGGAGTCTATCCCTCGGGGAGGAGCCTCAAAATCGAGGACCGGCCAACCCCAACTCCTCCTCCTCCTTCACCCTTTAACTACTCACCGACCCATCCACACCTTCCTCACCACCCCAATCCCAACCAACTTCTTCAACCACACCACGCCCTTAGACCTGCTGGCCGCCAAGTTCCTCTTCGAACTTTCGTCAAGAGCGGCATCTATTCACCCCTTCTCATCAACCTCCTCAACCTTCTCAACCTCCTCAACCTTCCCTTCAAAAACCAAAATATCTATTCTACCCCGCCTTCTTTCCGGTTCTCTACCGAACCCATTCCCCAATCCTCCCATATCGCTGAAAATTTCGACACCGATATGGAACCGGATTCCCCACCAACTCCACCTCCACCCTCCCCTATAACCATTATCCTCTTCCACCAAAACCATACCAACCCAAGACTCATCCTCTTCGCCTCCGAACTCCCCCTCTCCAACGCCCTTCAGCCTCGCAGACTCGCCTCCGCACCATTCACATTGGCCAAGCATCTACTTCCCATCACCACCAATGATGAAGTTTTGTCCTGCTAGATGCCATCTACCAGCGGCTAGCGAGCTCACAAGCATATCTACCGCTATGAAGTAGCCACCGGCCAAGGCCAACGACCGGACCGCCACTACTCTTCGACAATTTCAAGAGGATGTCCGGACTCGTTTTGGACAGATGCGACGACTTCACCGATGTCAAGATCAACATCGGCTCAACGAGATGAAGGTTGCCGTATCATAGGCTCCATTTTCTACGAGTTATTCCACGCCATCACTCTCCATCTCAGCCACGGTCGTACTCTATTATGGAACTCAACAACCTCGCTCGCAACTCGCTCATGATATTATGAATGCCAACCGTGATCGTGATCCGCCATCACGGAGGAGAAGCAAATGAGATCTATCAACGTAATGCCGATGGAAGAGAACAACCGCCTTCGTGAAGAATCGACTACCGCTCGCTCCACCGCACTCCGACCGATGCGATGACGAATACCAACGAAGAATGGAAGAGCTAGAGCGAGAAAGAAGAGAAAAGGAGGTCGCAGACAAAGGCAAAGGGAAAAGACCTTGGTAGCTTTTGTATCTTTTCTTCCCTTTCCTTTGTATTTATCTTATTTTTGAAAACTACGTTGAATGTAAACATCTTGTTTATAAATACAGATGATTACTTGCTTTTTAAAAAATTATGGTGTTTAAATTCTTAATGCTTTATTGTCTATCTAAATTAGAATTTAAACATTCAGTTTAAATTTATTTAAACTGCTGCTAATCTATGTGATGTTCTTTGACTCTCTTATTCTTGTATGCACTTAGATTAGTCCCTTGCATTTGAGGTGTTATTACGTGCTTAATAGAGGCATGTCTACCGATTACTTAATATATAAACTTTCTAAGACATGGTATTATCTATTAAATAGTTTGTTTTAAAACCCTCATTTGTAGTAATGATGACCGATATAAATAGGAGGAGATTGTTGATTCTTATGTTAAATTTATATCTCGATCAAGACATTACATTAGTTTTATACTTTGGCTAATCGGCGATCGATTAGCGTGGCAACGTGTATAGAACTTTGCCTTGTATAGTTTTTGTAGGACTTTTTCAGGATCAACGGAAGACCCATTCTCAGCTTCACCGGAAGACCTGCTCAAAGCTTAAGATCGGAAGACCTCGTGTCCAGCTGATCCGCTTCTACGTGTCCTCTCGAGAAAGCTAGGATTAATTCAAACTTATTTCCATATATTATTTGAATTAATCCAAGTCATTCCCTGACATGTCAAGCCGCCGAAAGCAACTTTCCGAAAAGCAGGAAGACCTTTTCGTCCTGAACAGTGTAAAGCAGTAAAGCAGACTGTCCCCTACTTTCTGCTTCATCTCTCAGATCTGACACCAAATCGCCCACCTTTTTGAAGATCTCAGAAATGATTATCTGCTCTAGATATCTGTGAAGACGAAAATCCTTGACTGACAGCCCCATGCATTTAATGCATTTATGAATAGAGTTGTTGAAGTCTTCGTCCTCTCCAACGGATTCTTTTGAAATGCACCTCGCTTTAAATACGCCATTGAAGACTGGAACAAAGAGACAACTGCATGTAATCAATCGAACACTTAAAGAATTGCTCTGAATCTACACAACTCCAAGTCTTTCAGTTCAGTGCATTCAATAGATCCTTAACAGATCTAGAAGTCCTCGTCAACAACAAGAAGCTGCTCTTCAACATTTATTGCTTTATTCTTCTTGTTGTTAACTTCCATTAACTATACTTCTGCACGAATTAAATATCTTGTATTTACAGATATTTAATTCCCTAGACCCAAACACAAGTCAATATTTTGTACACGATCCATTAGGGATATTCTTTGTAATTGATCTAAGTGGAAAACATAGTGCACAATTTAAATCCAAGGTTGACTGCCTTGGTGGTGGACGTAGCACTCATTATAGTGTGAACCATCCCAAAATACTTGTGTTATTTCCTCTTGTCTGTTTATTTGAACTGCTTAGTTTCATTGTTTATATTATCCATTTCAAAGATAACTTAAGTAATCGTAAAAGGTCTAGGTAGTCCTTATCGGCGGACACTGAACAATTTTCTTGAAGGTCTTCCGCTACTTGATTCTTTTCATAGATTGCAAGTAACTTTCAAGGAACTTACTTAAAAGTTTTAAAGTGTTAATAAGCTATTCAACCCCCCTTCTAGCTTATTATTGTGCTCATTGGGACCCACAGAGAACTTAGAAAAGGGTTTAGGATGCATTTAGCCTTTAAACTCTATTGGGTGAATTTTTAGAGACGACTCAACGGAGTCAAATTTAGTGAGTCATTGAATAATACCGGCTCAATGATCAATCCCTACGACGTTCTAAACACGTTTCACTAAGAATGATAATTCTAGACTCTTAAATTTGGATTGATTACTATGCTTGATTTTTGATGTCATATAATAGAATGCCTATTTGACATGTTGAGTTCGCTCTTGTCGAACTCAATCCTGCTTGATTATTGATTAGAATATTTTCTTGTCATGAATGAGATCGCTCTTGTCGACCTCGTTCACTACTTGAGAATTTGTTAAGTAAACACTACTTGGCATTTGTATGAGTCCAGCTGGCATACCCGTCTTTGTTCACACACGCCTCCCCTGTGGCCACAGTGGGGAAGTAGCCCCCTTACTGTAATCATTAGAGCATCATTGGTGTGTCTATCCCGGGCATCTCCTCGGAAGGTCGATGTACTTACACACATCTGACACCTCACATTCCAGATAACGCTTGTATGCAGGAACTACGTAGCGGCCCGGCTCTCCATATATCCTTATCCTATGTGATTTAATTACGAGCACCTATGTGAAACAATGTGCATCTTGGATATATGATCTCTATGCTTATGTGTCGATATCTTGCCTTGTATGTTGCATATTGCCATGACATGCATGATTGATAGCTTACAAGTCTTTATGACTTACCCTTTCCCCTTTACTGCTTTAGATCCTAGCAAAACAGGTCCTTCCCGTTGAGGCTTGCGGTGTTCGTGCCTTGTTCCTCTTTTGGTCCGACGTTGCAGTTGAAGAGGTGGTTTAGATGTCCTCTTCCTTCCTTTTATATTTTGCAAGGACGATGGGTTAAAGCAAGTCAATTAGACTATGCTTGGGAATTTGTATAGAACTTGAACTTGTTGCTTTTATTAGCTACTAGTAGTTTTAACACTTGTAGTACTTGTAACCCCTTTAATGTCGGCATTGTGTAAGCCGAGCTTTGGTTATCCTGTTAATAGTTCACTATGTATAAGTCTTCCGCTGAACATCCTATTAGCTCTTATTTAATTCTTGTCCATAAACTGTTAGCTTGGGTTCTGGCATGTAGTGTCGCCGATGACTTGGTTTAATTGCTTAACTGTTTTATCAAGTTTGAAAAGTTTTAAAAAATACCGGCCTTTTGGTGCCGAGGCGTGCTACGTCTCTAATGTTGCGTCACGTCGTTTTCTTTAATTGAGTCCTTGCATGTTATTTATTTACTTCACTACAACAAAAAAGGCCTTTCACAACGTTTTTAAAACGTTGTAATAGAGATTTTACAACGTTTTGAAAAACGTTGTGTTAGGCAACGTTGTAATAGGTCCCCATTTTTTACAACGTTTAAAAAACGTTGTAATAGACTCTATTACAACGTTTTTTAAACGTTGTGATAGACTCTATTACAACGTTTTAAAAACGTTGTAATATACTCTATCACAACGTTTTTTAAACGTTGTAACATACTCTATCACAACATTTTAAAAACGTTGTAATAGAGTCTATTACAACGTTTTTTAAACGTTGTAATAGACTATATTACAAGGTTTTTAAAATGTTGTGATAGAGTATATTACAACGTTTAAAAAACGTTGTGATAGAGTATATTACAACGTTTAAAAAACGTTGTAATAGAGTATATTACAACATTTTTAAAACGTTGTAATAGAGTCTATTACAAGGTTTTTAAAACGTTGTAATATACTCTATTACAACGTTTAAAAAACTTTGTAAAATATATTTTTTTTAAAAAAAAATAAACAGGGTGCTCTGAATACAACAAAGACATGATAATCTTGTTTGAAGATCAAGCAAGACACCAAAATAATGAATACAACAAGATGAAACTTGCGAAGCAAAACACCTTTGGCTTTGGACATACCCGAGACACAAATAAGGTGCTCGCATCTGACTAAAATTACTACTAATAGAAAGAGCAAATAAAAAACATGCAATAACTTTTTTTTATTAATATAGATATTAAAAGTTATCTGCCCAAATTCCCAAAGATCAGACATGAACAGCATTTGTGTCTAGCACGTGTAGACAAAGCATATATAACTTAAACAAGAACACAACTCTGTCCCGCCAACGTCATACAAATCCCAATATATACAGACACACACATACTAGGATAACTATTATAAGTGCAATACTATCTCCTTTTGTCTTACTTCAAAGTAAAGGCAGAATTGAAGCTTAACAAGCCAACCTTCACAGAAAAAGAATCACATTTACTCTTAGGAGTTTTACCTTTTTTTTTATCACCACGCTTGCCACTACAATGGTCTTTGCCTTGGTCATTTCCATTTTATCCGGAATGTTCAATAAGGCGAAGAAACAAAATCGAAAAAGATATATTACATAGAATGGGTGCTAAAAAAGCAATACTAGATAATAGGGTTATAAGTAATATCTACAGTATCATAGTGAAAGAGGATCCTACCATTTTGATGGCACAACAAGTCATGGGAGGAATACCACGCTCACAAATTTTAGAGGGGAGAGAATGAAAAGCCAAGACCAATACTTTTTTAACCTACTTCCTATGCATCAACCACATGGTCACCTTGTATATCACCCTCAAAGTAAGCTTAAAAGAGCCTTCTCATAACAAGCACCATATGATTTTCTTCATGACTGTCACGCAATGGCTCGCTCTCAAGATCATCATCGGCAAAACAAGCTCTACATGAGCTAGTTCTCTTGGTAATCTTACTCAGTTTCCAATTGCATAACCATTATATATAACTGCACACTACCAACTATTCCCACTAACATCTAATTCAAAACCTTGCTTTACATTTGTTTTGGTGTATTCTATACCTAGATCACAGCTCAACTTTCTCTTAAGAAAGTATTTCTATCAGGTTCAGGTAGGCATTTTTGATGTGCTTTTACTTCAACTTTTGATGAAGCATAGCTGAGATTATGCCGACCATGTGTGACTTGCCCAAGGGCACAACGGATAACCATGCAAAGTTGTATGAGCGGTAATATTAATGGTACCTTCTCCAATCGGTATCGAATATACATGTGAACCAATAAGTGCATTACACGGTCACGGCTTGAAGCATCGGCTACAGAAGATTTTGACCTCTTTGGCACAAATATTCTTGACTTCTCTTCTAGTACTTCATCTGCAAAGTTCTGATCGGAAAATTCTGCAAGTGGTCCTTGATTTCCTCAGTTTGATAGGCATGATAAAAGTGGTCCTTGATTTCCTCAGAATCAATTAAAAGTCTGTAAACAAGTGGTCATCAGAAGGTTTAGCATTAAATTCAGTTGGTGATTTAGTGTATCAGAGTTTTGATTTAGCAAGGTATAGCATTCAAGTATTTTAGGTTGGATCTAATCAATACACATATTCAGTCAAAAGCACCAATTTCTGTTTGTGCCTAGTCAAATTGATTTGGGGACTAAATAACCATAAACCAACTTACATATAAAAAAATATAGAATTTTTTTTTTTAAATGGAGCAGACCTCAAATGGAGTTGTGAATAGAAACAGAGGGAATTCATGGTTTTAGACAATTACACAAGCATAATGTCCATATATACGCATTGCCAAACAATACTAGCAAAGATAATAAGTCAAGCTACTCACTACTTGAAAAGCCATTACGCGTCGGGTCATCCAAAGTCCGACGATTCGCAAAAAGGAGAAAGAATACAATAAAGCACAGACAATGGTAAAGAACATGTGAGAAACAATCAGAGAATGAGCTGAGAGGAGGGAGGTGATGAGAATCAGAATACAACTTCTCAACCAGTAATGGAGGAACAAATTCAGGCTGGACAAACGTAAGGGACTCAACTGCTATTATACTAAACTAGGAGGGTAAATAACACAGGAATCCAACAAACTACAAGCTGATGCAACACTTCTATTACGAATGTTGCCCTGATTAAGTTCACAATAGCATTCTGAGATGTTGCTTCATATGCATGAACTAAGAAACTGATACAACAGTGTTATGAACACTCTAGAAAGCATGAGCTTTGAGGGCCAATTTTTTTTACAACGCACAACCACAACGGAGACAAAAACTGAACATAATCAAGAATCAATCATAAAATTGGAACCTATAAATCAGTTTCAAGAAACATCAGCCTAGGGGTAAACAGAGACTCATAACTACATTCTTCTACGTCAGGTCACAGACTGTTGTGGATTTAGCCTCTGCAGTTATATGGTACATGCTTTCTTCAGTATGTTTAAAGTATATTAAGTGAGTATGTTTTGGTTCTTATAATTTTCCTGGATTCTTCTTCTAGCTAGTATGCTTCTGGTGAAATTTCATCAACTATGATCTGGGACCTGGATAAAGAGCAACTTATCAGTTCTATTCCTGTCACGACCCGACCCGGACTCCAATGTGAAATCCCAAGGTCGTGCCATCAAGACAAGCTAAAAGACGGACAAGCACCTGCTAAGCATAATGGTACGAGTCCAAAAGATGAGCCATCAAGCTCGAACAGGAATGTAAAGCCATAACGGCAATACGGAACAACTAAAAACTAAAATCTGCGGAAGCAAATCATAAGTGGAACCCAAGCCTTTAATCCTAAACAAAGGAACGCAAGGCTGAGAGACGACTATCTCTCGAAAAATCTACGACTCGCGTGACGCAACATTGCGCACGTACAACAAACCATCGGCAACCTAAGGCCGGCGAAGCAATAAGAACCCAACCTGATAAACAACAACTCTACGGCTATAACATGCCGGAGTAACAAATCAACTAAAGGAATAAGAGATTAATTACTAACTACTAAACCCTAGTCTCTCGACTAACATCGTCGGAGATGACAATACCAACAATACTAGAATGAGTGAGCTAAAGCATGCTCGGAATAATAAAAGGGGAACAACTCATATGAGATACAACACCTCGACCAAACAAGTCGGCTACCAAAATAAAAACAATAATAAGACACTAACATAACTACCCAGGTAAAGTTTACATAACTTTACATTCGTGTCTCACAAATACATAATAACATGATAATAATAAATCCAAGCTTAAAGCCCGGAAGACCACCTTCTAGAAATCACTATCCGAAGCCGCCGCATTCAACGGGATCACCGCACACTAAGGAAAACAAACACACGGAGTGAGTCATAATGACCCAGTAAGTTACTAAATGCAATTGTATGGCATAGCATGGCGTGGCATGGCATAATGCACAAACATGTATAAAATCATGGTATCTTTATAGTATACCAATAATAAACTTGTATCAAGTCATCATGTAACATAAGCTTCATAAACCACATAGCATGTTATCTTTCATATAAGTGCTTATACATAAGCACGTAAACCAAGACCTGGGCCAAGCCCTCAATATTCAAACCGGGTACCACCCTCAGATGATCATAAACTGGGTTTCAATCCTCAAATGATCATAACTCATCAGTTTTCCTTAATGAGTACCTCGTTACATTCATCCAACCCTGGCATGAGAAATGGGAGCTCAATATCAGGCTAGGGGGCGCTAATACGAGACCACATCCCACTATTGGCCACATAGTGAGGATAAAGGGTACCAATGCGGCGATTCATAGCGAATGTCTCCAAAGGCTATGAATCGTCCCATTGCCGACAAAACGACCAAGACGCCAGCTGGACTCAAATCAAGATGCTCAAGTAGATATTTACTTGTATAAACCAATAAGGACCAAGTCCATCATAAAAGAACTTATCAATTCAAGTAAGTCATAATGCTCTACAAAACCCAATAACAATGCACATAATTGTACACACTTAACATGTTCAACTAACTTGTAAGTTTAGTTTAAGAACCACATATGGAGGTATTCATAATCCTCAAGTCATCACCAATTCAAGAATAGCTTATAGCTCAATAATCACAACGTGAGGTCTATTATAGTCCTCTACTCAAGATTAAATCAAAGACTATTATTTTAGTCTAAGAACAATCACAAACAAGGCTTAGCATTTAAGCTTATACATAAAGGCATACCGGACTCAACCATAGTCCTAACCGTCGAACATAATCGACATCCTCAAAACCATTCTCATGAATGACAAGACTACATCGTAGTCCAAGACCCGCAAGTTTTCCATGCACGATCATCTGAATTTCCTAAAAGAAATCTCATTCAATAATCATTTCTTAAGGATACACGAGATCATTGATTGGTCTCTAATGCTCCGTGCTCTACGAGCATGCTCTAAATAAATCCCCAATAAGCCTCTATATCATGGGTGTCAAAAATGGGACACAATTCGGGATGCTCGGGTACTCACAATCAAAACCAACCAAACCCGAACATCGAAGGATTTCAACATAAGGCTCACTAACGTCTTATTGAACCTAAAATGACTCCATTGAGTCTTAATATCGCACTTCATTAAATACACATTTCATAAATCCCAAAACTAACACATCATTCACGTTCATAATAATTCTCCCAAAAATAATCCGGGCTTGTTTCCCAAGCCTAAAAATCCAAGAACTCAACATAATCATAATCAAACGAATCCCAAATGTCGTAGGACTTCAACCCGAGTTCATTAACACTTTATTGAACTTATTACGACTCCGATGAGTCTAAATACTAAGTCTCATTTTTTACACATTTCATCCTACACATGGCATTGACAAGTTCATACCTCCAAAGATACACAAAATAGGCATATTCCCTCAATGAACCCAAATAACATATGGACATGATTTCTAGCATGCTCATAAGCCTAGAAACATAAGATGAAGAGTAATCATATACCTCAACAATCATAGAAACCACTCTACAAATGATCTTAACAAGTTTATACTTCCAAAAATCCCCAAAAATTGGGCATACAAAGCATATCAAGTGTTCATTGCCCACAAATAGCATATAAGTTGTTTTCCTTAGGGCCAATGAACCAAAAATCAAAGGAAGTAACTTACCTAGCTTGAGTGAAAACTCAAGAGAACACAAATCCGATCGGTGAAGTTGTTCTACTCGTCGAGGGCTTCAAGATTCCAAAGTTTGAAGGCAATCGGTTGGTTGGATCGTCTTGGATCGAAGGAAGAATGAAGCTAGGGCTTGAATCTCCAAGCCTCCTCTCTCTCTCTCTAATACGTAATGTGGAGGATGAGAAATGAAATGATTTCAGCAAATTGCAAAGGGGTTGTGGGTATTTATACCCCCAAATTAAGGAGGGCACATTAGACATTTCCCTTGCACAATTAGTAGGGATTAGGGGTAATCAAACACTAATCTAACCTTAATCAACTTCCAACTAATGTTAGGACATGATTTGGGTTAAGTATGGGAGGTTAGGAAGGGTTTAGAGGGGGTTTAATGAGGGTAGGATGGGTATAATTCGTCCAAACACGAAACAGGGCAAAAAATCTCGTAAGTGACATTTATGTTGAGGCGGGCGCCTCACATTATTGAGGCGGGCGCCTGGGACTCTGACCCATCTCCAAATTTGCAAATTTGCTCCCAGAAGTTGAGGCGGGCGCCTCACTCAATGCCAGCGGGCGCTGAAGCCGAGGTCGACAGTCAATCTTGTAAAATCGACCATAAATCGCTCACAACTCCAAATGAGGTGATTTTTGATTTTTATGAAACTAGACTCATTAAATTATATTTTAGAATTTTAAATTACTCCATTTGGACTTATATACATCAAGATATGGTTACAACAAAATCAAGTACAGAAGTTGTTTTTCTGAAAACTGAATTCTGGCACAGCCGTAAGTCAAGACCTAATTAAGGTACTTAGACACCTTGGAAAATTACCAAATTTTACAGAGAGTATCCTAACGTATGAAGGTAAAACATACTAAATTTTTAGAAAATTCTATTCAGTGGATTAGTACCAGAATTTTCCCGAAGTTTGCCCAAAACATGACGGTAGTGAAGGAATAAATTGGTCATCTCATAATCAAAGGTAACAAGTCTATGAACAATGATCGTGCAAGAATGATAATTACTAGTACACTTGGTCTATAACTCAAATGAACTTCTCACAAGTTGAAAACACAAAGAATACAAGCAACGAAGGAAATCGCTAAGGGCGAAACAAAGCAAGAAGGTTTATAAACTTCCAAATCATCGATAGACTTAGGGAACACCTCCAACTTGAAGTCTAATACATCTAAACATGTTAATAAACCATCTTATAAAGGTCTAGGACCCAAACCGAGGTCACGAACCCAAAACGCAAGCAAACCCTCAATCGCGTCGCATTCGACTATCGCCGAAGTCACGACTTGCGACTTTAGCAAGTCAACAACTATATGGAGTCTCTTAATAATGTTTTGGTCTTAATATGGTCTCTCAAACATATCTAGACCCTCTCGCAAACCAAACATACCGTCGACAAGGGAAGAAGTGCAAGTATAGCACGCAAACCGAGATAACGAAGGAGCGGGGTGTCACAATTCCCGTCATTAGATCTTGATTTTCTAAGCAATTTGGTACTGTTAGTACAACTACTGATGCCTACTGCACAACACCTAATGTTGAGCATCAACTAATTAATAGGCTGAGTTTGATAATACATCATACAAGTCATTAATGATTGAGCACACATATTATGTCAGGTGCCAACTGACATTTTCATATAACTGAAAAAATCTTTCTTGATAGTTGCGTAAGACGTGCAACATTTGTGCCATGGAAATTAAGCTGCCAGCACATTACAGCAGGTCATCAACAGCGAAAGAGTAAAATGTGTATTCCATAGAACATGCTGTTTGATCCCAAAGCAGATGGCCGTTGCCCGTTGGCATCTGATCCCAAAGCAGTTTAATTGGTCCAAGTAAACCTAGCAAGCTTTTAGACCCTAGAAACTGTCATGACATATATAGCTACCTGCACTTCTATATTGCTAATAAAAAACTAGGCTTTATGTTTTTGTAGTTCATCTCAGTAAAATAAAACACCTTAAGTAACTGAACTTTAATCAAGAGCATCCTCGCCGCACAAAATACGGAAATGCTAGGGGATCCTAATTAAAATATGTCTCAATTTTTCATCCTAATCTATGTCAGTTGTTAGTGTGTATATCTTGAGCGATTTCACCCTACTGCATATATATGATCATGAAAGAAGTAACAATAGCAAGAAAGAAAGAAAGAAATTAGACAACTGAACTAGGGCCTATTCGTAAGGAACGAGTGACTAGTATACTCTCCGCTCTATACGAGTCTAGTAGACATGGAAAGTGTGAAACTTAGCTTCTTAGTTGCTTTATCACCACGCTTTCCCCCTAGGATGGAACTTCAGGATATCTCTTAAGAACTTTCTACCTTTCATTTAAGAAGTTAACAAGAAGTTGAACATCGATTGAAGGTATAAAATAGATTGTGTACCTTCTAGGTGGTTCATTGGGAAAACTTTCCTAACTTGATAAAGAGAGTCTGATTTTGTACCAGCTTATATCAATTATCAATCATACCTTAGATGACCTTAATTAACTCGATCAATTCTTTAACCTTCCAGAGAGAAGGAAGCTCTACTTTCTAGTTAAGGATTCTAATCACATTTAGGGAGTATAGGGTGAAAGGGTATGAGCCTTGCTTTGACTAATGGCACTATGATGGATTGAAGCACAGGTACTTTTAGCAGCTCCTAAATATGTATTGACTTTTTCTTAAGAGTCACATTCAAGAGTTTTCATAGTCGTTTAGTTACTAATAGATTGCACTAGACTGTAAGCTTCACTTCATTCATCAGTCGTTTTTTGCTTGACAGAAGGAAAAAATCGACGGGCGTTGGCAAGAATACTCAACTCAAAGTGAAGAAAACCTCCAGGGAGAAATTGCTAAATGATCTTTTCACTTCAGATTCATGAACTTCAGTGCAATGCTTCCAAACTTCCTACTTTCAAACTCCGGTGCCAGGACAGAATTGTTTAAATGACTTCCATTTATCTATGCATTTCGTCGACATGACTCCTAGTTTACAATGCACCAACCAAATCAAATCAATCAACACGCCTTATAAGAAAACTAAACTTTTGATATCTATACAAAGAAAGGAAAGTATACATAAATTAAAATACAACTCAAGATACTCTGATTATGGTTCAAGTATATACTACTCAATGACTATGCGCGACAATCTTGCTAAATTCACCGAATTATTCTAACAACTCCAAACATCACCAATCTTACAAATTCAGAAACTAGACACTTTAATCTACAACTTTCTACTTTGAATCACTCAATTCAGATCTATATTCATCAAATTTTGATCACATCAAATTCAGATTACCTCCCAGATTTTCTGATAACAGTTTCACTAACGCAACGATGATTCATAGCTTGATTAAGGTACTTCATGACCTTGGAATTTTATGAAAATTTCCAGAGAGTTATCTAACCTGTACAAGTACAACATATCAAAAAATCATAACATTCCCTTGGACGGATTCGCTACAGAATATTTCAGAAAATTGTCTAAAACAGGAACTGCACATGATTTAAAACTTATGAGTTTGGCTTCTATATCTCTTCCAATTGAGTTCCCAATTCCTTACCAATCACAACTTATAACGTACATGATTCACATGATTCAATTCTAGTTGTGTTATTTTTGACTAAGTCACTATGCACAATGAATTTCAATCTGTACGGAGCATGGCTGATTGTGGTGGAATGCAGGCCATAAACAATGTGAACACAAGAGACAGGGTCAAGAAACTCCAAATCAGCCACAAAGCATAAGAAAACAAGTAAAAAAAGATACAAGGCATGTGACAACCAGGCAGGATCAGTCAGGATAAGAAGACGAGGCTCACTGAACGATGTCGGAAGCTGGTTAGTAAAAGTACCAGGCATGTGACAACCAGCAATAGTGTGAGCTCCAAACTGGGCAAACTTAAGAACAACCCTCTGACCACAAGGCCTGGCAGACTGGATGATGTCCTGTAGGTTCTCAATAGCAAAGAATGAACACTATTTTCGCAATCTTTCAACTCCCTCCTAAATTCTAAATCTCCAAACAATAAACTATCAAGGATTTGGGATTTTGTAATTGAAGTAATAACCACAAGCTAGTCTATGATACAACAGATGTAACAATCTCAATCTCCAATCTATAAGCACCTAACTATTAGTTAAATCTGAAAACTGAACAATCACCTCACATCCAAAACCCAAATTACCAATACTCCAGGATCAACTAAACGTTCCTTACGAATAGGTACCGTACCTGACTACCTGGCGGCTGGCATTTTGGCTTTCGAAGGGCGTTAATGGCGGAGACTGGACGCCGGACGGAGAGTCACAGAGATTCTAAACCATTTGTAACCAAGGGCGACCTGTATGGCTGTATCCATCACATATATGTGAAACTTACACACAAAACACACTCATATACACACAGAAATATAGGGACAGAAACACTCTACAGAGTTTATCTGGCATCTTGCTCCAGAAAGCTGGTTTTGAGGTACTAACATCACATGCTGCATCTGATACCATCACATCCTAAATTTGTCAAAACAAGCCCCAAGAAAGTATTCAATTCCACAGTATATTGTCCTTCAACGTTTCCCATACAGGCTGACCTTGCTTGCACATGTAGAGGCAGAAACAAGATAAAGCTACCAACTGCACCTACTAATTAATGGGAACCAAGAAGCAGGATACACAGGAGTATTCCAGCCCTGGTCCATTTAAAAGCATGGTTCCAAATTATTTCAGTCAATTAACATATTTAGAAAAGCATGCCGTATCAGATGAATCTACTAAACATTCTCAAAGATTTTAAATGGAATATGAAGACCAAAATACAAACAGTAATATTATGGAAAGCATCCTACTTAGTTACCTGATCATTCTTTCACATTACATCAAACAATCAGTAATGAAGAACATTAACTTCAAATGTTAATGAAGCAAATACCTCAAGGTCTGCAGCCACATAAATCTCTGAAAGCCTCATAGGTCGAGTGATCGAGCTCTCAAAGTTTCCTGGAGTAGAATTCGTCTGTGACATGGAAATTGCCTGTACCTTGGCTGAAGGCGACATTTTTAAGTCAGGACCTGAGCTGCCAAAAGAAGACAACTGGATCAGAGCTTGAAAGAGTTCCCAGAACCCCAATGCATTTAACATAGGAAAGCATTTGCATTTGAAACATCACACAATTACCTTCAGTGAGCTTTGTGGTCACTGACTTAAAAATGTCACCTTCAGCCAAGGTACAGGCAATTTCCAGACTTGTAGACTTGGTTTTCAAAAAGATTCAACTAAGGCTGCAAAGTTACGACACTACATCATTTATTACTGCATAGAGTTGAGGACATACTTATGTGTCTAAGGCTGCAAATGAACATAGTTGTTGCTGTTACAGATTGCTATAGACTTTAACTTCTACTACGCAACAATTTCCCTATTAACTGTACTTTGTCAATAATAAAGTCACCACACCTTTCTCAGAATCCAGAGAAGAATAAACTAAGAGCCTATCTGTTTTGTTGCTAAGAAATCTTTAAAAGGAAACAGAAAGAGTGGAAGTTCCTAATTTTATCTGCATTTTTTAACTTTTTTCTTTCTTAGAACTCTAGATTCAAATTTGCCGTCTCTCAAAAGTTGCTTCTCTTCCATTTTACCTTGCTTAGAACTCTTGATCATGAAGCCGTTGATGTAGTACCAGGGCAGTACCATTGGAAGTAATCCTAAAGCTATAAAAAACATGAACAGGCCGAAAACTATAAAAAACATGAGTAATAATATTAATGGACAAACCAGGACTTATGTCTAGGCCTGCAACTTAGTAAATTATTCACATAAAAAAGGTTACCTAGTATCTTTTACATAGTTGGTGTACCCTGGTGTTCAAGGGGTCTGCTTTGTGTAAATCTATATTTCATAATCAATACCAAGATGTCCCAGAAAAATAAAATGTTCACAAAGCATCTTCAAGGTGTACACTTAGGGCACCCACTTGACAACTAGAAGAAAAGAAACTGGGACCTCTCACTAACTTTGAACACAAACACAAGAGATGTGTAAATCTATATTGAACACAAAGCATCTTCAAGGTGTACACTTAGTTGCATATATTATAATTCTGAATTTTCTCAATTGATGTCCTTTACTTTGGATTACAGGACCACTACCCCATTCTTTTCCGCGGTGTCAATGGCACGGTTGCGCATGAATTTATTGTTGATTTGAGGGGCTTCAAGGTAGTTTGCTCCTTACTAGACACCATCTTATTCTACCACCTCACTTGTGTCATTGTGTGATCAGTTTTATTTTTTGACTAACTTCAAAATTGTATTCTCCTAGAATACTGCTGGAATTGAGCCCGAAGATATTGCTAAACGTCTGATAGATTATGGATTTCATGGACCAACAATGTCATGGCCAATTCCAGGAACACTGATGATTGAACCCACAGAAAGTGAAAGCAAGGTATACTTTCTACAGGAGACTCTTTGGAAATAAATAAAAGGGGTTCACATGTTTGTCCTCTTTTGACATAATATGTAAAAAAAATTACTTTCAGGCAGAGTTAGACAGGTTCTGCGATGCTCTAATATCCATTAGAGAAGAAATTGTTCAGATTGAGAAAGGGAAAGTTGATGTTAATAACAACGTTCTCAAGGTATGTGCATGTTTTTTTTATTCGAGTCTTTGAGACTTAGTTTTTTTCTTCACTCTTCAGTCTGTTTGAGACTTCAGTTTACTGATTTTGTTTCCTTCAGTCTGTTTTTTTACTTCACTCTTATATTTCTGTTCTGTACAGACTGTACTGTAACTCTGTAAGTTTGCAACTCTTAAAAAATAATCAAGTTCTATTACTCAGTTAGTCAGTTCACTGATTTTGTTTCCTACTTTCCTTCACTGTGTTCTATTATGACTCAGCTCACTGATTTTCTGTTCTGTTCTGGAAGTCTGGAACTCTTTACTCTAACAACTATGCTCCGGAGGCCAGAGGAAGCGTGTAAATGTCGGCCTTGAAATGGTTATGGAACTTTCTTTACTAATCTTAGATGAACCTACTTTTGGTTAATTTGGACAGTGCTTCTTCTCAGTTACTACTTCGAGCACTTCGCCGCGAGGCTGTCGAAGGAGTAAATCTTTGCATGGTGGTACATCAGCCAAGGTAATTTTGGATAATCACAGTTCAAACTTTTTTGAAACGTTCGTCATGTCCCATCATCGTTCTGTTTCCTACTCTCGTTTTGTCTCATCCTGAATAGGTGCAAACCAAATGGACTTTACATAGAATAGTTAGGGTATCGGTATTAGTTTATGAACCAACTAAACTTTTTTAGAGTTGAAGGTTAGCACGAATTAGTACAACCTTGAACTAAAAGACTACAAACCAAAATTTTGGGGGAACCTAGGATTCAAATATAAATTCACAGGACAACAAGGTCTGCAGCAGTAAATTAAAGGATCAACAGTTAGCTGAGTTATCAAGCAGGGAAAGTCAAGGATTAGTTGCAGTAAAGGCCTAAATTCAGATTCATGTTGCAATATGGTTTTAATGGGCAGGATATTAGATTCAAAAGGTGGAGCATGGATCCAGACGCAAATCATTTAACGACATTCACTAACAAACAAACAAAAGAAAATGCAGATATATGTACTCAGCCATTGATTCATTTAACTTACCAACCCGGCCTCTTGCTATCAGGAAACTTCTTGCTTAAGACCCTTATGCAATCCTGCAAACAAGTTCGAATTAGAGAGATGATACAAAATGATTACATGCCCACCAAATAATCAAAAGTAAATGAAATGGACAGAATACAGCTTAAGAAATATGTGAAAGAAGTCATCACACATGCAACGGTCGCATAAAGAAAAAAGTTGATCAAAAATTAATTTCACCAGACAACTCCAGCACTAAGATACATTTTTGTTTTCTCTCTTCTATACCAACAAGAATCAAAAACTTTAGTTTCTACGAAAATACTCCTATATGTTGATCAATCACTTTGACAAAACGTATGATCCTGTCCAGTATACTCTTAATATGTGATACAAAGACAATGCAGCAGCAGATTGTAAAACCAAAGAAGTCATCATTTGTGCCTACAGTAGTGGAAGCCAAAAAGAAAATTTGTTTCATAAACCTACATCACTAAAGAGAAATAATGTATGTCGTAACCTGGAAACTGCTGAAATAGTCTGAGATTTATGCTTTTAATCAGCCCACACAACTTTGCCAACTTGCAATAGTCTTAAAGATTCCCTCAATACATCACTTCAACTTCCTTGTCATGGAAATGGTCTTATGATGCTCACCTGGATTTTAATTTCGTAAATATGATGAGAAAAAGTCACTGCAGGTTCAGCAGTCATGACTCGAGCCAGATAGAAACATTAGCATCTATGTCACTAGTATCAGTTTAAGGTATATTGATAACTGGGAACAAACAAAATGACTGTCCTCTGCAAGAACAAATTATTTTAACAAAAAATTTAAAATTCAAACATGAGAAACATTATTCCTACATCTAATACATCAGGCTCCTGTTCAAAAAGTGTTTTGATAAGAAGCTGAAGGAAGAATTAATAAGGTCCTTAATTACCTTTTAAGATCAGCATTAATTTTCTACCCTGTAATGGCACCTTGAGCAAACTGCAGCAACTCCTCACGCTTCACCTAGAAGAGAGAGCGAAAATATGTAAGAGAGGGCAGAGAGAGAGAGAGAGAGGACCCTAGCAGGACTGCATGCAGTTTAGAAACCATAAGCATGAATCTAAACTAGGTAATCCTGTTGAAACTTAATATACACAAAGAACATGCTGAAGCAGAATGCCAATGAGATAAGATTGAAAAGGGATACAGCATCAGGAGTACATAATCTCTTCATACTGTAAATATAAATCCAAATAGATACATTAATGAGTCTAATTAAAGCAGACAAGAATATAGTTGTGGGATGCCTCAAGAGTACTTGAGATATGTTCCCCAAAAATCAAACCGTGCATCATGTTAGACCCAGATAGATTCTAATATTCTACCAAAAACGAGAGATTCTAATTTCATTCAGAACAGGGGTGGACAAGAATCTACGATGAACGCTGTCCACTTATCTTTTACAGATCCGGCTTCACCACTTAAAAGACTGATTTCTGGACTCAAAATGTCAATGGACAAGGGAAAGTAATGGTAAAGAAGGTTGATCACAGTTTGGGCTAGCTTTAGAACTGCCGCATGAGTCCTAAAATTCTGACTCAAATGAAAAATCCTCGAAATTTTGCCTTTTTCTTCTTTTCTTTTTCCAACTATATTTCTTCTTGATCCAAATATAAACTCTTTGTAGAACAAAGATCGAATATCTTCAAATCGAAACTCGATTCCCTTTGCTATAGTTTGGGCAGTATCCCCAGCAAAAGCAAAGCCCTCATCAACGTTTTTGCAAACGTATTTAAAAAGAGCAATTTGTCTCATTGAGAGATCTTGAACCTCATCAATATATATAAAATCCATCTCATCACCCTCATATCTTTTGTCTTTAAGCCTATGATGGAGATTGAGAACTAAGTCTGCCAAGTCAAACTCACCATTTCCGACTTTCTTCTTCTCGTATTCCAGATAAATGTGGTAGATCATTTCTCTTTTCTTTATGCTTAAACTTGAACCACGGTTCTCAGCTAATGAGATGTAATCTTGCTGGCAGAGTTTTCCAGAAGTAGCATCGCCTTCTGTCAATCCACCTTTTATAACAGACATTATTTCTGTGAAAACAGTGGAAGAATCAAGGTTTCTGGTCAACATGATATTGAAATGGGGCCAATATGATGAATCGAATCTGTCATAGGTAGCTTCTTTAGTCCTAATAAAAGTTTCCAAGACAACTGATTTTGATTTACTATTGTTCAGCAGTCTAACATCCTGAAATCTATCAAAATAGGACGAACCAACGGTTCCATCGAGCATCAGCAAGAACTTATGGAAAGTTATGATTAGGGGATATGCCTCTGGCTGAAGATCAACAAAAGAATCAGGAATCTGTGTGAATTGGACAGTAGCATTAATATCATCCATTTGAATTGAACTTGACTGAGCAGAAGACTTTCCTTCGCATATAGATCTGAACATTTAATTTAAGCGGTTTTTTTGCTAACAAGTCCATTTCTTTGTGTTACTGAAAAAGGATAGTGCGGCTCTGCGAGTTGCTGGGAACCAAGTTGGAAAAGAAGCTGCAACATAGTTTTTGAAGCCATGGCTGTACGGGAACTGTTTCATTGGTCAAACCTGGATCTCCATTCTACCATTATTGAAAATGATCCCCTTAAGTTCGCTAGAGACTAGATGACCAGGTCTCTAGTCAAACAACAATTGATCATTGGGTTTATACCGATTGCACTAGAATGATGTCTACCCAGGAACTGCACTAAATGCGTACCTAGTACACAATCGCTCAAATCCAATTGCATAGACCCAGAACTAAATACATACCTAGTACACAATCACTCAATCCCAACTGCATACAGTAATCTACAACACTTATTTTGTGAGAAGAGGAAAAAGAAAAACTCTGAAAAGATTTAAAAAAAAAGAAAGAAAAACATCAGTTGGAGAAGCCTATTCCTGGAGTTGTTTAAAAAAGGATTCACTTTTACTACTAGAAAGGAATTCATTTAGAATTCAATCTCCAGTTTTTTGTTCATTATTACTAGTATCATTTCTTACTATATATAAATAAGGAACAACATTGTATACAATGATCGCCAAGCTCACTATAACTTGAAATGCCAATAATGTCGCTCATACATTTAAGCCGGAAGTCCGGCATTAGACAGCAATGGTTATTGATACAAAAAGAGACCTTGTTTGGTCCAATAAATCAGTTTAAGCACACATTAATCTTTTCTTATCCACCACTGTAACAGATACTGACCGCCTCTAGTCTCCTATAACACTATAGAAATCAATTTCATCATATAGTGAGACCTTGTGGGGAACCAACCACAGGTGTTTTCGGCTTGGCCTTTTCCACAACAATAGCTTGTGTGGTGAGCACCATTCCTGCAACTGATGCTGCATTTTGCAAAGCACATCTTGTCACCTTTACGGGATCAATAACTCCGATTCAGATGTAATGTACCTAGTCATTTCTTACACTAAAAATTTGATTTGGATTGGCTAAAACAGAGATGGAGCCTGGATTATATCTATGTCAATTTGATTTTGGATCAAGAAACAGATTTCTCAAATAGAGATAGTGATCAAATATATGTATGATCCAAGTCAAGAAAATTCTGGCTTAATACTGAGTTGACCTATTGGCTATTGACAGTTGCTATATGGACACGACAAAGGCAATATCTATCCATGAAATTCCAGGACCATCGTCCTTATTTGCCTATTAATTTTCTAGCTTTACCCAAACTCTTTATTCATCAATGCAGGGAACAACCCCTCACTTGTTTCTCTCATTACTCCATTTACCAACTCTTAACAAAATTGGAACTGTCAATCCCTGAAAGTGACCAAGGTAATAATTTAAAATTCCATATTGTTTACTGTATGCCTTTACATTTGGAATAGATTCAGCCTTTACATGAACAAGTTATACTCTGTTTATGTACTTCATTTCAACAGCTCGGGCCTCTCAACTCCATCAACCAAGAAAGCTCAAAAGATCAACGAAGAAGGGTTGTTCTAAAGAGAGAATAAGCTTGTACAACATCGACTTGCGTAGATTGTTATCACTAAAGTTATCACTAAACTTTTTGTCACATCACAAACATCTTATTCAATATTTATTGATTCTAGACAGTTTGCCTAGATTGTTAAATTTTCTTAGAGGCCAAACATCAAACACCTTGTTGTTTCTTCCAAGCTTTCATTGTTTGTGTTTGTTTGTAACTAGTCTTCCAATTTGCAAGAGAAGTGTGGAGGGCAAATCTAAACAGTTAATATCCCTTTTGTTTGTTTGTATGTTGGTGTTGGAAAAATGACTATATTTAATTGGAAGTATGACTATGTTATTTTTTATATTGTATAAGTTGATTACATTTTTTTATTTGAAACCATAAAACCGAACCAAATCATGGTTCAATTCATTATTTTGGAATCGGTAGTAGCAGTTCGAGCCAAAACTAACCGAATCGAAATACTTACATCCCTAACGTCGCTACATACCATAAATACCTTATTTCCCAAATTTACTCACAAAACAATCAGCATTGAACTAAAACACATGTACATCACTATTAAATACTCCCTTCATTAGGATCCACACTAAACCAAAATATATGTTAATCTTCACATAATAGTGAAATTATAGGGGATGAGAGGGGAAAATAAAACTTCATACAAAATATAAATGAAAAAGAAACAATTAATTCACAAAAATTCGGATTTTAGGGCAGAGCCGCAAAGGCTATGTATTACAGCATAATTACATGGTTTAGGTCACAAAATTACATCAGGAAAGAGAGAGGTGAGGTGCTTACCAGATGAACCCACAATGCAATGGAGCAAAGAAGCCCTAATCGCAGATACAAAACCCACGATTCTTCCTAAGAAATCTGCTTGTAAGGAAAAAAGAAACAAAGGAAGATCATAACGCATATGGTTATGAGAGTTATGATTGAAATCTGAGTACTTACCTTGTTGATGCTAAGGATTGAAGAGAAAGCTTGAGAGAAAGGCGAGAGCTTGAGAGAGAGGTTTCGGATTGAAGAGATCGAGCCTTAGTCTGAGAGCAATAGCGGGGGGAATTATGTGCGCGGGAAATGACCCAGCAATTGCCGCGTCTCTTTTTTGGGTGGGTTGGGCTTTACAAAAATTTTAATAAATATCACAACGTTTATCTCAAAAACGTTGTACATTTAATACAACGTTTCCTTACATACGTTGTTAATGATCGGACCTTAATACAACGTTTCCCTAAAAAACGTTGTAATAAACATATATATACACCTCGGGCCCGGGTCGGGTCGTCACAGTTGGTATCAGAGCTTGTTTATAGGTTAGCTATCGGCCAGGATAGGTTCCATGGCCTAGTTGGGTTTCTTGTGTGAATCATGAAGTTGAGTGTTCTCTTTCGTGCCTTATTGGCAGATTCTTCATTAATGAATAGGACTTAGCATTCTAAGTTCATTGTAATCTAGATTCTCGTGAGTAGAGTGTTCGTGTCAAGGAATATTACCTTTCTCCCGTTTTACTTTCAAGGCGCAGTTATACCAAGAATAGGTGTTACGCTACTATAGATCCATTGTTTCCTTGCTTCGCTACTTGAAATCATAGAAATCGGTTTTTCTGTCCCAAGAGTGATCGCCATGGAATTCACTACAGCCAAGATTCGTTGTACGCGTTTTGAGAACGGAATGGCTTAGCCTCCCGTAGCACTTATTAATATTTCATAATTGATATATGAATACTTGTACCCATTGTAGTTCATGATCATGTGTTCAAGTCTTGCTTGCTTGGAGGAAACTTGAGTACTTGCTTCCCGATATTAATTTTAGTCAAGGAGATTATCTCAAATAATGAAATATTTTCATTCATGGTCTGTTAAAATTTGTGATAGGCCAAGAGTTAATCACGTGCCACATGCTCGAAATTGTTTTCAACCTATACGTGTTTTCATGTGAAAGGATTAGTAATGTATATGTGGGTAAACATATTCTACCTGCTGATTTTGAAATTTTGTTATTGCCTTATTGTTAACCTAATATATTAGGAAAATATTAGCTTTGGGTAATGTGTTGTGCTTACCATTCACTAGCTTGATTGTCGACCGTATATGGGTTGACTTATAATGATTAAGAATATACTAGTAAGTAATCTTATGCTATACGTTAATATCCGTGATTTTGTTCTTGCTTAACATCGTGATGTTCCATGCGTACCATTGATAAGTGGTTAATTGTGTGATTAATAACATACTTGAATTTTCTTGAACTTGGATATCGAAAACTACTTTGTAGATTCCTTGAAATTGGCTAAATAATATTAGACCACCTTACCTTGCATGAATTTGTATATGTATGATAAAAACACGATTATTCCATACTTGTTATACTTGCATAGTAGAGTTAAAATACTATGTTACATGACGTTTGTACCGTATCTATATGTATACATACTTATTTGAGACCGAATTGGAGGATGCTTGTATTTGAATCACAAACCCCCTGCATCCTATACGACGAAAGCTTTAGGAGTCATTTTAGAGAATCTCTGACTTGGTTATCAAGAGGTCTTCATCGGAGAACTAGTATGGTTTAAATTAACTGAACCTATTACCAAAATGGAATAGAACAAGAAATGGTGCATTGTTATACTTGTACAAATATGTGCATTTTGTATATGAAATTTTTACAAATGTAATTATGAGATTTCCATAATAAGATAGTTACATCTGACATGCCTGGTATACCGGAGTTCGTGTTCATTAGTGATCATGCCATGAATAATATACATGTTATTTCTACTTTGCGGGCTAGAAAACTTTTAACTCAAGGTTATACTTGTTATCTCACTTGTGTACTTGAGACTATCATGCCTACTTCTATATTATAAGAAGTTCTAGTTTTCATGAAGTCTTGTAGTTAATGAATTTTCGGATGTTTTTCAACTGAGTATGCATTACCTCCCCACCGAGAGTTAGAGTTTTGCATTGAGATATTGCCATGAAACTTCTCCTATTTCTAGAACACCTTATAGAATGGCTCCATCTGAGTTGAGAGAGTCGCATGAATTTATTGAAAGGGAGTTTATTAGACCGAGTGTATCTCCGTGGGATAGACCAGTGTTATTTGTAAATAAGAAATATGATACTTTACAGTTATGCATTGTCTGCCGCCATTTAAACCAAGTGATTATAAAGAATAATTATCATTTACCGCATATTGATGATCTCTTTGATCAACTTCATGGATCAGTTGTATATTTCAAGCTTGACGTGCGTAGTGGTTACCATCAGTTATGAGTTCGATAGGAAGATATTCCGAAGACAACTTTTCCTTCATGACATGACCTTTATAAGTTCGTTGTGATGCCGTTTGAGTTGGCAAATGCGCCTACAATTTTCATGGATTTAAAGAATCGAGTATCCCATAATTATTTGGATTGCCTTGTCGTAGTTTTCAATGAGGATATTCTTGTCTACTCAAAGTCATGAGAAGAACATGCAGATCGTTTGAGAGTGATTCTTTCTGTTTTGCGTGAGAAACAACTTTTTGATAAATTTAGCAAGTATGCGTTTTTTTCTCGAAAAAGTCTATTTTCTTGGGCACGTAGTTTCTAGTACTAGTATTTACTTGGATCCATCGAGATTTGAAGCGGTTGCTAAGTGGAAGATTCCTAAATTGTTTATCGAAGTCCGTAGATTCATTGAGGGATTTTTTAAAGATTTCTACTTCTTTGACTAATTTAAATAGAAGAAGTCTACTTTTATTTGGAGTGACAAATGTGAAAGCAGTTTTCAAGAATAGAATATCTAGCATTGCCTAATGATTATGAGAATAAGACTCTTGCGTTTTCTTTGAACAATGATAGTATCTTGACTGAAGCAGAATTTGCATTCCTTCTATCGATGGAGTATTACGACTAGTTCTTGTTATGGATGAATTGACTAAATCGTCACTTTTCATACCTATTGCGATAACCTATAGTTTGAGCCAGTTAGCATTTTATCGGATAAAGATCCCAAATTTACTTCGAGATTTTGACATTCATTACATGAGGCTATGTGTACGAGACTTAATTTCATTGTTGCCTTTCATCCTTAGTCACATGGTCAGTCCGAGAGATTGATTCAGGTATTAGAGGATTTATTGCGTGCTTGTGCTATGGATTTCAAAGGTAGTTGGGATTCTCATTTACCACTAGTCGAATTTGCGTATAACAACAGTTACCAGTCCAGTATTGTGATGGCGCCATATGAGGCTTTAAATGGGTGTAAGTGTCGTTCACCGATTTGTTGGGATGAAGTTGGTGAAGCAAAGCTATGGGGTTCAGAAATTGTACAACAGTCAGCTGAGAGTATGAAACTTATCGGAGACAGATTGCTTAAGCTCAGAGTAGATAGAAAAGCTACGCAGACAACCGGAGACGTGACTTAGAGTTTCAGGTTGGTGACTTTGTAATCTTGAAAGTATCGCCTCGGCGCGGTACTAAGCGATTTGGGAAGAAAGGTAAGTTTTCACCTAGATTTATTGGACCATTCGAGATCCTAGAGAGGATTGGAGCTTTGGCGTATCGGTTAGCATTGCCACCTTCTATATCGGATGTTCATGATGTCTTCCATGTCTCGATGCTACACAAGTACTTGAAGGATGAATCACATGTCCTTACTTATGATGAGATTACTATTGAACCTGACCTTTCTTATGATGAGAAGCCGGTGAGGATTCTTGATACGAAGGAACAAGTCTTGAGGACGAAGAGGGTATCGTTGGTCAAAGTCTTGTGGAAGAACCATAACATTGAGGAAGCTACTTAGGAAACCGAGCTTGATATGAGAGAGAGATACCCTTCCCTATTCGATGATTCCGGTCTGAATTTAGGGACTAAATTCCTTTTAGTGGGGGAGGATGTGAGAACCCAAACGCTACTTGTGTAACATTCCTTCTATACTTGATTAATATGTTCATTATGTGCCTTAACATATTTTAAATTCCATATTGTTCATACCATGCTCGCATTAGGTCAACCATGATCGTAGTTGCTTGTATGCCTTCTATACGTTGCATGCTTTGTTAAAACTGCTTCGTGTATCACCTTAGTATTTAACTAAGTCCTGCTAGATCCTTAGTACCTTTAAAACATGCTTAACGATGCCTTAACATGTTAGAGACTTCATTTTGTTCATGTCATGCTTGCATTAGAGTTGTTACGTTCATAGTCGCTTGAATGTCTTCTATGCATTGCATACCTTGCCGTTTGTGCTTTGATTGTTCACCTTAGCAATGTTAGAACTTAACCAAGTCTTGTTGGAGTGCTATTACCTTGCACATATGACTTATAACATTCATCTTGATCATAGTAGGCTTGGTTGAGAGTTTAGAAGCATTGTTGCTTCGTTTGAGCCTTAGGGTTTCTCGGGATTTCCTTTGTTGCTCGTATTGTTTGTGTTTTAAACTTGCGAGAAGTTCATTTGAGTTCTAGACCAAGTGTACTAGTATTTATCATTCTTGCACATCATTATTCATAGACTTGTTGCTTTTGGTTATAAGATGACCAATTTATTCATTCACAAACCAGTCATGTTTTTGGGCAAACTTCGGGAAAATTCGGGTACTAATCCACTAAATAGAATTTTCTAAAAATTTAGTATGTTTTACCTTCATACGTTAGGTTACTCTGTAAAATTTGGTAATTTTCCAAGTTGTCTAAGTACCTGAATTAGGTCTTGACTTACGCCTGTGCCAGAATTCTGTTTTCAAGAATTCAGCTTCTGTACTTGAATTTGTTGTAACCATATCTTGATGAATATAAGTCCAAATGGAGTAATTTAAAAAACTAAAATATAATTTAATGAGTCTAGTTTCAGGAAAATCAATAATCACCTAATTTTCAGTTGTGAGCGATTTATGGTCGATTTTACAAGTTTGACTGTCCAGTAACTTATGAAAAAATGGACATGAGCTGGAAATAGGTCCAGGCGCTCGCCTGGCCATATGTGAGGCGCCCGCCTCAAGATCTGGTGGCATCTGCGGGATTTTTCTCTTGCAATCTGATTTGTGACCAATTAGACCCTTAACCCCCTATCCTAATTGACCCTAAACCACCCTATTAGACCCTAATTGAGTTGGATTAACACTAACCTCAAATCCCCCTCCACTTGACAAGTGGATTTTCAAGCTCTCTCCTAGTGACATGTGGACTTCCACCCACAATTGCATGCCATATAAAAGCCTCCCACTTTGTGATCAACATTAATCCCTCCATATCATATTTTTTCTCCTCTCTTCCCTAAGCTTTTGTGTGTGTGTGGAGAGGTGAGACTAGTGTGTGTTTCTCCCATAACTTGAGCTCCCGACCTCCGATTGCTAAACCGAGACCACCAAAGTGAAGCTACCGACGAGGAGCTCGATTCCATCCGATTAATTTGTGCTCATCCCATCTTTTTCCTTGGTGTAAGGTAAGCTATTGATTCCCTTTAGGATGTATGCTAGAATTGCCATGTCCCCCTCTTCTTATGATTTTTCATGCTTCTACCATGTCCAAGCCATGTTTGATGATGATTTGATCTTATGAGATTTTTGAATGACATGTTCATCTTGTTAATTTAGTCCTATGCCTAGAATTAAAAGTGTTCTATGCCTCCTTAGGAACAACTATTGTTCTTGGGCTAATGAATTTTGACAACTCTTAGAGATTGTGATTTTTAGGGGTTCATAAACTATGAATTGTTCATCCTATTGATTTGGTCATATGCTTAGAATTAAATGTGTTCTATGTCTCCCTAGGAATAACTAATGTTCTTGGACAAATGACTTTTAATAACTTTTAGAAATAATGATTCTAAGGTTCCATGAATTATGAATTAATGATAATTCTTGACTATGGTTGTTAAGTGGATTAATGACCTAGTCTATCCTATACGAGAACTTAGAAAAGGGTTTAGGATGCATTTCGCATTTAAACTCTATTGGGTGAATTTTTAGAGACGACTCAACGGAGTCAAATTTAGTGAGCCATTGAACAATACCGGCTCAATGATCAATCTCGGGACGTTCTAAACACGTTTCACTAAGAATGATAATTCTAGACTCTTAAATTTGGATTGATTACTATGCTTGATTTTTGATGTCATATAATAGAATGCCTATTTGACATGTTGAGTTCGCTCTTGTCGAACTCAATCCTGCTTGATTATTGATGAGAATATTTACTTGTCATGAACGAGATCGCTCTTGTCGACCTCGTTCACTACTTGAGAATTTGTTAAGTAAACAGTACTTGGCATTTGCATGAGTCAGCATACTAGTCTTTGTTCACACACGCCTCCACTTGGCCGTGTGGGAAGTAACCCCTTGCTGTAATCATTAGAGCATCATTGGTGTGTCTATCCGGGCATCTCCTCGGAAGGTCGATGTACTTACACACATCCGACACCTCACATTCCAGATAACACTTGTATGCAGGAACTACGTAGCGGCCCGACTCTCCATATATCCTTATCCTATGTGATTTAATTACGAGCACCTATGTGAAACAATGTGTATCTTGGATATATGATCTCTATGCTTATGTGTCGATATCTTGCCTTGTATGTTGCATATTGCCATGACATGCATGATCGATAGCTTACAAGTCTTTATGACTTACCCTTTCCCCTTTACTGCTTTAGATCCTAGCAAAACAAGTCCTTCCCGTTGAGGCTTGCGGTGTCCGTGCCTTGTTCCTCTTTTGGTCCAACGTTGCAGTTGAAGAGGTGGTTTAGATGTCCTCTTCCTTCCTTTTATATTTTGCAAGGACGATGGGTCAAAGCAAGTCAATTAGACTATGCTTGGGAATTTGTATAGAACTTGAACTTGTTGCTTTTATTAGCTACTAGTAGTTTTAACACTTGTAGTACTTGTAACCCCTTTAATGCTGGCATTGTGTAAACCGAGCTTTGGTTATCCTGTTAATAGTTCACTACGTATAAGTCTTCCACTGAGCATCCTATTAGCTCTTATTTAATTCTTGTCCATAAACTGTTAGCTTGGGTTCCGGCATGTAGTGTCACCGCCGATGACTTGGTTTAATTGTTTAAGCTGTTTATCGAGGTTTGAAAAGTTTTAAAAATACCGGCCTTTTGGTGCCAGGCGTGCTACGTCTCTAATGTTGCGTCACGTCGTTTTCTTTAATTGAGTCCTTGCATGTTATTTCTTTACTTGTTTCCCTCCTATTTGGGCGGTCCGACCCTCGGTTCCACCTTGGGCCCGGGTCGGGTCGTCACATGTTAGGACATAAGTAAGGAGGGTTAGGGAGGTTTAGGGTCAATTAGGATGGGGGGTTAAGGGTCTAAGTGGTCACAAATCAGATTGCAAGAGAAAATTCATTAGGTGACACCGATTCTTGAGGCGGGCGCCTCACATGTATGGCAAGCGGGCGCTTTGGACTATTTCAGTTCATGACCATTTGCAATGCTCTCGGCCAACGTCATGAGCTAGTGATAAGAATTCGATGCGGCGCATGGTCCAGCCATGAACTTGGTCAAACATGTCTAAATGGTCCCAAACTCATGGGCAACCATTCTAAGCTAACCCAACTCAAACAAGTCGGAAACACACTCGAACAACATCCGGAACAAGGTAGAACAAGTCTCGAATCATGCGACGAATGGTTAACGAATCAAACATCAATCAAATACCAATCATACTAGGATAACTTGGACATGGAAAAGGTTTGTTTAAACATGGTTATGACCTGAATACAAGGCCGAGAACTCAACGAACACTTCGCCTTTGAAATCAAGCAATCGAGCAACGAGGGAAATCGCTAAGGCCAAAACAAAGTAATCGAATCGGCGATTCAACAAGCAAGCATACATGATTCTAAACATGTTAAGAGCTTCATGAGTGACTTATGAATGATTCTAAATCATACATAGACTATGCAAACATGCTCACAAGCAATATGAATGCATGAACACAAGCAACGAATGGCTAGGGTGCCACATGACAACTTCTAGAGTAAGCAATGCCCAGAATTTCATTACTAACTATCCAAATTTAGTCGAAAAATACAAACAAAATTGCTGTCATTTTTGGAAAGTATATTTTGGCATGAACATTTCAAAAGGTGCACTTCTTTTTATATAGGCTAGTCAAGTGCACGCCGTTGCACGCATCTTTGCACACATGTTGCACGTGTTGTTAATGATTTTTTAGACTCAATTTTTATGGTAGGCAAAATGTACAAAGCCTTACTATATGGTATCGAATTACCATTCTTCTTTAATAGGTAGGTGTTCTCCATGTTAGTTAAATGTAACAGTATATATAGAGAGGAATTCTCTTTGACTTTTGTAATACGTGGCGACCCAGGCCAGTGGGTAGAGTCGGGACCGCCCAAATAGGAAGGAAACAAGTAAACATATAACATGCAAGGACTTGATTTAAGAAAACTTTGACGCAACATTAGAGACGTGGCAGCCTGGCAAACAGGCCGGTATTTTAAAACTTTTCAAACCCGATAAATGGTTAAACAATAAAACCAAGTCATCGGCGACACTACATGCGGAACCCAAGCTAACAGGTTTATGGACAAGAATTAAATAAGAGCTAATGGTATGCTCGGCGGAAGACTTAAACGTAGAGGAATATTAACAAGGTAACCACTAAAGCACACAATGCCTACACAAAGGGGTTACAAGTATACAAGCGATATAACTACTAGTAGCTAACAAGAGTTACAAATCAAGTTCTACACAAATACCCAAGCATAGTCTAGTTGACTTGCTTAAACCCGTCGTCCTTACAAAATATAAACAAGAGGAAGAGGACATCTAAACCACCTCTTCAAATATCAACGACGGACCAAAAGGGCACAAAGCACGAAACACGGCAATCTCAAGCGGGACTGTCTTGCTAGGATCTAAAGCAAAGGGGAAAGGGTAAGTCATAAAGACTTGTAAGCTATCAATCATGCATGTCATGGCAATATGCAACATACAAGGCAAGTTATCATCACATAAGCATAGAGGTCATATATCCAAGATGCACATTGATTCACATAGGTGCGCATAATTAAATCACATAGGATAAGGATATATGGAGAGCCGGGCGCTACGTAGTTCCCGCTCAAGCGTTATGCGGAATGTGCGGGTATCGAATGTGTGTAAGTACATCGATCTTAGGAGATGCCGGGATAGACACCAATGGTGCTCGTATTGATTACAACAAGGGAGCTACTTCCCCAACGGCCCACGGTGGAGGCGTGTGAACAAAGGCGGGATGCAGTGGACTCATAAAGTGCCAAGTAATGTTTACTTAACAAAATTCTCAAGTAGAAACGAGGTGACAAGAGCGATCTCGTTCATGACAATAAATATTCTCATCAATAATCAAGTAGGATTGAGCTCGACAAGAGCGAACTCAACATGTCAAATAGGCATTCTATTATATGACATTCAAGATCAAGCAAGCTAATCAATCCAAGTCCGAGAGTCTAGAATTATTATTCTTAAGGAAACGTGTTTAGAACGTCGTAGGGATTGATCGGTGAGCCGGTATTGTTCAATGGCTCGCTAAACTTGACTCATAGTCGTCTCTAACAATTCATCCAATAGAGTTTAAATGCTATATGCATCCTAAACCCTTTTCTAAGTTCTCGTGTATGATCGGCTAGGTCATTAATCCATTTAACAACCGTAGTCAAGAATTATCAATAATTCAAATTCAAGGGGACCTTAGATTCATTATTTCAAAGGTTATTAAAATGCAATGGTCTAAGAACATTAATTATTCCTAGGAGGACATAGAATACAATTAATTCTAAGCATAGGACCCAATTCAATAGGATGAACAATTCATGGCATATGAAA
>CM028381.1:104638966-104715344 GCA_013146195.2 Codonopsis lanceolata | reverse complement strand
TTGTCTAACTTTCAAAATATTTATATATTTCGATTTACTTATTTAGGCTTGAAGCGTTTCTATATAACCTCTCATATTACTTGTTTGTTGTTGTTGTTGAGGGATCCAATTGATAGGTTACGATAAATATATTAGGCGTCGTGTCACCGCATCGGCCGGCAGAAATGCAACATGCGCGTCTTGGCGAAGTGCCCCAGAGCATATAGATCAAACTATACATTTGAGGATCCCCAGGAGCATATAGATCAAAGCCTATACATTTCGGTAGGACATATAGATCATGAGCCTATACATTTCGAGGATCCCAGGAGCATATAGATCGAAAGCTTATACATTTCGGATCCACGAGCGACCATGAGATGAGCAGAGACTGAGCACGAGCACGAGCGAACTGAACACGAGATGGGATTTCATGGTGGTCCACTTGACCCATCTTTGTTGATTACGTCTGAACACATGTAGCGGCATTCGATTTGGCGTGGACAAGAGCGAGAGGTTTTGAAGTTTCACCGGCATCGTTCAAAACTACGTCAATGGGTCATTCCGGAGGGTGCCCAAGCATGGAGGGATTTGGTAAGAGGAACAGGATCCATACCCTAAGGAATCGACCTATCTTGATGTTCACAAACCGTTGCTTTCGGCGTTTGTGGAGGCGGTGGCATCGAGAGACAAACTCATTCCATTTGCCCTTCGGTGAAATAGCGATCACCTTGGATGATGTTTTTTGTATTCTTGGACTTCGATTCGAGGTCGCCATTATTTGCTACACGAAACATCAATTTGGAGTCTAGCTAGCGAGATATTGGGAGTGTCAAAGTGAGATGATTGAGGGAATGGGAGGTAGAAGGGGTGCTTCAGTCAAGTTAGAGTGGCTACGTAATAGGTTTAGTGAAGATGCCAGTTCTGATGATTTAGACAAGGTGACGTGTTCGGTGAGGGCTTACATGTTGTACCTCTTGGGTTGCACCATCTTCACGGATAAGAGCGGCTCACAGTGATGCTCTCATACTTACGATGGTGGAGGATCTTGATGATGTACATACCTATGCGTGGGGAGTTGCCACCTTGGCTTATCTATATAGACGACTAGGGGAAGCGTCCGGATATGAGGAAGCGGATAGGTGGATACTTCACATTATTAGAGTATATTTAAAATTTATAGTTTTTTTGACATGTTTAATTTATCTTTGGATATTTCACATCTAATTGAATGTTTTATTGCATGTAGGCATGGATATACTTACGATTTCCACAGTTCGCCACGATCATAATGTGGGGTACGAGAACACAAGCGCTTGCTCGTATGTGGAAGCCGGTCGGAAATCAAGGAACAAGCATGGGCCGGTTCACGGGCTATACGTGAAAATATTGACATGCTTACGGCGAATGCGTTAGTATTCATCTTTTACATTTATTTATGCTCGTGCTTCAGTCATTCGTTATTAAATTGTTGTATTTAATAAAATTTTAAATATGTTGTAGGTTGCGTGGACCCCTTACGACGACACAGTCAGGGAGCATTTTCCATTTCATCAAAACTCCTTATATCATGGATGTATAGTCATGGGAGCCAATGTGGAGCCATACCTACGGGCCAGAGTGCTTCGACAGGTTCGGACGCGTGCGGACTATTCCATCTATCCCTATCGCACATGACATCCTGTTAGAAATAACCCTCGTGATTTGATAATGTGGATAGCACTTGCGACTTATCTTTGGAACCTTGTTGAGAGCCATATATTATCTTGAACAATTTGGGCGAGCTACTCGATATCCATCGAATGTTCACTGAATACATGGATTGGTACTTGCGAATTTCACATCCCATTGTGCGAGAAGCCGCTCGATCGACTAGGGTTAGGGTGACTAATCCCATTGCAGCCGATAATGCGGAGACCGTTTCGGCTATTCGCAATTTGACAGGACCGATAATGCGAAGATTGCGATCGGGTGATAGAAGTATAACTTATGAGGAGTGCGTCGGTGATCTCGATAGTAGATAGCTTTGTACAAGGTCGGGGAGGAGGCGGGATCATCTCGAGTTGAGACTCGTCGTAGGGCCTTAACCTTGATATTGTTATGTATTTTTAGACATGTTTAACGTATTATGTATTTTGAAGACATGTTATGTATGTTTGAGACATGTTAGTGTTATGTATGTTTGAGACGTATTATGTATTTTGAAGACATGTTATGTATGTTTGAGACATGTTAGTGTTATGTATGGCTTATTTCAAACCAAATATTTGATGCCACCAAAATTTCAAGTTTAAATAGATTTTCATATCACTAATCCAAATATAAAATGCAACCAACATTCCAAGTTTAAATGAAAATACATATCACTCATCCAAATTGATCTTGTCAGAACTTTTGAGAACAAATCGCTCATTTTCTACACTTTCACTATATGACAAAAGTTGTTGACTATAAATTGATTTCCAAGCTCGGCACATTCCACGCGGTTCGATCCCATACGATTGGGGCAGTGCTAGCAGGCAACCACGGCGTAAATTAACACGCAAATGAAAGTAAGTAAATGTCAATAAGGTACAATTTATTAATATATAACTTGTATGTGAAACAATGATGTATATCTTATGTAATGTGAGTACTGAATAAAATGATCCCCGTTTACTCTTAGATACAAATCAATTTTGGATCGATTGGGGCGTGGTTCTCAATGGTAAATATGTAAAACAATGGCGACTATCTAATACCAAGAAACACGGTTGTAAAAGCGATGCCACCAAGTGCCCATATCGTTTGCATCAAACCAATATTTCTTCGCGGCGGTTTCTTCATGGTGTTCGAGTCTATGCACTTTCTCAACACGCTTATGTTCAATAAACACACGTGCGTACAACTCTTGGTTTTTCATTAACTCTGCGATAGATACGATCGAACCCTACTCCATGAATTCTCATTTTGAAATAACAACCGTGCTATGGCACGAAAACCATAATGACCGTCGGCCGCTACATTCACCGTCTCAGTTATGTACTCGTGAAATCTCTTCGGGAATTGATTAATGTGACCACTAGCCATCCGGCTCTTTTGTCGTACAACCTATTGAAACAAAACATATTAAAATCATATATATATATATATATATATATATATATATATAGGTATTTGCACCAAGTTAAAAATTAAATTTAACTGCATCTTTCTCTAGGCGTGAATGCCGTTGTGAGCGTGGGAGGTTCTTTGCGATGGACCAACCTATTAAAACAAAACAAATTAATGTCAACATATATAAATATAAATATAAATATATTTTTTTTCCACCAAGTTAAAGATATATTTACCTCACGTGATACGATAGTGAGCGATGGAGGTTCTTTGCGATGGACCAACCTCGTACACCAAACCTTGATCACATGGAGAGCAACTATCTTTCATCGACTCGACATACTCAAACAAACTAGGATCACGTTTGGTTGATTTGGACTTTAGCCTTTGGGGGCTTCGGACGACCACGAGTGCGAGTCTCATCATGGGGCACAATCAATGGCGTTGTTCGGCTCATGACCTCCATCATTCTTTTGAGTATCAACAATTTCTCGACATGTCGGCTTCATGAAATTTTGCAACAACATGTTCCCAACTCTTATATAATCGAGTCTCCATTTCGGCGTAACACTAATATCAACATTCTCATTTTTCTTTGGTAACATATCTAATTTCCTCGAGAATGCATTAACGATCAATAGGAATTGTACGTCATTTCTCAGATATTCGGCTATCTCATGCGCGCCAAGGTAGTCGCATGTCTTTCTCGATACACACCCACACAACAATGGGTCTACATGACCATCCTCGGACAAGCTGTTCATTTGATCATATATCTTATTCATCGCAATAATCGACACCAAACCTCGTAGGTGTTGAAATAACAACGATTTGAATTTACGTAGAACCATTGTTCGACTCTTCGCAAATGAACCCTTGATTGCAATATGTGAGGTCTCAATGAGTGTGTGAATTTGTTTCCAACATGTCTCAAAATCACCTTGGCTGGATTGAAGTTGTCTTTTCAACGCCGAATGTTGACTCTCCACCTAAAATAAGATACAATTAATAACAATGTTAGGTATTTTTATATCATTTATAAATTTAGAGAAATAAATTAAATATTAAAAACATATAAATACACGCTTGTTGTGTTATTGTCGAAATGCATTATATTATTCGTCCAACAAGACACAAACCTTTCCTTATACGGCCCTAACCATTGGTTCATGACATATTGAGCAGTGTCGGATAATCTGTGAAATCATTGTAGTCTCAGAAGGTATTCATCATATCTTGACTCGGTTTTTGCGACCACCAACGTATTCAAGAAACAATAAATTGATCCCATAATTCTTTCGTGCGGAACATTTTCTTACAATTTGCCACAATGTTTTTATTAATATGCCACCGACAAAGAAAATGTTTTGATGTTGGAAAAGTTACCTCAAGCTGCATTCATCAACGCAAGTTCTCGATCGGATGACAATCACGGTGGGTAGAGGGATTGATTCATCAATGCTTTCAAGATAGTAAGTGCCCAAATGTAGTTCTCTTGTTGCTCAAACCCCATATAAGCAGATGCAACCAAAAATGTCATGTTTGTCGGCGTGACACCAACGATCTCAATAAGGGTAACTTGTACTGTTTGTCTTGTAAGTGCAATCCATCAAGAGAACGTTTGGAAAAGAGCATAATAAGTCAACGCTCGTAGGGTGAGCAAAGAACAAATCCTTCACGGTGTTAGTCGACTCACATCTCCTATGATGATAGTAATATCCATGCTCAATCAATTTCGAAACAAGGCTGCTGCATCTGCGATCGACCATCACGCTCAAAAATCTATTCTTCATACGACAATTGTACAGTCTTTAATGAGGACTTATTATCTTTAAATTTTTGGTGTAAACCCATCAAAATGTCCTTTGGCCGAGTATTGCCTTTTGACATGTCCAGAACATATTCTTTCTCCTCCTGTACTAATCGACCAATATATGAGTGGCCATGCAGATGAGGCTCTTGTGAATGATTGTGCACCCCACATTCAACAGAAAGTTCCCATTCTCCATCACCGGATACTTATGCGCCCTCAAGCGAAATGGACATCCACACTTCTTCGATCCACGTTCTCTCTACCATCTTCCTTTGTTACTTCTGTTGTTGTTTTACTCAAATCATCAACAACCTTTGATTTAGATTGACGTTGATACCCATTACGTTCGCAACCCAAATACAGTCGTGGTCCTCTCTTACCGTTCCTTTGTCAGGACCTAGTAGTAACTATCACAAAACCATGTTCCTTTCCTGTGGCACGTACCCAATCACACAAATCCTCTCGAGATGGAAAATGTGCATGCGTTGTGAACACATCTGTGTAATCTACAACAATATCTTGAATTGGACACAACACTAGGCTCTAGGGGATGTCTTTGAATCTGGAAAAAAAATTGCATGTCAATTACACCTTTGTGCGGCCAACACTTTGTGCACAAATTAAAGAGCGTGCGGCATATGATTTGTGCACAAAACAAGGCATGCGGTAGACATTTAGTGCACATGAAGGGAGTGTGCGGCGACTGTCTTGTGCACACAAGAGGGAGTGTGCGGCGACTGTCTTGTGCACACAAGAAGGAGTGTGCGGCAAACCATAGCCGCACACGACGAACATGAATTTTTTGGAATTTAAGCAAAATTTGATGAAAAATTAAGTTTTAATAGAATAAAATACAAGTAATACTTACATTATGTGTTTCAATTACTTCTTTTTGCTCCATGTTTGATATTTTTTAACAATATGATGTAGGGTAGGGTTGTGGAGGAACTAAAAAAAAGGAAGAATGGTGGGAAAGGAAGAAGTAGCTAGCTGTATCAAGTTTGGGGTGTAGGTAGAATGTTAAAATATTATAGAATGACATTAGTTTAATTAAGTTATGGGGTGTTCTTTTAGGTTGGAGGGTTTATTTGGTCATTTCACGCAATGTCATTTTTGCAATTTTATAACTTGGGGTGTAGAGAGAAGATGTTGGTGTGTGGTTAGGCTGCCCTATGTATTATTGTTGATTTGATTTTCATTGTTAATTAAAACACTAGTATTTTGCTCTTTGCGTCTTGGAGTACGCGGCGCCGTATGCAATAGGTTAAATTTATCAATAAATAAAACAGATATTGTAGAAATGAACTACTAAAAATATTATTTTCTTAAAAAAATTGACTTTCAAACGGGGTCTCTTTATCCGGAACTGAGGGATTAATTAATAATTTGCATACGAAATTATAGGTCGGACAAAAATTAAATTGTTTAAGTTAATTACGATAAAAATTAAAAAGAAAAAAATAAATATTTTAAATTACAAAACTTACGTTTTTTTTTGTTTTTTTTAATTTGCATACGTAATTACGGGTAGGAAAAAAATTAAATTGATTAAGTAAATTACGATAACAATTAAAAAGGGAAAAAATACAAATACAAATTTTCGCAACCATAAAACTATAAAATTGTAAAATATTAACTGTAAAATCGTAATATCTCAGTAAAAGAGTAACTAATTTTTGCAAATAACTGTAAAACCGTAAAATATTAATTGTAAAATATTACATGTAAAATAATAGCTGTAAGTAAACCGTAATATCTCAATAGTTTTCACAGTAATAAAATAGAGATTGAAAAAAACGTGATAAAAATGGTTGAGATTGTAAAATTAAACGTGACAGAAAGATTCTTTATATTTCATATATATCAATATTACATTGAAATGAATGCCCGCACATAATTTTTCGTTTAAAAATTTGACATTCATCAACTTTTTAAAAACTATAATGAAAATTCTTTAAAAAAAAATCGAGAGACATTATTTGGAAATTGGTGTTACAAAATAATTTTTTATTCAATAACCGTAGAATCTTGGTAAAACAATAAATTGATTAATTTGTATACAAAATTACGGTTCTGAAAAAACGGGCCGGACAAAAAGCTTACGATAACATTTAAAAAGAAGAAAAAAATATTTCAATTAATTTGTATAAGAAATTATGGATCGAAAAAAAAAATTGATTAAGTTAATTACGATAACATAAAACTGTAAAACCGTAAAACAGTCAACCGTCATTCATTAAAGACAGAACGCATTTGATTCACAAATTTAAACACACATTGAATGGGTTTAGTGTTCCTGAAATGGATAAAAACTAATTAAAGACAGAATGCATCTCATTTTGCAATCCCACACTTTCATCATAATTTTTGCTAATTTCTTGATTGGAAGGATATCTGCTGGATCTAGTACGAACAAAAACATGACTTAAATGAAAACTTGAACAACCAGTGCACTAAAAGATGTTCTGATGATGACTCCATACATGGGGAATTTAACAAAAGGGGATTACTTACAAAATTGTGGATTGTGGAGATAGATAATGATGAAAACCAAAAATCCTAATTGCATTGAAAGCATATATAAAGGAAAATAAAGTAGTCCAAGCTAATCAAAACTGAAAAGTATGGTATCCATGTTACTGATGAAGGTGAATGCGCAAGTAGTGTTCTCACAGAAGAGCTGCATCCTGAAGTTATGGAAATGACTCATTGGAAACCGAGCTTGAGTCTGACGCGCAAAGCTTCTGGGCCCACCACGAAACTTCTTGCCTTTGTGACAAAGGAATCTCATCATCCTATAAGGTGGTTTGTCCGAAGATATTAATTATAAATTCAAGCGATTATTTGATTGTGCTTGTTTGAAAATCCATCTAATTTGAAAAAAATCAATTGATTTTTTGTCTGGTAAAGAAGTATCACCTGAAGATTTCTCCAAACTTGATGACTTCGATTTGGGGTTATATCAAAACAATGGTGTATTGGCATCCGAATGGATCGAAGTTGTGCCATTTGCTCATTGAACAGCAGAAAGCCACATTGTGGAGCTTGAGTCTAAATTGCGCCAGACCGATTCAAAGAGAGAGAGTACGAACCTTGCGTAAGAAAGAGAAGGGTCATCAAGAAAATCTTCAACATGCCACCCGGGTAGCGCCTCAATCAAGTACTGAATATGCTCATTAAGATCACAGTCTTTACATAGTATTGCTCTGTCCTGACGACAAAACACCAAGCCCCTTTTCTCCTGAAAAATAACAATGGAACAATTTTTAATCAAGAAAAACATAAGGGTTAAAATTCTTGATTCACTTTTGTACCTGGCAGATGTCACATATAGGGGTCTTTAGGGGTAGGAGAGAGGAGAGTCAAACGGGGGTGTTTGTCGGCGAGCTTATTAGCATGGTGGACACGGTGGTCGCAGGCGGCATAGTGCGCCTCATCCCGAACAAGAACGGATGCTTCATCTTTATCACATACATCACAATCGATCTTCATTTGACACTTGTGAAACAGAGAGGAAGAGTGGTTAAGTACCTATAATGGAAAAATAGTGTGCTTGGCAGGGGTATACATTTTCAAAAAACCATGCAGATTTCACATCCATCATAACCAGGAGAACAAAGAGAAACAAAAAAAATATAGAAATGAAACATCTTCAGTTTGGATCTAATATTCAACAAAACAAACCTAAGTCCTTTGTAATCATAGAACAAAATAAGAGAGTAGAGGACCTGCATAGCTAATAATATAATCGACATCTTACAACAAAATTAGAGTTCGCGGTTGATCTGACTCAAACCATGGAATGATGGTTGGCTTTTGCGAGATGCCACGTAAAGAAACATACCCATAACCATTTTGAAGAAAACATTAAATTCTTGATTAGTTGATACAGCTTTGAAACGTGGAATGATGGTTGGTTTTTATGGTAAGTCCAAGGTCGTTGATTATGTTGGCTTGTGTAGGGTTAGAGTATCCACATCAGTAAAAGTACTCAAATATAAACACATTTGAGCATGTATATAAATGTATCTTACTCGAGCAAAAATGAAAATAGTAAAAATACAATTGACCATCGACCCACTCACACAATCAAATATAAATACAGTTGAGTGTATACACACACATATAGCCAATATAAATATGGTTGAGCATATGTATGTGCTCACACATAAACGAATATAAAATGATGAGATGCATATGTGAGATAAACACAGCATAGAACGAATATAATGTATATAAACACACATAGAACGACATGTATAATTGTAATTCACACATGTATATCACGATATCAAATATATATGTGATTCACATACGTGTACACACGGAGATCAAATATATATGTGATTCAAAGATATGTGTACACACGGAGATCGAATATAAATAAGATTGAGCACAACATTACATTCCCTCTATAAGAACTCTATAAGATTGTATTGGAACGAACGATTAGATAAACTTTACATCTAACACTTCATTTCATCTAACACTTCATTTACATCTAACACTTCATTTCATTTCATGCCGAACAAGAAGATCATTCGATTTGATAAACTTTGATTAGATTTCCTAATCAGTTTGTTATTCCAAAAACAACTTTATAGTGACAGTTATCTAATCGGTTCATTTCATACCAAAGCACAACTTTACATCAATGCGGAAACAATATATATTTTTCAAGAATATATATTTTTCAAGCTAAAAGCAAATGATTTGGAATAATTTGGAATAACAATCAAGTAACTCAATGAATCGGGTTATCTAATCGGTAATATATTACCGATTGTTATTCCAAGTGTTAGATAAACAACTAATTGTTGTCATAGATAAACAACTATGACAGTGACATTTGGAATAACAATCAAGTAATATATATTTTTCATGCTAAAATGATTTGGAATAACACCTTTTTGCAAAGCCTTACTGCGTGCCATAGGGCGATGTAAAGGAAATCTAATCAAAGTTTATCTAACACTTCATTTCATACCAAAGAAAAAAAACTTTTGTCCAATATAAAGGAAATCTATAGAAGCAAATGTTGTGCTCTTGAAATATATATTGGAAACATTTGCCACCTGTCACTATAAAGCGTGCTTTGGAATAACAAAGCTGCATCATTCCTAATTGTATACTAAGCGGCCTTTATAACTAAGAAGCTGTGAATATTTGAATCAACTTCATTGTTTCACCTATCAGCTTGTAATTTGTGGAAAAGGTATATAATAAATTTGGGAGAAGAATATGGTGCCTTGATGAATTTACATACGTGCTGTCATAATAAAAGGAGCAGATAATATTATGCAGGTTATCCATACTTTTGACCATTTGAATTTCTTTCATGTATTGTCTGAATTATACGGGTTCCAACTGCCATTTACCAAAGTGGACGTGTCTAAATTAAAAGTCCAATCAGTTTTGTGCAATTAAGCTAAGAGGTTGTAAATAGAATTAAAAACGAAACTTGGAAGAATTAAAAACGAAACCTGGAAATCTTACAATTGGTGTACAATCGCAAAGGAAAAAAAACAGAAAGAGCTGGAAATCTTTTTGCAAAAAATGCCTAAAAAACTGTCTAATCAGTAATTCATATAAACCAAATTCATATAAACATATTCAGAAACTCACTCAAAAGAAAGAGAAACTTACAATTTGGCGGCGGGAGATGATCAGGTTCTCTTTTCCAGAAAAATAAAAACTCTAGGTGAATACCAAACATTCAGACATTGAGGCATCTCTACATATAACTGAAGGAGATAGAAACACCTTTTCAATAACTCTACATATAGCAGTTAACTCTAAAGGATGAAATGGGGTTTTAAATTCAAATTTTAAGGTCATTAAGTTGTTACCTTCACTCAGACAACTGTTGCAACACATGGGTCTGCAGAGATAAGTGGGTAAGTGATTAGCAATACTGTCACAAAATTGTTCATCTTTATGTACTTGGAGAGGGGTAATCAAGAGGGGTAATCAAGATATACTTATAGTTACTGAATATAAAGCATATGACTTTAAGCAATGCATTCCAAAATATTTGCCCACTGTAATCAAATTACAGTAATTTAACAGACACAAAATACACAAAATACATATTTCAAAGGCAGCAAACCAAACACAGATTTCCAGGAAGAATCGATGTATACGTGTTAAACCTTACCCATTATTGATGTTGTCCATGTTTGATGGAAGCATTATATCATCATATGTTAAGATATGATTCCAATTGCCCCTGCATATAATTCTTGATATAGGAAATAGTGTAGAGCAATATGATCCATTCTTTCGTTTCTTTTGTCCCCGTGACCTGCTACAGCCTATTATTTATAGGTCTCATTCTTATGGATGCATTAGAAATATAATAAACCTAAATATATGTTCATTTATCATCTCGAGCCAACTTTTTCTGACATACTAATAACAAAAATTATCGTCAAAAAAACAGAAAACAGATCTGGAAACACCAAGCAACCATAAGTAATTTTCAAGCTTACTGATTTAGGACCTTACTTTACTAACTGAGCGTGAGACTCGGACACAGAGCCTCGTACTCGTCGTCTTCAATCGCCGTCGGCCAGGGGCGGACATACGGTTGCAGAAGTGGATGCAAGTGAACCCATTTGCAAACCCACCTATCAATATCAACGTGAAAGAGAGGGAGACGGGAGTCACGGGACCTGTGCGAGTTCGAGACTTCGAGTTGGAGCCTACTGCCTTGCCGACGTTGTCGTGCTGTTACCGACTTGCCGCCGTGCGCGCTGCCTTCGCCGTCGGACTGAGGGAGGAAAAACTGGGAGGTCGGAATTGGGGATTTCAGATTTGGGAAGAGGAGGAGAGTTGGAGTGGAGTCTGTGGAGATTTGGTATTTGGGGATTTCAGATTTTTGTAAATTGTAATTGTTTTGTCACGTCAGTCCGTCGTCGGCTCTGGCTCGTGTACTTCTCGCCGTTGCCACTCGCTCACTCTGTAACTGGTAAGTTGGAGTGAGGGAAAGAAGCAAGGGTTTTGTAGGAAAAGATGAAGACTCGGTAAGAGGAATTGGAAGAGGACTCGGAAAGTGCTGGGGAGAAGGATACGGACGCAGAGGAAGAAGGGTTTGGAAAGAGTTGTGGAGAGGATACGCACGCCGAGGAAGCCTAACTGCCCTGACTGCCCTTCCCTTCGCACATGTGAAATCTAGATCAAATTGGGACCGATGGATCTTGACAAATGAATTGATCTCAGCCCCTGATTAGCTTTAGTCAATTGCGAGCATGCGAGTATGAGCTCTATTGTATAATAGATGATATTGCATGTGAATTAGATTGATTTTTATTAGATTTATTTTTTATTTTCAATTACGAACAAAAAACCATTGATTTACATTGTTTTTCGATTTCGGACAAAATATCTGCTTACAAACTATGGATGAGCAGAAGTTTTTCGGAACCGGACCAGACCAATAGAACCGGACCGAACCAGTCAAAAATGGACCAGACCAATACTTTGGATTGGTCCTGGATTTGAATTTTTACAGAACCGGACAATTGGGTCGGTCCCCGATTCCAGAAACCAAAAACACAGAACCGGACCGAACCGGACCAATGTGTAGTTATTATTATTTTATTATATATAATATACTAATATAGGATAATTAATATATATATATATATATATATATATATATATATATATATATATATATATTGATAAGAAGATAATAAAAGGGATACAACTTACAACCTAAAGAAAATATATAATAATTTGATTCAATATTCAACCAAGTTTCCTTATTTGATTAAAGAGAAAATAGGAGGGAAAACATTGTTCTTCCCTATTAATTAATTCACTGCCTCTTTTTGTGATTCCAAATATTATTAGTTTGAAGGATTGTTACATGTAAATTAATTAAATTAACCATAAGGGGATCGGAGATGAAGATGACTTGCAATAAATTTCCTTACAACTTTCTTTTTCGTTTCTCTTTATTAATTTGGAAGTAATGATTTTTACCTTTAATTTATTTTCACAAGAACAACGAACCCAACAAAATGTTTGTATGAAGGAATAACATGATTTGATTATTGATCATTGTTTTTTAGAAAATCTAATTATCCTCTTGATCAAAGATATACATCGTATTGGTCCGGTCCTGGTTCTCGTACGTCTTCAATTGGTTCTGGACCGGACCAATGTATTGGTTCTTAGACATATTGGGTTGGTCCTGGTTTTATATTTTTGAAGAACCGAACTATTGGTCTGGTCCTGGTTCTCTCAGTTTTTCCAAAAAAATGGACCGAACCGGACCAAGCTCACCCCTACTATAAACTAACGGATGTTTTATCAAACATTCGCTAGAGCGTAGCGAATGTTTTATAAAACATCCGCAAGTGTGTAGCATATGTTTTATAAAACATCTGCAAATATGTACCACAAGTAAGTATCTATTAAATGTTAAAAGAGGCATTTAGGTCATTTTATACATTAAATGGTGTTACGTTTAGGGATTTGAGTATTACGTTTACTCATTGCCAAATTATACTCCCTCCCTCTGGCATGAAATTATCGAACCGAACCAAATAGATTCCAAAATTTCTCAAATCGAATCAAATCTCACAAAGTTTGGAACCGAACCAATTCAATTTGGTTCGCTTTTATTTATGCATTCAAATAAAATAATTTAATCAAGTTATATACTTATGATAAAAGAAAAATAGCATACCCAGGCTTCTAAAACATAGCCATTTTTCAAACAAGTCTAAGGGGTTAAAAGCAGTAGCACCAAAGATTTTAATGTTTAGTATATACTCTTTCAACAGATTTTTTGTAAATTACAAATTATAAATAAACACGAATATAAATGTGAAAGTAACAAACAACAACAAGCAACAGCAAAGAGCAGCATCAGCAAAGAGCAGCAACCAACATCAACCACAATGAACAAGAGCAACAACAAACAATAAATAAAGTTAGAAAATAAAAGTATCAAAAAATAAATAATATATAAATGTATAATGTAAGTAAATATTATATATATATATATATATATAATTTTTAAAAGACAGTTCGGTTCGGTTTAGTTTGATATCGAAAATCTAAACAGAACCACTCGATTTTTTTAAAATTTCGAACCCAAACCAAACTGTTTAAATTAAAAACCGAACCAAACCATCTGATTCAATTCAAACGTACACACATAGGTAAAATAACAAAACAGAGGGTTTAGATCTAATGGAGTGTGGCAAAGTTGAGATAAAAGATTTGGACTCCCTCCCACCATTATTGCTCCAAATCATCTTTTTCATGATGGTCTCTCATTCTGTGTCACACCAATCACCGGTCGTCACATGTCTAATTAGTTTTCCCCATTTTGAACCCACTTAACTCTACCGTCTTCTATCACACACATCACTGGTTGCCACGTGTCAAATTGGCTTTTCCCTTTTTGAACCTACTTAACTCTACCGTCATCTATCCTGTTAGATTGCTAAAAAAATTAAGTCCAAAAAACCAAAATTGAAGACGGAGCCCCTTCATATATCGTTTTCGAACACCCACCATCAAGGGCAACCACCACCAACCTCCCTTGCCCTTGTCGATCTACCATGGAGCTTCTCAATTGAATCCACTACAACAAAATTAAGTATTTACCACAACGTTTTTACTTGAAACGTTGTCGTAGGAGTAATTAACAACGTTTTACAGAGAAATGTTGTATATTTATAGTATTTTACAACGTTTTAGTGAGAAATGTTGTATATTTATAGTATTTTACAACGTTTTGTTTATAAACGTTGTATATATATGTTTATTACAACGTTTTTTAGGGAAACGTTGTATTAAGGTCTGATCATTAACAACGTATGTAAGGAAAGTTGTATTAAATGTACAACGTTTTTGAGATAAACGTTGTGATATTTATTAAAAATTTTGTAAATCCCAACCCACCCAAAAAAGAGACGCGGCAATTGCTGGGTCATTTCCCGCGCACATAATCCCCCCCCCCCGCTATTGCTCTCAGACTAAGGCTCGATCTCTTCAATCTGAAACCTCTCTCTCAAGCTCTCGCCTTTCTCTCAAGCTTTCTCTTCAATCCTTAGCATCAACAAGGTAAGTACTCAGATTTCAATCATAACTCTCATAACAATATGCGTTATGATCTTCCTTTGTTTCTTTTTTCCTTACAAGCAGATTTCTTAGGAAGAATCGTGGGTTTTGTATCTGCGATTAGGGCTTCTTTGCTCCCTTGCATTGTGGGTTCATCTGGTAAGCACCTCACCTCTCTCTTTCCTGATGTAATTTTGTGACCTAAACCATGTAATTATGCTGTAATAGATAGCCTTTGCAGCTCTGCCCTAAAATACAAATTTTTGTGAATTAATTGTTTCTTTTTCATTTATATTTTGTATGAAGTTTTATTTTCCCCTCTCATCCCCTATAATTTCACTATTATGTGAAGATTAACATATATTTTGGTTTAGTGTGGATCCTAAATGTTAAGGAACTAGTTTACAGTTCACACATCTAAGTCGATTTATACTGCCTACAAGGTGTTTGATGTTTGGCCTCTAAGAAAATTTAACAATCTAGGCAAACTGTCTAGAATCAATAAATATTGAATAAGATGTTTGTGATGTGACAAAAAGTTTAGTGATAACTTTAGTGATAACAATCTACGCAAGTCGATGTTGTACAAGTTTATTCTCTCTTTAGAACAACCCTTCTTCGTTGATCTTTTGAGCTTTCTTGGTTGATGGAGTTGAGAGGCCCGAGCTGTTGAAATGAAGTACATAAACAGAGTATAACTTGTTCATGTAAAGGCTGAATCTATTCCAAATGTGAATGCATATAGTAAACAATATGGAATTTTAAATTATTACCCTGGTCACTTTCAGGGATTGACAGTTCCAATTTTGTTAAGAGTTGGTAAATGGAGTAATGGGAGAAACAAGTGAGGGGTTGTTCCCTGCATTGATGAATAAAGAGTTTGGGTAAAGCTAGAAAATTAATAGGCAAATAAGGACGATGGTCCTGGAATTTCATGGATAGATATTGCCTTTGTCGTGTCCATATAGCAACTGTCAATAGCCAATAGGTCAACTCAGTATTAAGCCAGAATTTTCTTGACTTGGATCATACATATATTTGATCACTATCTCTATTTGAGAAATCTGTTTCTTGATCCAAAATCAAATTGACATAGATATAATCCAGGCTCCATCTCTGTTTTAGCCAATCCAAATCAAATTTTTAGTGTAAGAAATGACTAGGTACATTACATCTGAATCGGAGTTATTGATCCCGCAAAGGTGACAAGATGTGCTTTGCAAAATGCAGCATCAGTTGCAGGAATGGTGCTCACCACACAAGCTATTGTTGTGGAAAAGGCCAAGCCGAAAACACCTGTGGCTGGTTCCCCACAAGGTCTCACTATATGATGAAATTGATTTCTATAGTGTTATAAGAGACTAGAGGCGGTCAGTATCTGTTACAGTGGTGGATAAGAATAGATTAATGTGTCCTTAAACTGATTTATTGGACCAAACATGGTCTCTTTTTGTATCAATAACCATTGTTGTCTAATGCCGGACTTCCGGCTTAAATGTATGAGCGACATTATTGGCATTTCAAGTTATAGTGAGCTTTGCGGCGATCATTGTATACAATGTTGTTCCTTATTTATATATAGTAAGAAATGATACTAGTAATAATGAACAAAAAACTGGAGATTGAATTCTAAATGAATTCCTTTCTAGTAGTAAAAGTGAATCCTTTTTTAAATAACTCCAGGAATAGGCTTCTCCAACGGATGTTTTTCTTTATTTTTTTTAAATCTTTTCAGAGTTTTTCTTTTTCCGCTTCTCACAAAATAAGTACTGTAGATTACTGTATGCAGTTGGGATTGAGTGATTGTGTACTAGGTATGTATTTAGTTCTGGGTCTATGCAATTGGATTTGAGCGATTGAGTACTAGGTACGCATTTAGTGCAGTTCCTGGGTAGGCATCATTCTAGTGCAATCGGTATAAACCCAATGATCAATTGTTGTTTGACTAGAGACCTGGTCATCTAGTCTCTAGCGAACTTAAGGGGATCATTTTCAATAATGGTAGAATGGAGATCCAGGTTTGACCAATGAAACAGTTCCCGTACAGCCATGGCTTCAAAAACTATATTGCAGCTTCTTTTCCAACTTGGTTCCCAGCACCTCGCAGAGCCGCACTATCCTTTTCAGTAACACAAAGAAATGGATTACCATACTTGTTAGCAAAAAAGCCGCTTAAATTAAATGTTCAGATCTATATGCGAAGGAAAGTCTTCTGCTCAGTCAAGTTCAATTCAAATGGATGATATTAATGCTACTGTCCAATTCACACAGATTCCTGATTCTTTTGTTGATCTTCAGCCAGAGGCATATCCCCTAATCATAACTTTCCATAAGTTCTTGCTGATGCTCGATGGAACCGTTGGTTCGTCCTATTTTGATAGATTTCAGGATGTAAGACTGCTGGACAATAGTAAATCAAAATCAGTTGTCTTGGAAACTTTTATTAGGACTAAAGAAGTTACCTATGACAGATTCGATTCATCATATTGGCCCCATTTCAATATCATGTTGACCAGAAACCTTGATTCTTCCACGGTTTTCACAGAAATAATGTCTGTTATAAAAGGTGGATTGAGAGAAGGCGATGCTACTTCTGGAAAACTCTGCCAGCAAGATTACATCTCATTAGCTGAGAACCGTGGTTCGAGTTTAAGCATAAAGAAAAGAGAAATGATCTACCACATTTATCTGGAATACGAGAAGAAGAAGGTCGGAAATGGTAAGTTTGACTTGGCAGACTTAGTTCTCAATCTCCATCATAGGCTTAAAGACAAAAGATATGAGGGTGATGAGATGGATTTTGTATATATTGATGAGGTTCAAGATCTCTCAATGAGACAAATTGCTCTTTTTAAATACGTTTGCAAAAACGTTGATGAGGGCTTTGCTTTCGCTAGGGATACTGCCCAAACTATAGCAAAGGGAATCGAGTTTCGATTTGAAGATATTCGATCTTTGTTCTACAAAGAGTTTATATTTGGATCAAGAAGAAATATAGTTGGAAAAAGAAAAGAAGAAAAAGGCAAAATTTCGAGGATTTTTCATTTGAGTCAGAATTTTAGGACTCATGCGGCAGTTCTAAAGCTGGCCCAAGCTGTGATCAACCTTCTTTACCATTACTTTCCCTCGTCCATTGACATTTTGAGTCCAGAAATCAGTCTTTTAAGTGGTGAATCCGGATCTTTAAAAGATAAGTGGACAGCGTTCATCGTAGATTCTTGTCCACCCATGTTCTGAATGAAATTAGAATCTCTCGTTTTTGGTAGAATATTAGAATCTATCTGGGTCTAACATGATGCACGGTTTGATTTTTGGGGAACATATCTCAAGTACTCTTGAGGCATCCCACAACTATATTCTTGTCTGCTTTAATTAGACTCATTAATGTATCTATTTGGATTTATATTTACAGTATGAAGAGATTATGTACTCCTGATGCTGTATCCCTTTTCAATCTTATCTCATTGGCATTCTGCTTTAGCATGTTCTTTGTGTATATTAAGTTTCAACATGATTACCTAGTTTAGATTCATGCTTATGGTTTCTAAACTGCATGCAGTCCTGCTAGGCTCGTCTCTCTCTCTCTCTCTGCCCTCTCTTACATATTTTCGCTCTCTCTTCTAGGTGAAGCGTGAGGAGTTGCTGCAGTTTGCTCAAGGTGCCATTACAGGGTTGAAAATTAATGCTGATCTTAAAAGGTAATTAAGGACCTTATTAATTCTTCCTTCAACTTCTTATCAACACACTTTTTGAACAGGAGCCTGATGTATTAGATGTAGGCATAATGTTTCTCATGTTTGAATTTTAAATTTTTTGTTAAAATAATTTGTTCTTGCAGAGGGCAGTCATTTTGTTTGTTTCCAGTTATCAATATACCTTAAACTGATACTAGTGACATAGATGCTAATGTTTCTATCTGGCTCGAGTCATGACTGCTGAACCTGCAGTGACTTTTTCTCATCATATTTACAAAATTAAAATCCAGGTGAGCATCATAAGACCATTTCCATGACAAGGAAGTTGAAGTGATGTATTGAGGGAATCTTTAAGACTATTGCAAGTTGGCAAAGTTGTGTGGGCTGATTAAAAGCATAAATCTCAGACTATTTCAGCAGTTTCCAGGTTACGACATACATTATTTCTCTTTAGTGATGTAGGTTTATGAAACAAATTTTCTTTTTGGCTTCCACTACTGTAGGCACAAATGATGACTTCTTTGGTTTTACAATCTGCTGCTGCATTGTCCTTGTATCACATATTAAGAGTATACTGGACAGGATCATACGTTTTGTCAAAGTGATTGATCAACATATAGGAGTATTTTCGTAGAAACTAAAGTTTTTGCAGACTTTTAAGTTTTTGATTCTTGTTGGTATAGAAGAGAGAAAACAAAAATGTATCTTAGTGCTGGAGTTGTCTGGTGAAATTAATTTTTGATCAACTTTTTTCTTTATGCGACCGTTGCATGTGTGATGGCTTCTTTCACATATTTCTTAAGCTGTATTCTGTCCATTTCATTTACTTTTGATTATTTGGTGGACATGTAATCATTTTGTATCATCTCTCTAATTCGAACTTGTTTGCAGGATTGCATAAGGGTCTTAAGCAAGAAGTTTCCTGATAGCAAGAGGCCGGGTTGGTAAGTTAAATGAATCAATGGCTGAGTACATATATCTGCATTTTCTTTTGTTTGTTTGTTAGTGAATGTCGTTAAATGATTTGCGTCTGGATCCATGCTCCACCTTTTGAATCTAATATCCTGCCCATTAAAACCATATTGCAACATGAATCTGAAGTTAGGCATTTACTGCAACTAATCCTTGACTTTCCCTGCTTGATAACTCAGCTAACTGTTGATCCTTTAATTTACTGCTGCAGACCTTGTTGTCCTGTGAATTTATATTTGAATCCTAGGTTCCCCCAAAATTTTGGTTTGTAGTGTTTTAGTTCAAGGTTGTACTGATTTGTGCTAACCTTCAACTCTAAAAAAGTTTAGTTGGTTCATAAACTAATACCGATACCCTAACTATTCTATGTAAAGTCCATTTGGTTTGCACCTATTCAGGATGAGACAAAACGAGAGTAGGAAACAAAACGATGATGGGACATGACGAACGTTTCAAAAAAGTTTGAACTGTGATTATCCAAAATTACCTTGGCTGATGTACCACCATGCAAAGATTTACTCCTTCGACAGCCTCGCGGCGAAGTGCTCGAAGTAGTAACTGAGAAGAAGCACTGTCCAAATTAACCAAAAGTAGGTTCATCTAAGATTAGTAAAGAAATTTCCATAACCATTTCAAGGCCGACATTTACACGCTTCCTCTGGCCTCCGGAGCATAGTTGTCAGAGTAAAGAGTTCCAGACTTCCAGAACAGAACAGAAAATCAGTGAGCTGAGTCATAATAGAACACATTGAAGGAAAGTAGGAAACAAAATCAGTGAACTGACTAACTGAGTAATAGAACTTAATTATTTTTTAAGAGTTGCAAACTTACAGAGTTACAGTACAGTCTGTACAGAACAGAAATAGAAGAGTGAAGAAAAAAACAGACTGAAGGAAACAAAATCAGTAAACTGAAGTCTCAAACAGACTGAAGAGTGAAGAAAAAAACTAAGTCTCAAAGACTCGAATAAAACAAACATGCACATACCTTGAGAACGTTGTTATTAACATCAACTTTCCCTTTCTCAAACAGGCCTTGTGGTCAGAGGGTTGTTCTTAAGTTTGCCCAGTTTGGAGCTCACGCTATTGCTGGTTGTCACATGCCTGGTACTTTTACTAACCAGCTTCCGACATCGTTCAGTGAGCCTCGTCTTCTTATCCTGACTGATCCTGCCTGGTTGTCACATGCCTTGTATCTTTTTTTACTTGTTTTCTTATGCTTTGTGGCTGATTTGGAGTTTCTTGACTCTGTCTCTTGTGTTCACATTGTTTATGGCCTGCATTCCACCACAATCAGCCATGCTCCGTACAGATTGAAATTCATTGTGCATAGTGACTTAGTCAAAAATAACACAACTAGAATTGAATCATGTGAATCATGTACGTTATAAGTTGTGATTGGTAAGGAATTGGGAAGTCAATTGGAAGAGATATAGAAGCCAAACTCATATGTTTTAAATCATGTGCAGTTCCTGTTTTAGACAATTTTCTGAAATATTCTGTAGCGAATCCGTCCAAGGGAATGTTATGATTTTTTGATATGTTGTACTTGTACAGGTTAGATAACTCTCTTTAAATTTTCATAAAATTCCAAGGTCATGAAGTACCTTAATCAAGCTATGAATCATCGTTGCGTTAGTGAAACTGTTATCAGAAAATCTGGGAGGTAATCTGAATTTGATGTGATCAAAACTTGATGAATATAGATCTGAATTGAGTGATTCAAAGTGGCAAGTTGTAGATTAAAGTGTCTAGTTTCTGAATTTGTAATATTGGTGATGTTTGGAGTTGTTAGAATAATTCGGCGAATTTAGCAAGATTGTCGCGCATAGTCATTGGGTAGTATATACTTGAACCATAATCAGAGTATAACTCATTTATTCTTGATCTTGAGTTGTATTTTAATTTATGTATACTTTCCTTTCTTTGTAGAGATATCAAAAGTTTAGTTTTCTTAGAAGGCGTGTTGATTGATTTGATTTGGTTGGTGCATTGTAAACTAGGAGTCATGTCGACGAAATGCATAGATAAATGGAAGTCATTTAAACCATTCTTTCCTGGCACCGGAGTTTGAAAGTAGGAAGTTTGGAAGCAGTGCACTGAAGTTCATGAATCTGAAGTGAAAAGATCATTTAGTAATTTCTCCCTGGAGGTTTTCTTCACTTTGAGTTGAGTATTCTTGCCAACGCCCGTCGATTTTTTCCTTCTGTCAAGCAAAAAACGACTGATGAATGAAGTGAAGCTTACAGTCTAGTGCAATCTATTAGTAACTAAACGACTATGAAAACTCTTGAATGTGACTCTTAAGAAAAAGTCAATACATATTTAGGAGCTGCTAAAAGTACCTGTGCTTCAATCCATCATAGTGCCATTAGTCAAAGCAAGGCTCATACCCTTTCACCCTATACTCCCTAAATGTGATTAGAATCCTTAACTAGAAAGTAGAGCTTCCTAGAACTCTGGAAGGTTAAAGAATTGATCGAGTTAATTAAGGTCATCTAAGGTATGATTGATAATTGATATAAGCTGGTACAAAATCAGACTCTCTTTATCAAGTTAGGAAAGTTTTCCCAATGAACCACCTAGAAGGTACACAATCTATTTTATACCTTCAATCGATGTTCAACTTCTTGTTAACTTCTTAAATGAAAGGTAGAAAGTTCTTAAGAGATATCCTGAAGTTCCATCCCAGGGGGAAAGCGTGGTGATAAAGCAACTAAGAAGCTAAGTTTCACTCTTTCCATGTCTACTAGACTCGTATAGAGCGGAGAGTACTAGTCACTCGTTCCTTACAAATAGGCCCCATTTCAGTTCTCTAATTTCTTTCTTTCTTTCTTGCTATTGTTGCTTCTTTCATGATCATATATATGCAGTAGGGTGAAATCGCTCAAGATATACACACTGACAACTGACATAGATTAGGATGAAAAATTGAGACATATTTTAATTAGGATCCCCTAGCATTTCCGTATTTTGTGCGGTGAGGATGCTCTTGATTAATGTTCAGTTACTTAAGGTGTTTTATTTTACTGAGATGAACTACAAAAACATAAAGCCTAGTTTTTTATTAGCAATATAGAAGTGCAGGTAGCTATATATGTCATGACAATTTCTAGGGTCTAAAAGCTTGCTAGGTTTACTTGGACCAATTAAACTGCTTTGGGATCAGATGCCAACGGGCAACGACCATCTGCTTTGGGATCAAACTGCATGTTCTATGGAATACACGTTTTACTCTTTCGCTGTTGATGACCTGCTGTAATGTGCTGGCAGCTTAATTTCCATGGCACAAATGTTGCACGTCTTACGCAACTATCAAGAAAGATTTTTTCAGTTATATGAAAATGTCAGTTGGCACCTGACATAATATGTGTGCTCAATCATTAATGACTTGTATGATGTATTATCAAACTCATCCTATTAATTAGTTGATGCTCAACATTAGGTGTTGTGCAGTAGGCATCAGTAGTTATACTAACAGTACCAAATTGCTTAGAAAATCAAGATCTAATGACGGGAATAGAACTGATAAGTTGCTCTTTATCCAGGTCCCAGATCATAGTTGATGAAATTTCACCAGAAGCATACTAGCTAGAAGAATCAAGGAAAATTATAAGAACCAAAACATACTCACTTAATATACTTTAAACATCCTGAAGAAAGCATGTACCATATAACCTCCGCTAACGCTGGCCGCTAATCCACAATGTGCAGTCGTGACTCGACGAAGAGAATGCGCTATAGCCCTCACAGTCTCTTGTTTACCCTAGGGCGATGTTTCTTGAAACTGATTTATAGGTTCCAATTTTAGGATTGATTCTTGATTGTGTTCAGTTTTTGTCTCCGTTGTGGTTGTGCGTTGTAAAAAAAATTGGCCCTCAAAGCTCATGCTTTCTAGAGTGTTCATAACACTGTTGTATCAGTTTCTTAGTTCATGCATATGAAGCAACATCTCAGAATGCTATTGTGAACTTAATCAGGGCAACATTCGTAATAGAAGTGTTGCATCAGCTTGTAGTTTGTTGGATTCCTGTGTTATTTACCCTCCTAGTTTAGTATAATAGCAGTTGAGTCCCTTACGTTTGTCCAGCCTGAATTTGTTCCTCCATTACTGGTTGAGAAGTTGTATTCTGATTCTCATCACCTCCCTCCTCTCAGCTCATTCTCTGATTGTTTCTCACATGTTCTCTACCATTGTCTGTGCTTTATTGTATTCTTTCTCCTTTTGCTTGAGAATCTACGCCGACTTTGGATGACCTGACGCCAGTAATGGCTTTTCAAGAGTGAGTAGCTTGACTTATTATGCTGCTAGTATTGTTTGGCAATGCTGCGTATATATGGACATTACTCATCTGTAGATGATGCGTGTATGCATATACTTGTCAGAGATGCTCATTAGTTTTTGCTAGAATGAAGGGCTCATTTCTCCTAGATAAGGTGAATGGTAATTTCTCTCTCCAAGCTTGTCATTGCTATAAATTTGGGAGAAAAGTTGACTTTTAAGCTATTTATTTAAAGTGCCAATAAAAAAAAGAAGAGAGAAGACTATCTTAGTTTCAAAATCTCTCAAGTAAACATAAGAAAGGAGATGCATCATGTGATATTAGTACCTCAAAACTAGCGAAAGCACAAGCTGTCCATGATAAAATGTATTATGCGTATGTTCCGTATCATCGCTAAATTTGGTGGTAAATTCCATTTCTAAACCGTACTTTGGGGCGTGACCATTCTTAATGTGAGCATGAGGTGCAATGTGCATGTGCCCTTGGAAAAGCTTTTTCTGATTAGTAAATAGCAAAGATTTCTAATACTTTATGCAATCAAATTGTGTTATTTTATGTATTTTTTATTCTTAGTATCTAATTGATGGGGAATCTTGCATTTTCCGATCGAACTTTGCGTGATGAATTACTAGAAGAGAAGTCAAGAATATTTGTGCCAAAGAGGTCAAAATCTTCGTAGGCGATGCTTCAAGCCGAGACCAGGTAATGCACTTATTGGTTCACATGTATATTCTCGATCCGATTGGAGAAGGTACCATTAATATTACCGCTCATACAACTTTGCATGGTTATCCAGATTGTGCCTCTGGGCAAGTCACACATGGTCGGCAATCTACTATGCTTCATCAAAAGTTGAAGAAAAGCACATCAAAAATGCCTACCTGAACCTGATAGAAATACTTTCTTAAGAGAAAGTTGAGCTGTGATCTAGGTATAGAATACACCAAAACAAATGTAAAGCAAGGTTTTGAATTAGATGTTAGTGGGAATAGTTGGTAGTGTGCAGTTATATATAATGGTTATGCAATTGGAAACTGAGTAAGATTACCAAGAGAACTAGCTCATGTAGAGCTTGTTTTGCCGATGATGATCTTGAGAGCGTGCCATTGCGCCAGAGTCATTAAGAAAATCATATGGTGCTTGTTATGAGAAGGCTCTTTTTAAGCTTACTTTGAGGGGTGATATACAAGGTGACCATGTGGTTGATGCATAGGAAGTAGGTTAAAAAAAAGTATTGGTCTTGGCTTTTCATTCTCTCCCCCTCTAAAATTTGTGAGCAGGGTATTCCTCCCATGACTTGTTGTGCCGTCAAAATGGTAGGATCCTCTTTCAGCCTATTGATACTTGTAGATATTACTTATAACCCTATTATCTAGTCTTGCCTTTTTAGCACCCATTCATGTAATATATCTTTTTGTTGATTTTGTTTTTTCTGCCATATTGAACATTCCAGATAAAATGGAAACAGCCAAGGCAAAGACCATTGTAGCTGGCAAGCGTGGTGATAAAAGAAATGGTAAAACTCCTAAGAGTAAATGTGATTCTTTTTCTGTGAAGGTTGGCTTGTTAAGCTTCAGTTCTGCCTTTACTTTGAAGTAAGACAAAAGGAGATAGTATTGCACTTATAACAGTTATCCTAGTATGTGTGTGTCTATATATATTGGGATTTGTATGACGTTGGCGGGACAGAGTTGTGTTCTTGTTAAAGTTATTGCATGTTTTTTATTTGCTCTTTCTATCAGTTGTAATTTTAGCTGTATGCAGAGCACCTTATTTGTGCCTCTGGGTATGTCCAAAGCCAAAGGTATTTTGCTTCTGCAAGTATTATCATGCTGTTGTATTCAGTTATTTTGGTCTTCAAACAGTATTATCATGCTGTTGTATTCGGAGCACCCCTATTTATTATTTTTTTTTTGAAAAATATATTTTACAACGTTTTTTAAACGTTGTAATAGAGTATATTACAACGTTTTAAAAACCTTGTAATAGACTCTATTACAACGTTTTAAAAATGTTGTAATATACTCTATTACAACGTTTTTTAAACGTTGTAACATACCCTATCACAACGTTTTTTAAACGTTGTAATATACTCTATCACAACATTTTTAAAACGTTGTAATAGACTTTATTACAACGTTTTTAAAATGTTGTGATAGAGTATATTACAACGTTTTTTAAACGTTGTGATAGAGTATATTACAACGTTTAAAAAACGTTGTGATAGAGTCCATTACAACGTTTAAAAAACGTTGTGATAGAGTCTATTACAACATTTAAAAAAGGTTGTCCTATTACAACATTGCCTAACACAACGTTTTTCAAAACGTTGTAAAATCTCTATTACAACGTTTTAAAAACGTTGTTAAAGGCCCTTTTTGTTGTAGTGATCCAAAATCAGTCTTGAGAACTCTCACTACAAGAAAAATGAGATATTGTGTTATACCCCGATAATCTTCATTATAAAATATTAATTAGTATTAATTAATGTTATACTTGTTTTGAGTTAAATTAATTGTTTGGACCTATTTAGTAACTAGTTTAATTAGTTGTTTGAACCTATTTAGTAACAAATTTAATTAGGTCGGGTTTGGCCCACTTTGACTAAGATATTAATAATTAGGGAGAATTTCAAGTGGGTACAATTTTGAAAACATGTTTTCATCTAGAACCATCAATTTTTTAGACATTTCATGTAACTACAAATTGCTTGCCAAATGACAAAAATGTCATTAATGAAAACTCTGATGCCAAAAAATCAAATGATGCGGGCATCGAAAATCAACGATGCGGGCATCGAAAATCAAAAATTCAAAAAATGCGATGTCAAATCTTGGCATCGGGCTTCCGATTTTATTGAGCAAAAAAATTCAAAAAAAACTGATGCCAAATCTTGGCATCAGGGCTGTTTTGACAATTTATTCAAGAAAAATAAAATATCAAAAAATTTTGATGCCAAATTCAAGCCAAAAAAATTCAAATGTCAAAGCCCCAACACAGTCGCACTGAGCACAGAACAAAAAAGTCAAAGCTCCAACACAACCTCTAGTTGTTATCCAAAGTCAACAACTCGGTTTCTTAGACCTACCCCCAAGAATCCAACTCTGGGAGAGACAACTAGTCAACACTAATAGACAAACATGTATAAACATTGCCTGTTTTGACAAACTAAATGGGCAAGCTAGCTGAACAAAGAAAATCAAAGAAACTGAGACCTATGCAACAACCGTAAGTGAGAAAAAGAAAACAACAACCTGTAAAGTTGACACCTATGCAACTAAGGCACAAAACTCATCTCAAGGTTATGCTTATGGAACTCTTCCGTAGACTTCTTATGGAACTCTACATTACCATTGCTTCAATTCACCTTTAAAATCCTGCTCTGCTTCCACTCGCGATTCCTTGGACAAGCGAAGTATACCATCAACTGCGTACACAACGATGTTCAACATTAGGCACCGCTTCACTACGCGCCTTCAATCTCGAAACTCATGCATGAATGGCGAGGTTGGCCTCCAAATGTAACTCACCCTCATCTATATATCCATATTGCATTTCATCTTACTTGCCTTTTTACTCGACCAAACATTGCATCGGTGTCCACGCATCAATAATGGTCGCAAACAAGTCGATCATCACCACCACTGGACCAATACACACAATCCGGGTCAGAGGTCCAAAAAACTTGAGTTATACGGATATCCGTTTCATCTTGAATGTCTTTCCAATCCGCACTGAATTTTCCCTTTCCAACCAAGTAGCAACACAAAGCCCATTTTATCCACTAACGTTGTCTAAATACAAGACAAATGTCCACCACTCGAGATCCATGTCATATTAAGCTCGAGCTACTCCAAGCTACTCTTCTAATACTTGTTCTTGGTATTACCAAAACCTCAACCACAATTTAGCTATGATCCTTTGTGCTCTTCTTGACATCGAGAGACATGTTGTCAACGAACTCACGGCCCACGGTTTCCACCCATCAACCATTCGAGCCTCATTTGCCGCCGCATCCTTCTCTCGCTTGTTTCTTGTTACCTTGCAAGAGGCGCCCCATTATTTACATTCCATTGAAGTCTACGATCGCTCGAAGCGATTGTTTGCCCATTGCGTTGTCGTGTATGTTGGGCGGCATAACTGCCGCCTGGGTGAGCAATGTTTGGAGCTGATTGATCCTCCGAGCAAGAGGCGCATTGCGATAAAAGTTCATGATAGGAGTGCAAGTCCATTCTCGGGATTTTGTAACTGCACATACATATGTTTTTAAGTGGCAATCGGTGAGATAATCCACAAATTCTCTAACTTTCAATTTTCTTGCGATGCATAAAAGCAGACTCGAAATGTCTAAGGTATTACCTTGCATTGAAATAACTCCTCAAGCTCTCTCCTTAAACTTTGATACATATTTCGCCACCGCAGTTGCATAAAGAACTCGACTCCGGATATCCCCCAACATTTTCGGTGCCCATTTCGCTAAACACGTAAATGATGAAACAAAGTATTAAATAAGGAAATTATAAAATTGAGCATGTCTCATCACACGAGTGAGAGGGAGTTACCATATCCCCTTTTGAAATGCTTCCACCAAATAGGAGCAAGATCTTGAATCGATATGGCTATTGAATCTCGAAGGAAAATAGAGTTTACTTTGATCTTCTCATTGAAGACTAGCCATGGATAAGGGATTATAGAATCACGTGCATTAACTGAGTTCTAGGCAATAACGAAAAAAGGAAGGTGCAAAAGCAAATTAAAAAATAATAAACCGAGACTGCTATGACATTCTGAGACAATTGAAAGAGAAGAAGGTAATATGTAGTTTGCTGAAATGATTAACAGGGGGAAGAAACTTACAGAGTACAAAAGAACCTGACCATCCTGCATCATTTTTAATGAAGAGTTGGTGAAGTGAAGATGAATTCTCGTCTCCAGTAGCTCTTGATTGAGAATCTGGCAGATTGACCAGCGGATTGAGCATGAAAAAGTCCTCGCGATCCGACATCTCTCTCTCTCTCAAACCCTAAATCGCCTGAATTTGCCTTTGCCTTTGAACGGCGTGATTGAAATCGCCAGGTTGTATCCGTCGACGAGGCTGACATCGTAGAAGTCCTGGTTGCTTCCCAGCGTGATTTCGGCAAGAGTGACCGGCGGGGTGCCACCGATGCCGTTGCAGTAGAGAGATCCGCTCGAGCTCCATCAAATTACATATTCCAGGAATGACACCTGTGAGCTCAATCAAATTGCTCGAACTCTCATCATCGGAATCAGCCATCCCTTTACTGCTTTTAGGTCTTCGTCATGCCACACTTATTGGATTTGGGCGAAGGAGAGATTTCAGCCTCCACAATCGTGGCTTGCAGACGATGAAATCGAGAAATTGAAGTGAAGACGGCTTGTAATTGGAGCGGGGGCAGTTATGTACTTTTACCCCAAAAATGTACCTAAAAATATGTCTAAAAAATGGCTGGATTAATTTGAAAACATGTTTTAAAAAATGTACCGGCTTGTAATTATTCCTAATAATTATTTAATTAAGTTCGGTCCGGTACGGTCAAATTTAGGTTTTTTTCTCGATTAGGGTTGGGAAAACCCTAATAATTTTAAGTATAAAAGAAGACTTTAGGTCTACTTATCCCTTTGAAACAAAAAAAGGGGAAGAAAGAGGCGACGGCAGCAGTCGGGAAAGAAGGCGAGGCAGCAAGAGAAGAAACGACGATTGTTTCTAGGTAAACAAATCGGTTCTCTTTTATCATTTTGTGAATAATAGGCAGTAGGATATGTGTTTAAAGTATAAGGCTAGATTGTGAAATATGGCATGCAAGCTTAGGAAGATCGTTGGTGTACGGCGTCATCTTTGCTAAGCATATTGAGGTAAGGGATTACGTTTCTTTTTAGGTTTTTTTTGCAAAAGTATTAAAAATACTTTTTTAATTGTTAGGCTTTCACTGATTTCTTGAACTACGTTCTTTCGTTTGCCATGCCCGACCTCGTGTCGGTAGTTGCTTTGACTCCGTCGTGTGCCTTTGTTATATATCTTCGTTATGATTTCGTTTTCGAAATTTCATGTATTAACTTGTTTTACCTAAAATACCTTTTAATATCGAAAAGCTTCTTCGTGTTTGTAAACTTTATCGGCATACTCATTTGTATCGAAATAACGATTTGCAATACAAGTTATGTTTTTATAGTGGTACATTTATAGTACTATCTATATTTTGAAAATATTTATGATCACTAAGTATGAACAACTCATCACAGGGATTACTGACAAGCAATGAAATAAATGAAATTGCACCACATGGCCCGTGAGTGCGGTAATCCGGATATACCATAACAATGTACCCTTTCGGGGGATTCGTGTACCCAACGGGGGATTTGTGTACCCTTCAGGTGATTAGTGTACCCTTTGGAGGATTTGGTTCTTGGTCAATAGACCCCTTACATGATCTTAATAAATATATTTGATCTTTGGTTGTTACTAGCTGGTATGGGACGGTTAGTAACGACAAACTTATTCGATCCGTATTTTGCTTTGTTTTATTTTGAACTCTCCATTTAAAAAGAGTTTTAATCATTTGATACATATCTTTTTGATTTGTAAGTTATCAAATATTTTTTATGATACTATCTCAAATGTCTTAACTTTGTTTTACATACAACATGATTATTCTTTGAGTCACCCCTCTTTAGAAATAGAAGGGGCGACGTATGATCTTAGTGAGCTTTGTTCACTCACCCTTCACATCACTCTTCTTCGAGGTCAAAATTAAGGATTAAGCTTAAGGTAGAGGATACAAGTGAAGAGATCAAGGTTTTTAAGGCGTATCTTTATGATTTGAATTTTAATAGAGACGTAGTTAGATTAGTAGACTTTTGTTTCACAATTTATTTTGGATGGTTATGTTTTGAATTGGAGACTTTTGTAACTTGAGTTGGATGACGTTTCAGTTTAGTCGCGTTGCAAATTGGTATCAGAGCGGGTCCCGCGAAAAATGTGGGAACAAAGTGTTGTGCGAGCCAAAGTGCTAAACCGCAGAAGGTGGGAGCCACCTCTTGATCTTCGTACAAGCCACCTCTTGTGTAAGATCCCGATTCCCGGTTAGCTTGAATTGCGTGCAAAGCTCGCATTTCCTCTTTCGTTGATTGCTCGTTTGGTTTGTGAGAGAGTCTAAATGTGTATGAGAGACCACATTAATACTAAAACACTTTTAAGAAATGTCATATAGTGGTTGACTTGTTAAAGTCAAAAGTTGTAACCCGACGATAGTCGAAATGCGACTCGATTGAGAGTTTATTCGGGTTATGTGTTCTGGACCTCGATTTGGTCCCAGATCTTTACATGATGATTAAATAACATGTTTAGATGTGTTAGACTTCTAATTGGATGTATTCCATAAGTCTCGTGAAGTTTTGACGCCTCGAGAATAGTAATTCTCCTTATCGCGTAGTTTGAGATTGGAGGCGAGCGTCTCGTCTTTCGGAGAAGCTTATTTCTCCTATCTATTGTTTATCATTTGAGAGGCATTCAGGCCTATTTTGTATCCCTAATAAGTGTTTACAATCATGGGTTATTACCCGTCGGTTTGCGGTCTCATTCGACGTTTAGATAGCAAGTTGTTACGTCTTGCGCCGGTTTTGCCCCGAGATGTTTCGGGTGTTGTTTATGGGAGTCTAGACCTACTTTAAAATTGGTTTGAGACTTGGATTGATTAGTTTAATGTTTGAGGACTTTAAGGGTTCAATTGGGAGCCATTTCAAAGCTTTAAGGCTCGAGAATGCATGCGGGAGAGTCCGGGATCGAGTAGGGAAGCAACAAAGGCCGGGAAAGAGATTTCTGGAGGATGCGCTCGCATCCCCCATGTATGATGCGACCGCAAGGGTCACGATGCGAAGTACAGGGATTTTTCAAGTCTTTGTGCGCTGTCCGAATTTTGGCCACTTAATCCCATTCTAAACCCAACTTAAACCCACCTACTTAGCCTAACACTAGTCCTAAACATTATTAGAGAGATTAGGGGTTAATTATTGGGTGATTAAGGGGAATTAATCCCCCATATAAAAGAAATACTGCACTTCATTTGTTCGGCCAAGCGAGAATCGACTTCTTCATTGCGTCTTGCGAAACAGGACCAAGAGGCGTGAGAGAGAGGCTGAAAGGCGACTTCTAGGGCTTGAAGGGTGCGATCTTGGAGGCCAAGCTAGGGTTCTTCTTTCCCCTTTCAGTCCGTGAGTTTGAAGAGGAGAGTTGAGGAGAGCAACCTCACCTCTTGGATTCGGGTATGGAAGCTTGATTAGGGGCTGAGTAAGGTAAGTTTCTACCTTAATTCTCTTGCTTTTGGGCTCCATTGACCCTAGGGAAACAATCATTTGTGCTATTTGAGGTCAATGGAAGCCATTGTTAGGGTTTGTAGAGAAGCATGAACCCTAGGTTGTTAAATTGATGATAGAACTTGATTGACCTATGTGAGACCATGATATATGTGAAATTCATGTTCTAACTAGTCTATTGAACTTGGTTATGTTGATTATCCATGAGTATTGAAGTTGATTTGGTTGAGATACTTGGAGGGTGTTTTGCCCTAATCTTGTGTTAGCTTACAAATTATTGGTGTGAGCTTGATTAATATGTTTTATATGCTTAATAGAGTATATTAAACCGGGTTGTATGATTTAATCATGAATTGGGAATTATGATTGGTAAGGTGAGCTAAATGAAATTGTGCTCAAAATGATGAATTTATTCTATGTTGAATTAGTGAAGGTTTTGTTGGGTTTATGTGAGTTAAACGAACCCGGGATGATGGCTATTGTTGATAGTTATGAATATTGGGGGAATTGAGACCCATGGCCTCTATGCCCTAAAATTTTAGAAGGGGTAGATTGGACTCGGCGGAGTCATTATAAGTTCGATCATGTGCTAATTGAACTTGGGTTGAAATCCTACGATAATTGGATTTCGTTTGGTTAATGGAGTGAAGAACATAACTTCCAAACTTTAAATGGTTGGTGATTGAGATGTGTTTGTGGATTTTTAGTCTTGGGAATTAGGCCCGAATGACTATTGAGATTTGGTTGTAAACTTTAAGAAATTATTACGGTGTGAATTTATAAAACACATAAAGAATGAAATGTGTTAGTAAGACTCAACGGAGTCGTTATAAGGCTAATAAAATGATGAAAAGCCTTGGGTTGAAACCCTACAATGTTTGGGTTTGTTTGGGTTATGATTATGCACACCGGGTTTTTGGTTGTGTCCTATGGCGACACTTATGTTATAGAGACTTATTAGAAATAAGTTTTGAGCATGCTTGTTAGAGCATGGACATTTGAGACCAACGTATGGTCACGTGTATAATTAAGAGAAGATTTAGAGAGAATCCTCTTCTCACGGATTTTTGTTGCGTGTATATGAAAACCTTTGTGAGAAGTGACTACGGAGTAGTCATGTTGTTTTGTGTATGGAATTGGTAATGTCGATCATGTATGACGATTAGGACTATGATTGAGTCCGGTATACTTAAAACAAAGACTAAATAATAAGTCTTGAATTGTGGATATTTTGAGACTAGCGTAGTAGTTTTGTTTGGTTTGAGTTGAGGATTATGGGAGACCTCACATTATATTTTATTAAGCTTGTAAGCTATACTTGACTTGGTTGATGACTTGAGGAATAATGAATACCTCAATAAGTAGTTCTTGAACTAAACTTGTAAGTTAGTTGAACAAAATGGTTATATGCAAATATATGCATTGTTCATGATGTTTGGTAGAGCATTATGTCCTACTTGATTTTTTGCAATTATATGCATAGTTTATGAAATTTCGTAGAGTATTATGTCCTACGTGGTTATATGCAGTTATGTGCATGGTATATGAGATTGTTGTAGAGCATTATGTCCTACATGGTTTAATGAGTCCGATAATAATGAATTTGGTCTCATTAGTTTAGACAAGTAAATATCTACTTGAATGTTTGGTTAAAGTCCAGCTGGCGGGTTTTGGTTGTTGTGTCGGCAATGGGACGATTCATAGTCTTTGGGAACAATCGCTATGAATCGTTGCATTGGGTCCTTTTCTCCTCACTATTTGGCCAATAGTGGGATGTGATCTCGAGTTATGCCATCTAGCTAGACATCGAGCTCTCATTTCTCATCCTAGGTTGGATGAATGTAACGAGTACTCATTAAGGGAAACTGATGAGTTGAGATTATTTGGGGAGGAAACCCCAGGGTATTATTGATTGGGAATTGAGCCGAATCATGGTTTGAGATTTGATATTATGGTAAGTTGGTTGGGTTTTGAACCCGATTTGATAGTAACGGTTCGATTCGTTTCTTTATTACACATGTTTATTTATGAGCATTTATATGAAAGATAAAATGCTACTTGATTTATGTGAGTTTATGTGCTTTAAAAATTAAGTACATGTTTCATGATGGTATACTAGCATGATACCATGATTTTATATGATTGTGCATTTATGCCATGCCATGTCATAATATGCCACATGTTGCATTTAGAAACTTACTGGGTCATTATGACTCACTCCGTGTGATTGTTTTCCCTAGTGTGTGCAAAGTGATCCCGTTAAGTAGCATGGCCGGATAACGACTTTTAGCAGTGGTCCTTCCAAGTCAAAAGCTTGGAGTTATTTATTATTATGTTGTATTTATTGTGAGGCTCGAATGTAAAGTTATGTAGACTTTACTTGGGTAGATTGTAGTGTTATATTATGGTTGTGTATTTGGGAGCCGGTTGTATTGCCGAGCATTTGTACCCTTAGTATTTATTTCCTTTGTCGTTTCGAGCATGTGTGGCTCGTTTATTCTAGTTGTGGTATATTGTTGTTCCTACCTCCGATAGTTTTAGTCGTGAGGTTTGGTTGGTGGTTTAGCATTGATTATATGGTTATAGTGAATTGTTCCTCCGGCATGTTATAGCCGCTGAGTGTTGTTTATCGTTGGGATTCATGCCGGCCTTGGTTGCCGATGGTTTGTTGTGCGTGTCTAATGTTGCCACGCCGAATTTTTGGGCCGAGAGATTTACTATCTCTTTGGTTGTTTTCATTCAGGAGCTTGATAACTCGGGTCCCATTATGGTTTTGCTTCCGCAGGTTTTAGGTTTTGATTTTTCTATATTGCCGTTATGGCTTTACCCTCCGGTTTTGAGCTTGTTGGCTCGTCTTTTGACTCGCACCATTATGCTTAGCAGGTGCTTGTCTGTCTCTTAGTTTGTCCTGATGGCACGACCTTGGGATCTCGTATTGAGATCCGGGTCGGGTCGTCACATCTTGAATCTTGCATCGCCCGGGTTACGATTCAGCCTTGACAAGGATGTTAAGGATTTAAGTGGGGGAGATTATAATATCCCCATCCCACATCGGGTAAGTGAGAATTGTGTGAGATATATAAGGTGGTCATGCATTACTACTAGGCACCAACATCATCCATGGACTTTTAGGTCAGCTTGTGGTGGGCCTGATGACCCAAGGTGTTGCGTGATCAGTGGGCCAGTGTGTGGGCTACACGTAGCGGACCGGACTTTTGGGTTCGAGGAGTGTGAGAACCCCGTTTTGAAACCCCCGTTGTCCGTATTTGAAAAACGACGTCTCTCAAGAAACAACTAAGCGTGTGGAATACGTCTGATCTCGTTGTGAACCCTAAAATATGTACGTACAGAGTCACCACCTCTATTTTGAAGTTTAAACAGAGAAAAACCAATTGTTCCAGAAAATATATAGGTTCAGAGGCTAGGTTATGAGTTGGGAAGGGCTTAGGCACCCAACTCGCCCTTTCGGTCTCAGTTTAGGGTTATAACATAAATTTAACATGCTTTTAAATTTATATAGTTTAGAAGAAGTATTTATTATATATATTTATATTGAAAATAACATTACTTTGTTTAATATTATTTGGGCATAATAGCAGGTGTGTATGTTTGCATCTAGACATTAAATATATATATGTACATTATCAAATTATATATAGCATGCATACATACATCATGTATTTATAGCATGCATCATTACTTTATTTATTTAATAACATTAATATTTACATAACATGCATGGTATTTAATATTCTACATTATTATTTATTTATATAGCATGCATATCATGATATGTTATATTAACGGGATAAACAGTAAATTGATACTTACCTCTTGTAGCGTGTAAGTCTGACCCGGTATATACGCCTAGGCTTTAGTCCACTAAAGTCTTCTTAATAGAGCGGTGACCAGATCATATGTCTCATCTTTTGATGCCATTGTTTCAATCCAAGTGAATTGTGAGTAGTCATCAACTACTACAAGTGTGTACTTGTCTCCAGAGATATTGACAGTAGTGATTGGTCCAAAGAGATCCATGTGCAGAAGTTGAAGAGGTCTGGAAGTTGACATAACAGGCTTTGGTTAAATTGTTGGATGAAGGTGTACTTCATGTTGTCTCTTGTATCTTGTTCTCCTTCCAAGTATTCTACAAGAGCTTCCTACATCTCTTTGGTAGATGTACACTGAATCACTTGTTGATAGGTGCTAGTGTCTAGAGAGCTTGTGATTATGTTTATAACTTTGCTGTCTAGCTCTACTAGCTTCCTTTCATCCTCTGCCCATTATGATTCTTCTTTATCAACTTCTGGAGGATTACCACCAACACTTGCAAGAAGATTTGCCTTCATTGGCACGTGACGTCCTTCTAGTACGTATTTCCATAGCCCGTTATCAATGGAGTTCATATGTTGCATTATCTTATCTTTCCAAACATCGAAATGGCCTTCGTCTAATATTGGGACGTGGTTTGCATTTGACGTAGGTAGCATATAATGTGTTTGTGCCATTGAATCTATCTCTAAAAAGGTTAATCTTGGAAAAACTAGTTTTCGAAGAGTTAAGCTCTGATACCAATTGTTAGTCCCAAAGGGCATAAAACTTGGCTAGAAGGGGGGGTTGAATAGCCTAGTTACACTTAAAAACTTTTTGTGAGAGTTCCTAAAAAAAGTACTAACAACCTATTGAAAAGGTTGAAGTAACGTAAGACTTGTAAGGAAGACAGAATAAGTCTGCTGGTGAAGCACTACCAGTTGACTTGGCTATTCACTGAAGTTTGATGCTCAAGGGAATAAGTTAAATAGCAAATAATGAAATCAAACAGTAAATATAAGAAAACAAAAAACATATGGATTTTGAGATGGTTCGTACTATAAAGAGTACTACGTCCACCACCAAAGCAGTCAACCTTGGATTTGAAAGGGCACTATGTTTTCCACTAGTTCTATTACAAAAATCTTTAATGGATCATATATAAAATATTTGACTTGTGTTTGGGGGGTGGGGAAGTGAATATCTGGGAAAACAGAATATCCACAGTGCTGAAGAGCAGTTAATGTGTGAGAACCCAAACCCATTACTTGTATAGCATTGTTATAACATGCTCATTATGTGCCTTGACATGTTAACTAGTTCATATTGTTGAAGTCATGCTTGCATTAGGTTGACTGCGATCATAGTCGCTTGTATGCCCTCCTTACTTGCATGCCTTGTTGTACTTGCTTCGTTTGATGCCTTAGTACTTGACTAAGTCCTAATAGAGCCTTAGTATCTTTCTAGCATGTTCTATAACTTCAATCTTGACCATTGTATGCTTGGTTGAGAGTTCGGAAGCATTGTTGCTTCGTTTGACCTTTTTGACTCTTAGGGTCTCTCGGTTTGCCTTCTTTTTGCCTCGTTTCATGTCTTGAGACTCGTGAGGTTATAACTTGAATCCTAGACCTTGTTTACTAGTCTTTAACATGATTAAGAATCTTCATTCATGCTTGTAGTATCCTCGTTTAACTAGCTGTTGAACCATTTAATGTTCATTGCGAGTTTCACCCTCTATTCCTCCTTGTTTCGGGTGATGTTTGGACCTGTTTCGGACGTGTTTTGAGTGTGTTAAACATCCCTAATGGTTTAGGGTTGCATTGGACACATTTAGGACTTGTTTTCAAGTCATTTTGGCCTTCCGTCTGAGCGCTCGCCCAGCCAAATGACTGAGCGAGTGCACAAAATCCAGCAACTCAGGAAAGGGAAAGGGGACTGAGCGCTCGCTCAGCCATCACCCTGAGCGAACGCCCAGCCTCAGTACAAGCAATACGAGATTTTCCATTTTGTGATTTTTGTCTTGAACCCTTGAATCCCATCCAACCCAATTCAAACCCCCTTGATTTGTGACCTCTTTAGGCTTAATTTCATTCCTTGGATGAGTTCTAATCAAGGGCCATCATTAATCAACCAATGGGAAGCTTAATAACCCAAGCATAGGATTGACCCTTTAGTGAGTTCATCATCTCCCCAAACACTATTGATAGTCATTTTCATCCTCCATTGTTATTTGCTGGGTTCTTAGAGAGAGAAAGTGAGCTTGAAGTTCCTCCACCTTGATTGCATGATTGCCGAAGATCCGGCCATCAGATTTTCGATTGGAGACCACCAAATCGAAGCCCTTGCTCCCTAGCTAGTTTCTTAATCCTTACTTATTTTGTCATCCAACCGTTTGATTTTGAACAATGCAAGCACTCAATCCCCTGTTTTTGTATGCTCAATATCAAGCATGCTCCCTTCATGATAGTCTCTAGATACATGCTCAAGAAGATATGCACCATGTTAATAACTTGAAATTCCTTAAGTTAATTTTCTGTAAATTTTGGGTTAATGACTCATAATTGGTAATTTGGACTTATGCCTAGAATTAAATCTATTCTAGAATGGATTTGGAATAACGTTTGTTCTTGGACTTGTTGTAAATTGTAACTTCAAAATGATGAACATGTTAGGGTTCACAAATTTGGGAACTTTGATCTTGATGGACTAAAAGTCATGAATGACTTAGTAGTCTAATTGTAAATGAATCGAGAACATAGAAAAAAGTAATGAAATGAATATAGCTTTCATCCTCTACTTGTAAATAATTTAGCGATAACTCAACGGAGTTGCACTTAGAGAGTCATTGAACAATACCTACTCTACGATCAATCCCTACGACGTTTAGAGTTCGATTGAATAATAATATAGCTTTCAAGAATTCTTATCGTGATTGATCTCATGCTTGATTTGTATATCATAGAGTAACATGCCTACTTGATTGGACGAGTCGCTCTTGTCGATCTCGCTCCCCTACTTGATTTATTATGTGAGTAAACATCTACTTGACTCGAACGAGTTCGCTCTTTTCGAACTCAACCCTTACTTGATTTTGTGTGACAAGTAAATATCTACTTGGCATACCATTAGTCCAGCTGGCATACGTGAACTGTCCAGATGGTCAACGATGCATCGCCGTCATGAATTGCGAGATTCATGGTAGTGATAGGTTGCCATACCATAACCGTGCACACACCCTTCACTACTGATCACAGAGGAGAAGAGTATCTTGTCGTAACCAATGGGCGCTTGGAACAATACTATCGTGGTCGATGTATCATACACGTGCATCTGACAAATACATTCAAGATAACCTTGTCTATTTCAGGTTTATGAAGCGGCACCGGTTCCATAACATATCCTTATCCTATGTGATTTACTTAAGCACTTATGTGAAAACAACGTGTATCGTGACATGAGAACTACGTGCTAGTATGATCTTGCTTGATAATCAAATATGATTACGTGCTATGTATGTCTTGCATTATATCCTGTCATTCATATTGGTGGCTTACAAAGTTTTTATGACTTACCCCCCTCCCTTTTACTATTTTAGATCCTAATTATCCAGGCCCGTCTAGTTGAGGTTGCTCGTCCGCTCTTGTCCGTGATCGCTTGCCTAGAGATGGTAGCGTTGGCTCTTTTGGTTTCTCTTTTGCAAGGATGCTTGGGTTAAAGCAAGTCATTTAGACTTCGCTTGGGAATGTGTAATTGTAGTAGCTTGTACTTGTTGTAGACTAAGACTTATGGTACTACTTATGTTCCTAGTTGTTTGCCGGCACTTGTAGGCCGAGCCTTGCTTGCACGTACTGGTTCACTTGTTAAGACTTCCGCTGAGCATCCCATTAGCTCTTATTTACTTTTGTAGTTTCTCCAGCGTGTTTAGCCGTCGAGGTGTATATATATTAGCATGAATTGTTTAGTTGTTGGGTTTCGGTTGTAAAATCGCCAATGACTTGGTTTACTTGCTATTAACTGCTATATCAAGTTCCAAAGTTTTAAATTATTCTGGCTTTTTAGTGCCGAGTTGTACTACGTGTCCATTGTTGCATCACGTCAGTTTTGATAATTGAGTCCTCACATGCTTGTCTTGTCCATTATTTGGACGGCACGACCCGCGATCCCTCCTCAGGGTTGGGGTTGGGTTGTCACATAACGAATACAACAAGATGAAGTAAATATGTAGCAATGAAAGTGCAGTCTTCTTATTGTTGTTGAGGACTTCGTTGATCCGTTTATGATCTCTTGAATGCACTGAGTAAGATGACTTGATGTTGTTGAATAAGTTCAGAGCATTGATTTTTCAAGTCTTAAATGGTAGAATTTATATGCAAGCATCCTTGAGACCATTGGAGAAGACGAAGTGAGTAACAACTCTATTAGGTTGGATGCATTAAATGCAAGGAGCTGTGCTGTTGACTTCTTCTTCAATTGGAGCTGATCAGGGTATGGAGAAGAACAGTTACTGAGATGGGCAGGTGAAAGACAAACAGAGTTGCAGACCTGCAGTAGTTGGTACAATCTGTACGTGTTAGACTGTGTACCTGCTCTGTCCAGTTCAGGAGGCGAAAGTTTTCATTCTTCGGAAAAGCTAGAAAGACGTGTTCCTTGGATTCAGGAGTCAATTGATAAAGGATTAAATTCAAACTAATATTGTATAAATATCTAAATTAATAATCTTATTGATAAGTGATGAGCTGGACATCCTGATAAATGTCATACTGCTGGTCAAAGGCAGACAAGGTCTACTGGTGAAGCCTTAACTGAAGTCTTCTAGTTAGGACAACCGAAACCTGTGAAATCTAAAAAAAAACTATTCTAAAGGCAAAGTTATATGCACAGTTTCCAAGCTAACTGGTACGCATCCCATTTAGCCACTAAGTATAGAACGTAATGTAATATATGAGCAAATGCAAATCTAAGATACAATGAGAAACAACAGATACCACAAAAAACACCAAGTATGTCGAGGAGTTTTCGGGTAACCAAAATAAGGGCAAGCATCAATCACACGAATCAAATTTCAGAATTTTAAAATGAGATTCAAATTTTGTTACCACTAAAAGTTTTACCTCCCAATTGAATTGGGCAACTAAAGCAAGGTTAATCCAAACACCCTTAACAAGAGAAAACCCATTCACAAACAATCTAGCTTTAAATCTATCAAATTCAGCCACACGAGTGGGCACCAAAATCTAAGAATGGTTCACATGCAAAGCATAAATATTATCAAATAAAACTTTCAACCAATCACTAGGATTTCCAGATTTTAAAGCATTTTTGTAAATCTTGGGTTCATGCACATTGTTAGAAGAATCAAACATACAAAACATAAATGATGAAATGTGAAAATTGTTAACAAAAGGTCTAGGCCTACCCCTAGCAAGTTGATAGTCACCTAAATTTTGTTCAATTTCTTTATCAACAATTTCAAGATTAGCAAGCCGAGTTTCAAGATTTTCCACAATTTAAGTTTGCAGACAAAGACTCACATCAAGAGAAATCAACACATAGGGTTGCTCCACTGCAATCGGAACCGGGGGAGGAGGTGCATCAATAGCAAGTAAAGGTTGAGCAGGTAGCAAGAAAGGAAATACAGTTTCATCAAATACTAAATCCCTACAAATGATAACTCTCTCAACCACAATCTATACTCTCTCACCCTCTTTATATACCCTAAGAAAACACAATGAACCGACCTAGGCTCAAGTTTGTTATTCTCTCGATGAACATATGCAGCACAACCAAAAACATCCAAGTTTGAAAAAATCAATTTCACAACCGAAAAACACAAATTCAAGACATATACCATCAAGCAGGATAGAATGAGACCTATTGTTCACATAGGCGGCGGTAACAACCGCCTTTCCCCAAAAGCCTATGAGAATACATGATGAAGTAAGCATGACCCTCACCCGTTCTAACAAAGTTCTACTCATACGCTCAACAAGTTGGCAAGTGAAAGATTTTTCATGATCAATCTCACTCTCAATACAGAATCTCTCGAACTCACCATTACAAAACTCGAACCCCTTATCCGTCCTATGTTTCTTGATTTTCTTACAAGTTTGATTTTCAAGTTTTAAATTTGTCAAAAATATCACTTTTATCTTGCATTAGGAATACCCAGACTTTCCTTGAAAACTCATCAACAATAGATAAACAATATCTATTCTCACCATGTGAGAGCACACACAAACAGGGCCGGCCCTGAGCATAGGCTCACTAGGTAGCCGCCTAGGGCCCCCGATTTTTTACACCAAAAAGGGGCCCCCTAATCTCACTTTCTACTTCATAAATAAATAATAATTTGATATGAATGATTATTTTGTTAATTAATCAATAGTTTAAATTTTTAGATTTTGTTTACTCTCCCCGTCTCAAAATTATTGTCATGTTTTCCTTTTTTGAATGTCCCAATTTTTTGTCTAGTTTAAAAGTTTTTTTTAGGACAACATTTTTATCGTTCGATTTTTAATTGTTCCTCCAACTTTAATTATGAGTCACATGAATATGGACTTTAAAGAATACCACACATCATACCAATATTAATAATGAAGTCAATTGTTTTTCATTAATCAATGTGTCGGATCAAACAAGACAACTTTGAGACAGAGGGAGTATTTTTTATTGTGAATAATTTTGTGTTTAAATATTTATTAGTTAGTGTGTCTATGAAAGTGTATTGTTTATTGATTTCTTTTTTAAAATGTCTAACGTTTTGTTAGCTTTTAAAATAAATTAAAAACATGGATGTGAGAAAAAAAAAAAAAACAAAACGAAAAACAATTGATATGGTCTCAAACCAAAACTTTTAATATTTTAACATGTATATCGTTGGGGCCCCATTTATTGAATTTTGCCTAGGGCCCTCAAAATCTTAGGGCGGGCACTGCACACAAAGGACCCCACACATCCCCATGAATCAACTCAAGATGATTTTTGAAAAAGAATTTTTCTAGAGGGGGAGGTGAAAAGCTAACACTATCATGTTTACAATTCAAACAAGTATCACATAAAGGTACACAAGAAATCATATCATCACCAAAAAATCCATTTTTTTGGTAGAATTTCTAAGCCCTTATTACTTAAATGTCCAAGTCTTTTGTTCGACAAATCTATTTTTTCATCCTTAAAAACATTTGTTTGATTTTCAGTAAAAGACACAGGGACAGTATTGTAAGATGTAACACCTGGGAACTCCATGTGCTCCTTACCCTCAGGTTAGACTGTTTGTGCGATACCTTGAGTGTTTGGTTAGGTTAAAGATGTAACCAATACCCTTATGTTGATCGATTTGAATTCGTTAACTTGCTAGGGTTGCAAGTTGTAACTTGGTGTGGTTGGAAACTCAACTAGATTGAGGGTTAACTTGTATGGACTTGTTCGTGACCTTGGATGAGACCCTAGGTCTTTGTTTGATCTTCGTCCGATTATATCGACATGATCTACTTCATAGGAGAAGTATTCTTGAGTTGGACATGTGTTGGTGATGAGCGTTGCATCGCTTTCGTCTCCGTTTGTTGATTTGAGTTCGAGTGAGTTAATGTCTCGTTCCTTTCAGTTTAGATACTCTTAATCATTGTACAACTTCGTAGAAGGGTTCGATCCTATTCTTGATTTCCTTGACTTGCTTGGAATCTCATATTCTTGCCCGTCGAATCGTTGTTTCATTAGTTACTTCAATTGTTAGCTTTTGTTCTTTGTTCCGATTTTATTCCAAGTTATGTTTTGCGTGAGTATTTTTTTTTTATTAAAATGCTAGATTTTTATAAAAGGGAAAATAAGGAAAACAAGCTAAAGGGGGACAACCAACCTTACCCTTAAAAAGGGGGACAAAGGAGCCTTAGGTTGTTTGGGGTTGAGTTAGGGGCACTTTGGACTTGATGTCAAGCCATTTTCTCTTCTCCAGGCCATGCGCTCACCTAGAAAAAGGACCAAGCAACCGCATAGTTTCCAGTAGGTTGTGTGGCTGGAAAAATCACTAGGCGCTCGCCTAATGATAAGGACTAGGCGACCGCCTTGGCCTGATTATGCTCTGAGTTGTTTTGTGATTTTTGATGTACAATACTTATTCTACCCCCAAATAAACCCTCCCGTTCACTCATGATCACCCATTTGAGGGAATTTTGGTACTCTAAACCCTTATAACATCTGGAACCCTCCTTCTCCCCCTCATTTTTACTTCCTTAATCCGTGAGAAAGAGAGAGAGAGGTGTGTGTATGTGTTCTTGGTGAGTGAGTGTGTGTTTTATCGATTCCTAGAGCTACGGGCATCCAATTGACGAGCTGAGACCGTCATTGTGAAGCCCTCGACGAATAGAGCCTATCCCTTTGGGTTTGCTTTCATTTTCCTTGCTTTTTAAGACTCGATTAAGGTACGTTACTAAACCCACTTCTTTCCCTCTCTAGCTTATTTTGATGCTAGGTTGTTAGAGATATGTTCCCATGCTTTGGGGAGTTAATACATGTTTAGATTACATGCTTATGAGGGGTTTTGATTAGTGAACATGTGGGATTGGATTAAAATGGGTTTGTGGAGTTTGTTGAAGTGATTTGGAAGCAAATTACTTGTTGGTGGATTTAGAAACCCGGATGAACTTAGAAATCACGAAATAATGCTTTGCCCTAGAAATTGGGAACTTGTATTTTGACTCAACGGAGTCCATTATGTATTTAAGATGTTATTGTGAACCCTAGGATGAATTCCTACGACTTTTCGTGTTCTCAGGTCTCCTTTTCGAGATCTTGAGAATTGGTCGGGTGAGACCGAATGGGTGGTTTGTAATGAGAGATGGTTTAGGGATCCAATTGAAGTCCTTGGATGATGTTAGTGTGAATTTATCACAAGTCATCAGGTTTTATACAGTTTGGGTATTGGATTTCGAATGGTGACTCATTTAAGTCTTTGGTTGGGCATGATAGTGCGTTGACTTGATAGACGGTTGAATGATGACCTTGGGTGTTTGTGGAAGGCTTGGGAGCGTAGTTTAATGATTGTCCCATGATATGTATTAAGAATGTGACTTGTTAGAGTCCTTATTAAAGCACGATAGTGCATGGTTGTGTTTGAGGGTCGAGTTACGATCCTAGGATGATTATGGGAGATTTGGGAATGTGATTAAACAACCGTTCTATTAGAATTGTCGAGAGTGTACCCATTGGACACTCGGTGATTTAAGACTAAATATTAGTCTCGAATTATAGGTTAATGCCATTAAAGAAGTAGACTTAAGTTGGTTGGGTTTCGATGGTCGGGCCTTGGACGCCATCTCATTCATATTAAGAAAGTATTATGGGACTTAGCGTGGGAACGACTCGAGTAAGAATTATTGAGTTTAGACTCAAAAGATTCTATTACAGATTTGTTTAACATGTGAGTAAAAAGTGTTTGAATCATTCGAAATTTGAGACAGGTTAGTCTTGGTTGGGTTGATCTGTGAGGTCATGTTGTGTTTGTGCCCAAATGACACCTAGACTTAATAAGTCTTTGAGAATGAATATGTTTTGGGAAGCTTAACTAATCTAGTAAGCCATTTAGTTGAACTATGAGAGTGCGGTATTATGTTGACTTAGAATAAGCAACTCACGAGAATTATATTGAGGGCGTGCATGTTAGGGCTCGGATTATTAGTAGACTACTTTAGAGTCTTTATGAAAAGATATGAAGGTAAATCGACGAATGGACAACCATTCCAGTCGAGATGTTATTAAGTGTACTCAGTGGGCACTTATGAGAGTTAAATAATTATAGTCATGTTACACTTTGAGCGTGGGTTTGAGTGTATAGATGTATATGCTATGAGAGAAAGGACTAATAGAAGTCCGACATGAAATGAATTGGGAAACTAGGGTATAGTCTTGTTTTGGAAATTGTCGTGGGGTTAATTTAGTAGTCTTGATGAGTTTGCATTGAGGATCTTTGGAGACCTCAAGGGATAATTGTTTAGACTATATATATATATATATATATATATATATATATATATATATATATATAAGTCTTGGTATGTGGTTTGAGGTTAGATACTTACGACCTTGGTATGTTTATGTTTCGGGATCATTGTAGACCTCAATGAATAATGATTGTTTTTAGACTAAATAACTAGTCTTGATATATGGATTGAGGTAATAATTAATTAGTCACCTCGGTATAAGTGAGTATTTATTCATGACATAGATGTGCATGATTGTGATATAGTAGTAGAGTGTGAAACCTACTTGGTTTGGATTGATTGGGAACTCAATCCGGATTTGTGAAGTTTATGTTTGAGAACCTTTAAGAACTCAACATGTGTATGGTTGATAGACTAAATAACTAGTCTTGCGATGTGTGTTATACTTTCAAAATACATGTATGTATGTGATATTAATTACCTTCTAGTATGTGTAAGGTAATATGCTTAAGTAAGAATACTAAACTATTTGGTTTGGACAGGGTGATCGGATAGTGGAGCCTTGTTGAGTTTTGGTTTTGATAAGGTTGTCACGACTCGACCCAGATTCCAACACGAAATCCCAAGGTCATGTCGCTGAAATTAACCTAAGAAGAGGACAAGCACTTTGTTAAATAGTAGTGCGAGTCGAACAGTCGAGCTAACAAGCTCTAAACATGAACATAAAGCCGTGCTAAAATACGGGATTTCAAAAATTGAATTAGCGGAAGCAATAAGGAAATGAAGTCCCGAGCTATGAAGCTCGAAACCAAAGCTAAAGAAACCAATAGAGACATTATCTCTCAAAGGGGGAAAAACAAAACTCGCGTGTCGCAACATTGCTGACGCTGAACAAACCATCAGCACTCCAAGCCGACGTTTCAACAAAGAACCAACCTGATATAACAATTACCCACGGCTAAAGTATATCGGGGTTAACCAACAACTATAACAATTTAGAATTAAAAAAAACCCCAAAGCTACTGCGTGCCAGAGAGACAACTGAAATAAATACTAAAACCACGAACAAGGCACGACACAACACGTCGACCCAAGAAAGAACCAATACAAATACTCAAGTATCTACCCAACCGTAAAGTCTAGATAACTTTACAAAATCGATCTCACAAGAATAGCAAAGTATACAATATATGTGATGATGCTAAAAAGAAATAGGACTCCACAAGCTACTACTCGGGGAAGTCTACTGCTACTAGCACGAACCACACAATCTAATCTCTATCTATCGATCAGCTGGGCTCTGCCATAGTCACGATCTACTCGACCTCAACACGGCTACCAATTTACTGCAACTAGAAAACAAAGTACGAAATGAGTCATAATGACCCAGTACGCTACTACAAGAGATATGCAACATATAATTATGTAACATAAAAATAATCATGGTGTCATTTTACAATTGATAGAAAACTCGTGAAGAGACGTTGTATCGTTTTGATATTCCATAAGATAATCATTTCTTCTTACTTACTGAACCGTCCAAATGAACCAGGGTATAATTCCCTGTTCAAACACAAATCAAACGAATTAGAAAGTAGTTTTCATAAAAACATCATATGCAAGTATATATATATATATATACAAATGAAGTTGTTCACATAATCATCATGTATAAGTGTGCATATTTATATAAATACACTTCAAGTCTCTCAATAACATTAATCAATACAAACATTGTCAATAGGATCTCATGTTCAATTAACATTTTGTTATCACATAAGTGCCCATAGGAAGCCACATAAAGGATTGAGATACCAAATCACTGTCGTCGTATTGCTCTTGCAATCACAACTGTTAATCATGTCGTGCCAGTGATACCCCAAATAGTGGTATCAAAGTACCGAGCGGTATCACCTCAAGGGTGGCGCCTTTCCCAGTCATATAGTTCTAGTCAAATGCACCCTTTGGTTACGCAGGAGTGGACTATGGAACTACGTCCCCACTGCGGCCAACAGTGGAAGGGTGTGTGAACCGTATCCGGTACGGCGATGCATAGCGATCACGAATCCCATAACTCGTGAAGACGATGCACCGTCCCACCTTCAACGTAAGACTTAACAAATGCCAGCTGGACTCATATGCAATGCACAAATAGATGTTTACTTGCCATGAAATCAAATAGGGACCAAGCTAACTCGTCCAATGCCAAGTAGGGTATTACTCTACTATAAACTCTTGATTATGCACATCATTGTAATAATCATTAAATCACGTTTGAAGCTCAATTGAGTCGCAAAAGAATAAGTGGCAAGTTATACATACTAATCAAATCAAGTTCCAAAATCTAGTAATCTAGTCAAATGGAATCTAGTTAACATAGGATCTCACCACAATCCCTGTAAGGTTCAATTGTTCCTTAGGCTCGACTTCGTTGAGTCTTTACTACAATTCCAACCAAATAGGGTATAAATGCTATATGCATTTGTAGCCCTTCTATGTTCTTGTTTAAGGCATAGCTAGGTTCTCGTTCCATTAAGGAACCCTAGTTCGCGTATCAATAAGTTAAGTAGAAGATGAAATCCTAAGTTGATTAATATCAAATCAAGCCCTAGTTCAATTCAAGTTCATAATCCCACCTATTAGTAGATCCCAAATTTCAATGCAAGTTAACAACCCAATAGTAGAACATGCATGAAGGCAAGAAACACTATATGCTTTATAAGTCATATTCATCAAGTATGGAGAATCAATCCTCAACAAGTATCACAATTATGCTTTCATAATTCATAATATCTAATAAGCATAGATGTTTGTTTCTAGTATAAATCCAAGTTAAGTTCTTAACTTAACATATTGTCCAAGACTAAATCACATATTGTCCAAGACTACTACGTTAGTTTAGGGTCATTAAATCATTTATATTATAAATAATAAACGCATCCTAGAATCATAATTCATCCTATTGTTCAAAATCCATAGTAGTCCATGAATTAAAAAAAAACTATCCTTAACAAGTTCAAATATTACAAATCACTCTGCGCAACAATCTTGCTAATTGCATTAAAAATTCCTCTCAACTCCAAATGTCATGAATCTTACTCATTCAGAAACTAGGCACTTTAAACTATAACTTAGCCTTTTAAATAACTTCATTCGGACTTGTATTCATCAATCTATGATTATATCAAGATCAAGCTAATAATCTATTTTTCTGTTATGATTATTCTGCCCAGTCAACTTATTAATTCGACCATTAATTTCACACAACTCCAAATTTCATGAATTTTATATATTCATAAACTAGACTCTTGGAAATATAATTTAACACTTTAAAGTACTCTATTTGGACTTGTATTCTTCAAAATACAGCCACCTCAATTTCATGTTAAAAATCTGGTTCCTTGTTGTGACTCATTCTGCTTAGTCAACTTATAAATTCAACCATGAATCACTCACAATTCCAAATGGGGGGATTATTGCCTAGTCTGAAACTAGACTCTTGAAACTATATATTTCCATTTTAAAATACTCCAATTGGATTTGTAGTCATCAATTTATGATCACATGAAGATCATGTTAATAACAAGTTCCTCTTGTTCAGACTCACTGTCGCAGCCATGGTTCATGATTCAAAAAATACTTCCCCAACTTGAAAATTTATGAAAATTTACAGATCATTACATAACATACACATGACCAACATATAATATTTTTAGGTAATTACATGTAGTAGATTAGTACCAGTAGTTTTCGTAAAACAACCCAAAATTAGGACTGAATCGGTGAGGTTTCTTCCTAATTGGTGAAATCCTAAATTAGTCATCTCATTGAAGTATTCAATTGCAACAAGTCCATGGTCATTAGTTGTTTCAAATCATGTTTAGAACACTTTTAAAGCTATACACAAAACCAATTTATGAAGTCTAGAGGGCAGCCCCAAAATTTCCAGAATTTAATCCTAATATGATTTTTTTTTTAAAGTTAACAATTGCAATTAGTTCCTTCACAAGAATTACTCTTAATGTAAGACCCCGAACCTTCGTGTATTTGACTTTCTCGTTTTGCTTTCCGTTGAACCGTGACCTCACTTACTAAACTTGAGGAAAGAACCTTGATTTGTGTAGGTAGGCTATCTAGAAGCCAATACCTTAATTCCATATGTTTCATAGACTTTAACTAGTTAAAGTTACAAGTCGTATACCGATGCTGTTCGTTACTTGACTCGGTTGAGAGTTTTCTCGCGTAGTGTGAGAACCCAAAGCCCTTTACATGTATAACATCATTATAGCATGTTTATTGTATGTCTTAACATGCTAGAGACTTCATTGCATGCTTTGTTGTTAATGCATTGAGTGTTTGTCTTAGCATGTTAGCACTTAACTATGTCTCATTGGAGTCTTAGTACCCTGCATATGAGATTTATAATGTTCATCTTGATCATAGTATGCTTGGTTGAAAGTTTGGAAGCTTAGTTGCATCGTTTGAGTCTTAGGGTTTCTCGTATTTGCCTTCGTTGCTTGTATTGTTTGTGCTTTCAAATTGCGAGAAGTTCATTTAAGTTCTAGACCAAGTGTACTAGTATTTCTCATGCTTGCACAATCAATGTTCATAGATTTGTTGCATTTGGAAATAAGATGACCAACATATTACTTCACAGATTCAGTCCTGTTTTTGGGCGAACTTCGGGAAAATTCTGGTACCAATCTACTAAAGAGAATTTTCTAAACATTTATTATGTTTTACCTTAATATGTTAGGATACTCCCTATAAAATTTGGTAATTTTCCAAGGTGTCTAAGTACCTCATTTAGGTCTTGACTTACGGCTGTGCCAGAATTCTATTTTCAGGAAATCAGCTTCAGTACTTGATTTTGTTGTAACTTTATTTTGATGAATATAAGTCCAAATTGAGTAATTTAAAATTCTAAAATATAGTTTAATGAGTCTACTTTCAGAAAAATAAAAAAATCACCTCATTTGGAGTTGTGACCGATTTATGGTCGATTTTACAAGATCGACTGTCCAGTAACAACAATCTGGAAGCAACTTGGGAAACAAAGTTCTGGAGACCTTGCGGAGGCAAGGTGGAGATGACCTTGCGACCGCAAGGTCATCAGATATTCATTTACGGGTTTTTTGTTTAAGTTTTGGTTGAAGATCACCAAGCCCTTGCCCCTTGGCCGCCTTTAGTGACTCAAGCCCTCATTGTTGACTTAGTCCAAGCCTCCTAAACCCTTGGATGATGTGCTATCAATGGCTAGCAAGCCATATAACCTCTTTCACTTAGATTATGGTTTAGTTGAGATATATAAGCCTTTGTTCAGCCATTGGTGATCACCAAGCTCCATTGTTGCTGAACTTGAACTCCATTTTCGTCCTTGGGAAGAAGCCCAACTTGTGTGACCATTTGCCGGAGTTCCGGTGACCCGATCGGCGATCCGAGACCGACGAATCGAAGGCCTTGCCCTCCTCTTCAACAAACCTTGGTTTATTATTCCTTCTAACCATTATTCATAGGCTTAAGGTACGTTTGCAATTCCCGGAAAATTCATGTTAAATATTATGACATGCCCCCTTCATTAATGTTGTTCTAATCATGCTTAGGATGATTTCTAGTGAAGTAGAATCCCCCAATTCAACTTATGAAATGTATGTAGGATTTTATGATTCCTATATGAAGTTATGATTTTGACTTTGTGCAAAGCATGAATGTTGTTCCATATGTGCCTAGGATCAACTCTTGTGAAAGAATATGTTTCAATTGTAGGTTTAGCAAAATCGACAATTCTAGGGTTTGAAACTCGGAATTTGGTTTATGGCTAGTTTAAGATCATGAATGGTTTAGTTATTAAGTTCTAAATGAACGGAGAACATAGAATTGAGCAATGGGATGCATTTAGTATCTATGCTCCACTTGGTTGAATTTTAGAAATGACTCACCGGAGTTGAGATTAGGGAGTTATTGAAATGCATTAGTTTACGTGAATTTGATCCCTACGACGATCCCTACGATGTTTGTAGTTCGTTAGACTAATGTATTAGTTTACGTGAATTTGGGATGAATTGAAATGCATGTTTGATATGTGTGGTTATAAGACTCAATCGAGTTCTTATGCGGTTTATATGATTGTGTGAAAGAAATGCACAATTGAGAGGATTTGGATTGGGACTATCTTTAGTACTCTATACATGGAGTCTACTTGTGTAAGTCGCTAGGATGACCATGTTGTTATCTAAGACTCACCGGTATGGTTTGACCTTACGGGTTATTACCGCTCTAGTGTTGCGTAAGTCTTTGACTACTATCGACTTTTGTGTTATTGAATGAGTTACTACTCTAGGAAGAGTTTAGTAAATGAATTCATGATCCTAGACTAACGGAGTAGTCTTGGATAGTACATAACAGACTGATGGTTAAGTTGTGACTTTGCTGAATTTCATAAGTGAATGTGGAATACTGTGTATATTTTATATTATGACTAAATGCATGATTACCTACATTGTCAAGAATTGATTCTTCTACGTGTTTCTATGATATGACTTATGAGCATATTGAATGTATTTGCCTTCGTGCCTGATCTGTTCTACAGTTAATGAATTGTGGTGAACTTGGATTCTACTAGTAAGTGGAATTATGAATCAAAATTGAACTAAGCTTGATTTCACAATAATCATCTTAGGCTTCCCTTATATAACTGACTTGGGACTTTGAACTAAGATTCTTAAATGGAACGAGAACCTTGTTATGCCTCAAATGAGAACATAGAAAAGAGTCTTGGAACACATATAGTGTTCAAACTCTATTTGTTGGAATTGTAGTAAAGACTCAACGAAGTCGAGTTAAGGAACAATTGAATCTTACGAGGATCGTGGTGAGATCCTATGACAATTATATTCCATTTGATTAGATTACTAGCTTTTGGGATTTGAATCGAATAGAGTGAACAACTTGACACTTATGATTTAGAGACTCAAATGAGCTCCTATTATGGTTTTGTGATTATTGTAACAATGTGCATAATCGTATGAGTTTAGTAGGTCATTATATCTACTTGAGAATTAGCAAGTAAACATCTACTTGTGCATTGCATGTAAGTCCAACTGTCATTACTTGAGTTTTCATGATGATGGTGGGACGAGGCATTGTCTTCACGAATTATGGGATTCGTGTTTGCAATGTATCGCCGTACCGGATTCGGGTTTCACACACACCTCCACTGCTAGCTACAGTGGGGAAGTAGCCCCTTTTGTCGTAACCAATTGAGCACATTGGCTAGTGCTATTTTCCTGAGTAGAGAGCTCGGTACTTTGGTACCTGAACACGGGTATCACTGGCACGATATGATTAACAGTTGTGATTGCAGGAGCAATACGACGAAAGTGATTTGGTATCTTCTCTATCCTTTATGTGGCTTACTATGGGCACTTATGTGATAACAAAGTGTTAGTGAACATGAGATCTTATTGACCATGTTTATGTTGGTTGATGTTATATGGAAGACTTGAAATGTGTATATACATATGCACACTTATACATGATTATATGGGAGATTTGATATGTATATATAGAGATATACATATTGATATAGGTGTATATATATAAATATGCACCCTTACACGTGGTAATACTGTGAATAGCTTGATTTGTATATATAATGATATGTATACTTGCATATGATGTTTTGTGGGAACTACCTTCTAATTAATTTGATTTGTGTTTGAACAGGGAATTACACCCTGGTTCATTTGGACGGTTTAGTAAGTAAGAAGAAATGGATATCTTGTGGAGTATCGTAACGATACGACGCCTCTTCACGGGTTTTTCTGTCATTTATAAAATGACACCTTGGTTATGTTTATGTTACATAGTTATATGTTGCATATATATTGTAGTAGCGTACTGGGTCATTATGACTCATCCCGTACTTGTTTCTAGTTGCGATGGCGATAGTTTGCACCGAGGTCGAGTAGATCGTGGTAGCTGGTCGATAGATCGAGATTAGATCGTGTGGTTCGTGTTTGTAGCAGTCGACTTTCCCGAGTAGCAGCTTGTGGAGTCCTGTTCCTTTATGGCATTATCATTGATGTCCTGTACTTTGTTACTCTTGTGAGATCGACTTTTTGTAAAGTTATTTAGACTTTACGGTCGGGTAGAATACTTGAGTATTTGTATTGGTTCTTTCTTGGGCCGACGTATTGTGTCGTGCCTAGTCCGTGGTTTTCGTATTTATTTCAGTTGTCTCCCGGGCACACAGTAGCTTTGGGGAATTTCCTTATTCTAATTTTTATAGTTGTTGGTTGACCCCGGTATGCTTTAGCCGCTGGGTATTTGTTATATCAGGATTGATTCTTTGTTGAAACGCCGGCCTAGAGTGCCGATGGTTTGATTAGGATCTGCAATGTTGCGGCACGCGAGTTTTGTTTTTCCTCCTTTGAGAGATAATGTCTCTCTTGGTTTCATTGTCGTTGGTTTTGGGCTTCATAGCTTGGGACTTCTTTTCTTATATTGCTTCCGCTGATTCGATTTTTGAAATACCGTATTTTAGTGCGGCTTTATGTTCATGTTTAGAGCGTGTTAGCTCGACTGTTTGACTTGCACTACTGTTTAATAAGTGCTTGACCTCTTCTTAAGTTAGTTCTAGCGGCATGATCGATGTTTTATTTAATCTTTTTCCTTGTAAGTGAACAAGACTATTATAGAATAGTATTGGAAGCAAGGGTCGAACCCACAAAGACAAGTGATCACGAACAATGCAATTATTGATAGCAAATTATTAACCTAAGGGGGTTTTTATGTTTAATTCTACTCTAAACTACTAGTTATAGATGTTTAACTAATTAGACAGTAATAACATATATGAAGATCTTATGGTGAGTGGAAATCTAGGATTCTGGGTTTCACTTATATCTCCTTTATGTTCAATTCATAATAATGTCATTCAATGTCTTGGGTTCGTTCACTAAAAATAGATATAGCCTGTTGAACAATTGGTTCAGCCTCCATCCTCGCAAAATTCATCCATTCTAAATCCTAAGCACAGGAACTGTTAATCTAACTGTCACATAGATTTATGATCTATCTGTCACCTAGATCATGTAAGAACCTGGTCCTAACTTATCACTCTCGTGCATCGATAGGTCCAATTTATTGTGTTGGTGAGCCGATTATGCGACATATGCACTTGGTCATGCAGTTATCCGCACCTCTAAGCCTTTATTATTTGCGATTACATTCATTTGTTCAAAGCAAAATAATATAGGGGTTGATAAACAACACAATCAACAAGCATTGAATAGACATATATATAAGAATCAAAACATAAATTCGATACAAGTTACCTCCCACCTCCTAGATTATGGATGATTTAGTTCATCATAGACAATGAACAGCACATGGAGATGATTGGATACATGATTCGATCTTCAATACTTGGAATTACAGAACCTAACTATGTTATACAATCTAAAACTACCTAAAATCTATGAAAAGAGAGCTTCCAGCCGTTCTCCTTCGTCTTTTGCTCGGCATCTGGCTTCTATATATACTCGGGAGTTGTGATTGGATCGAATGACTGTGTGAAAATCCGAATAGGTCGCATTCTGCCCACCTTGCGATCGCAAGGTCTTTGGATACTGCAAGGTCTCCAGTGTGTCTGGCCGTTTGATTCCTTTGTTGCTTCTTTTTATGACGAGTACTGCCTACCTTGCGGTCGCAAGGTCTGAGGCACCTTGCGTCTGCAAGGTGTCCAGTGTTGACAATCTTCATTCTTTCTTTATTTCATCCTTTTTGGCCCTTCTTGAAATGGAGTTTCACGTATTTTCACGAATAATCCTGAAACTTACAAAACTCACCGAAAACATATATTAGTAACCAAAAGCCTCGTGAATTAGCATAATTTAAGTCATAGAAGTATATAAAATCGACGTATAAAATACATCGATCACGGCACGACCTTGGGATTTCGTGTTGGAATCCGGGTCGGGTAGTTACACTTAAGCACAATTAGAACCACATTCATGCTTTACCCAAACCCAAATTAATAACTTAACAAAGCAGCCCCATAATTTCTAGATTTATAACTTGTTGAAATGAAGGTTTCTACATCACAAGAAGTCTTCCTAAGCATGTATACTTGTAGACACCCCAATTTCGTACCCCTGATATGTGACATGACATAAAATATCAAGACCTGTTAAAACATTAACAAATGTCAAGTTACAGGGTCAAAAGTGCAAAAGGACAAAGCAGGATGCGCAAAAGGACGAACTGCAGGGACCAAAGTGCTCAAAAATTGCATAGTTTGAAAAGTGGGCATGGCCACCATGCAATTTGGGCATGGCACCCAAATTCATGGGCATGGCGCCCAAATTCCTTTCTTCTGCACACAGTGCTCCATTCATTTTCCGTAAAACACAATTTCGCCAGCGCAGTGTATAATCAAATGATGCATGAAGAAGGAATTTTATTTCCTTCCGTGTCCTTGTTTCAGCCTATAAATAGAGGCCTTCAGTCCATCATTCAGCACACCTTTCCTTCGTAAAGCTTCTCTGCGTTCTCGTTATGCTGGAGAAATAGAGAGCGACATGAGATAGTGAGTGATCACCTCAAAAAGCCTCAAAACCCTGTCAAACCTCCTCCAAACACAAAACCAACCGGTAGAAGTGAGCCTTAGCCCCCCAACTAGGTATCCACCCTTTTTCCCCGGTCCAAAAATCGTGGAAAGAGCAGTTGCTCTGCCTGATTTAAAAGGCCAAATCAGCCAGAAATAAGCCGTTATTCTGCCCGATTTCAGCCTACCTCAAGCCAACAAACAACCAAACACAAACAGTTACTCTGCCCAAATCCCGAGGCCGAAAGTAACTTTCAGAAGCAGTCACTCTGCCCGAATCTTCACAACACACAACAACACATAACAACAAAAAAGACTCCCTCTCCCTGAAGGACAGAGCGAGCACACCTTAGGCTGTCAGTGAGTTTTTATTTTTAAAGCTTTCATTTGTAAAAGTATTATTTCCAATCCGGCCCAATGTAGATATATAAACAGTTGTGCTGCCCGGATTTAGTTAGAAAATAGTACTAAATGTAGCCGTTATTATGACAAAATATTTTCAAGTATATTTGTAATTATTTGTAAAAGAGACAGTTGCAAGTCTGTAAATAATGTAGATGTAACGGATGTATTTGTAGGCAGTTAATGCTTTATTTATCTGTTAAATAAATATAACAAAAAGCATACTTTAGCCAAAAACTGTTTTGAGACCGAAAGGGCGAGTTGGGTGCCTAGCACCTTCCCAACTCGTAACTTAGCCTCCGAACCCGTTTTCATTATCTCTGGTTTTCTTTTTGGTTTTGCTTTATTTATTCCTTAAAATAAAGATGACGACTCTAAAACATTTTGGATCCAGTGGGGCCTCGCAACATCTCTCCTTGCACTTTTCCGTTTTCCCCTAAAAAAGGGAAAATGAGAATGGAGAGGTGATGTATTCCTATGTCCTGGTATCCCCTAAATAAGGGATAACTTGACGTAGAAAACCCAAAGCACTCATAGTGATCCGAGATAGGCCATAAGGCTATTTTCATAAAATCCATAGTGGGGGCGCTGCAACATTCCTTCCTTGCACTTTCACGTTTTCCCCTAAAAAAGGGAGAATGAGAATAGAATGGTGATGCATTCCTATATCCTGGTATCCTCTAAAAAAGGGATAACTTGACATAGAAAACCCAAAGCTCTCATATTGGATCAAAGTCCACTAAAGGCAACCGAGGCGCATTCCAACGCGCTATTCCGACAACACTCCTCCCGCACTTTTGATTTCGTCCTCCCCTAAACATGGGAGGGTGGAACGGGAGCAGTGGATGTCACCGAATCCGCACGTACGTGCACCCCTATCCAAGGGCGCGTGGGGCGCGAGAGCACCCATCCCGGGAACCCACAGTGGCGACTCTGCTGGGGAGATCGTTTTTATTTTAATAAATAAAAATGGAGGGCTAGACTCATTAACCAAAACTTTTTTTTCTTTTGTTTCTAGCTAAAGTATGCTTGTTATATTAATTTAAACAGTTGAATATTGTGTTCCTTTAACATCCGTGTCTATATTTGTGGATATGATCCTCCATCTTGCAGCAGTTTCATTTCAAACACTGTCACGGATATACTTGAAAATATTCGTATTTTTTCAAAAAAAAATTTCAAAAAAAATAAAAAAAAAAAATATATATATATATATATATATATATATATGTAATATTTTAATAATTTCAAGGTAGCACAACAAAAGGGCCGGGGCTTTATTTTTCAAAAAATCTTTTCATTTTCGACCTTATATTATTTTATTCTGCTTCATTTTCGACCTTATATATATATGCATTCATTCTGTTATTTTATTTTGGGGATTATGACCCTTTTTTTTATTTATAAATAGATAGATTCCCCACTTTTCTTTCTATTTCTTGATGGTATGCTTGCTTGCTCGTGCTCGAAATAAAAAGCCGAGAAAATCCACAAATAACAGCAAGACATGCTATATCTGTTTTATTTTCTATTTCTATATCTAAAAAAAAAACTTCTTTTTTTGCTTTTTAGATACCGCACACACGCGCACATGCATATAAATATATTCCGAACTGCTACCCTACACCATGGTCAGCCTACCCCCTGCATGAGCCAACGTTAGACTACATATAGATTTTCAGGACACTTTAGAGACCGACCGGTTTTTGCATTTTAAATCGTGGGTCAGCCCCAGTCAAAAAAAAAATACGTGCGCAAGTCAAAAAAAAATGTGCGCAAGTCAAAAAAAATGTGTGCGCAAGTAAAAAAAAAAATATCTGCACAAGTCGAAAAAAAATTTGCACAAGTCAAAAAAAAAAAATACATTGGGGCTGATTTATTATTTTCTAATGCTCGACCTAGACCATTTCGAATGGTGGATCCCGGAAAGAGTATAGACCCTTCGCCTGGGATCAGTCCGATCTCGGGGAGTCGAAAGGCAGGTGAAATACGTTGGTCCTATACTCTGGAGAAAGAATCCACTGTTCCAGGAAAGTCTTGAGACTGTCAAAATTAAGCAGGTTCTTATCCGGTCATTTTGTAGGGAAAATAATAAATAATAAAATATACTAATAAAGGCACGCTATACTCCAAGCCCAGAAAGCCTTCAGCCAGCCTTCTGATACCAAACCCATTTTCCTCAGAAACCTGGCCTGAATTTGGAAAGGCAGAGACAGTACTGGCCGATTGATACGGGAATCGAGTGCATAATTCAGATCAGAGGGTATCAGAATCAGATCAGTTAGAGGCAGAAACAGTTCAGAGGGTACAGATTCAGACAGTCTGGCAGCAGAAAGTGAACAGTCCGCTATGGGTACAGATACAGGGGCTCCAGGGTATGCTCCGACTCCAGCAATGCTGCAATGGCTAGACCAAAATTTGGGTGCACAGGCCGACCAAATAATGAGCCAAATGGCTAATCTGGTACAAAGCTTGAAATCTAGTGGTGAGTTAATCTCTTCCCCTGAAGTCCCCCAAGAAGCATCAACCTCACATACGCTTCCAAACCCAAACACTAACCCACCAAACACTGCCGCCACCCCAAATCCTAACCCTCCACCAACTCCCTACTACCCAAATGTCAACCCTTACCCATCATATCCTCCATATCCTTTCCGAAACACCAACATTCCCCATAGTCCAAGCGACCTCCCTTTTCCCATAATTAACCCACTCCAAAACAGCCCAGAATCCCTATACAGCCTAAAACCTCTATCCAGCCCAAAACCCATGTCCAGCTCAAAATCCTTACCCAACTCAAAACCCATATCCAGTCCAAAATCCACCAGCTTACATTGCTCAAAACCCATATCCGACTCAGAATCCTTACCCAGCTCAAAATCCAGCCCATAATCCATACTCAACCCAAAATCCTTACCCAACACCACTACCAGAAATCAACCCAGCTTTTCCTGATCCTGCCAGCATATACCTAAAACCAACTCTCCCAGCCACCAAAATGGAAGCCGACATGGAAAACATGAAAACCATGATGCTCAAACTTCTCAACAAAGGGGAATTTTCTACGCGGGCTTTGGCATTACAACCTTCAGCAGTATTGCCTTCAAAGTTCAAAATGCCCGACATAGAAAAGTTTGATGGGACTGGATGCCCTATATCCCATTTAAAATCCTACTCCACTGGTATGCTGTCAATGGGAGCTAGCTTTGAAGCTATGGCTTCCAATTTTCACCTCACCCTAGTAGGGGCTGCCAAGCAATGGCTGATGTTGTCGGACAGTAGCACTCTAAATACCTGGGACCGGATAGCCGAGGAATTCCTTGAAAGGTATAAAGACAACACTAGCCCAGAAAATAAAAGAGACCTCGAGTCAAGCACCCAAAGGGAGAAAGAAACATGTGCTGAGTTTGCATTCAGGTGGAAATGGAAGTTGGCCCAGACTTTTGACAGACCTGATCCGGCTGAGTCATGCCGGATGTTCATCAAAAACCTCCAGCCTATATACTTGGAACACATGCGGTATCTTCCTTACAGCAGCTTTAAAGAAGTAGTGGAGATAGGGGTTCATATTGATGAAGATATACGAACCGGGCAATTAAAAGTCAATACACCCTCCAGTTCTTTCCGATACTCTAAAGGAAAGACAGCCGCACCGGTACTAGCCGTCAATATGGTAGGAAATGCATCAGCCACTTTTCCTACCCAAAATTATAGTGCTACCCCATGGTTCTATGGACCAGACAGGTCTGTCAACACAGTCGGAGGGAATAACGGCCCAAACTATAAATAGAGGTCCCCGGATACGCTTTGAGGGAGAATTTTCTTCGACGAAGGCTTGAAGCCCAGAGTTACTATGCGTAATTTTAACGCAGTGTGCGATCCCTTCCTCTCATAAAGCCTCAAAACCCTGCCAAACCTTCTCCAAACATAAATCCAACCGGTTAAAGTGATCCCTAGCCCTTTAGTTAGGTATCCACCTTATTTCCCCGGCCCAAAAACCATAAAGTAAGCCGTTACTCTGCCCGAGGAAATAGGCCGGAATCACCCCAAATAAGCCGTTATTCCGCCCAACCAAATAGGCCAAAACCACTAAAACTAAGCCTTCATTCTGCCCGAGTGAGTGAGCCAAAACTACCATAAATAAGCCGTCACTTTGCCCATATCACATCAGCAACAGCAATAAAAGTCTCCCTCTCCCGAGAAGGACAGAGCGAGCACACCACCGCTCTAAAAGGTAATAGCCTTTAAGGGCCTTTTCTTTTATTTATTATTTAAAGTTATTATTTAAATCCGGCCCGATGTAGTCAATATAAGTCGTTGTGCTGTCTGGATTAGATTAGGAAATATTATGTAAAAGAGCCGTTATAATTGCCAAATATTTTTAAATATATTTGTAATTATTGTAAGGAAATGATTACAAGTCCGTAAATAATGTAGCCACGGATGTATTTGTTTTATTTTCCTGTCTTTTAATGCTTTATTTATTTGCTAACTAAATATAACAATAAACATACTTTAGCCAAAAACTCTTTTTGAGACCGAAAGGGCGAGTTGGGTGCCTAGCACCTTCCCAACTCGTAACTTAGCCTCCGAACCCGTATTCTATCTCTGGTTTTCTTTTCTTTTTTCTGGTTTTGCTTTATTTTTGACTTAAAATAAAGATGGCGACTCTAAAACTCTTTGGATCCAGTGGGGCCTCGAAACACTCTTTCTTTTCACTTTTCCGTTTTTCCCTAAAAAAGGGAGAATGGGAATGGAAGGGTGATGTATTCCCATATCCTGGTATCCCCTAAAAAAGGGATAACTTGATGCGGGAAACCCAAAGCTCCCATAGTGATCTGAAACGGGCCATAAGGCTATTTTTAATAAAATCCATAGTGGGGGCGTCGCAACATCCTTTTTTGCACTTTTTCGTTTTCCCCTAAAAAAGGGAAAATGAGAATGAAAGGGTGATGCATTCCCATATCCTGGTATCCCCTAAAATAGGGATAACTTGATGCGGGAAACCCAAAGTTCCCATATTGGATTAAAAATCCACTAAAGGAAACCGACAACGCGCTATCTTAGACAGCACTCCTCTCGCACTTTTGATTTCGTCTTCCCCTGAACAAGGGAGGGTGGAACGAGAGCAGTGATGTCCCGCATCTGCACGTACGCGCACCCCTATCCAAGGGCGCGCGGGGCGCGGGTGCACGTCCTGGGAACCCACATATAATAATGGCTCTTTTTAGTGCTATTTTCTATAGAATATCAGGTAACATAACTGCTTATTTTTCTTACATCAGACTAATCTAAATAGCATTTTTATATATAAAAAACTTTAAATAGCCTACCTCTTGAAGCGTGGGGGTTTTATCCCGTACCAACTATCTTCTAATAGGTCCTAGGGTGCGCTCGCTCTGTCCTTCAGGGAGAGAGAATCTTTTTGTTGTTGCTTTGTTGTTGTGGGGATTCGGGCAGAGTGACTGCTCCTTTTAGTTACTTTTTGCCTCGGGATCCGGGCGGGACAACTGTTTGCTTCGCTGGTGTTGTTTGCTTACTGACGTCAGAAATCGGGCAGAGCAACTGCTTGATTTTTATTTATTTGGCGTCTGGATTCAGGCAGGGCATCTTCTCTTTTTGGGATTTTTGGACTGGTGGAATAGGGCGGTATCCTAGCAGGGTAACTAGGTTTCACTTTGGTCGGAGGGTTTTAGTGTTTGGGGGAGATTTGGCAGAGCTTCAGGGCTAGAGGAAGAAATTTCTTCGATGCTCACTTGGGAAAACGATCACTCACTGCGCGGAGTTTGAGATCTACTTGAGTTAGGAAGGTATTCTCTTGAATATATACATATTTTATACTAGTGATATTAATACCGTTATTGTAAGTACATGTGTATCGGTAGCTCATGTTCATTCATACATACATTACTTGGTGTATTAAGTATTATTGGTTTATTGTTTGATCGAGGGGAATACCCCGTTATTAGATTTGGTTTGTGTTGTTTTTTGATTTTTGAATTGCCGGTAAGTAATCACACGTTGTGTGTGGGTTCTTGTACGATGATACTTATTGGTTTGGTATGATACTTGTATATTTTATAGAGATATGTTTGATGTGGTGAATAATATAATCCTATATTATTGTTAACAGTTATTATACGAGTAGGATATACACTCAACTTGTGTGAAGGTTAAGCGTTACGATTAGAGATCGATTTTGGTTGCGCGGACGAGTATGTCGTTTCACCACGAGTATTGAGATGTTAATGTCATGTGAGGACGCTTTGAATATGTGTTGGTTGTAGGCTTGGTCTTGAGCTTAAGAAAGGATAGTCTTGCGGAGTGTAGACGTTACGAGTATTAGTAGCCATGTCGACTCGTTGTGACTTCTAGTAAGTTTTCTTAGTTGAGTGTACTAGGTACACAAGTTTTGTGGTAGATACGATTGTCGTTTGCCAAGGTAATAGACCTTGTTATTTGACTTGATTTTATTCAGTTATGTACATTAGTTGTTGGAAACACCTACTTGATGCATTTACATTGTAGAATATTAAATTCTCATTGCATAATTATTACCTCTTGTTCATTCATTTCGTTAGCATAGGAGACTGTTTGAAAGATGCTTAAAAGTTTTTTATCCATGAACCTTCGCATCCTTACGACGGATACTTTTGAAGCTAATTCAGCAGGTACCCTGAATTGGTGACTAAAAGGTATTCGTCGTTGGACTAGGATTGGTAAGAATTAGGTTATAAATTGACTATACCTATTACCAAATGGAATGGACCAGAAACGGAATGAATTTTCAAACATTTAAATTATGTGTTCTTATGTGTTCATACCCGTGATTAGGAAATCGCGAGTGTGATTTGCATGGTCTAAATGTTAATTTAATTATCTCTGCCCTGTTGTGAATTACTCCATAGGCAATTATTACTTCTTGTAACTTAGAATCTCTTGTGCTATAATTTCATGCTGTGCCCCGAGACAAATAGTTTCGGTAGTTGAATGTTTAAGGTATTCTTGAATTTGTTTTCATGTCAAACTTTGGGTTTTTGTTTACATGATTGACATAGTGTAGTTTGTATGTGTTTTCGCGACTCAAGTATGAATCATGTTATTTTCAATCATAAGTGTTTGATGTTGTTGTGTCTATTGAGAGTTCGTGGACTTTTGAATTTGGATTATTGCAGCTTGACCCTCGTGCGATTGGTTTAGTATGTGGTGGTAGACTTGGAGCTTCGAGTCTAGGTTGGTGGTTTTGAGCTCGAGTGTTCACTCGAAATTGAGAGACACTGTAATCGTTGTCTCAATGTATTGTGGTTGGGTGATGACCTAATGTTGGTTTGCGTTAAGATTTAGAATTCAGAATGAATTCTTTTTAAGGGGAGAGAATGTGGCACCCTGATCCTTCGTTAGCTTGGTTTGCGTGCCATGCTCGCAATTATTCTTTTGTTGATTGTATGATTGGTTGGTGAGAGAGTCTAGATGTGGGTGAGTGACCACATTAAGACCAAAAACTTATTAAGAGATACCCTGTAGTTGTTGACTTGCTAAAGTCACGAGTCGTAACTCGACATTAGTCGAAATGCGACGCGGTTTAGAGTTTGCTTGCGTTGTGTGTATTCGTGACCTCGGATAGGTCCTAGGTCTTTATATGATTGTTATGAACTTGTTTAGATGTATTAGAATTCAAGTTGGAGGTGTTCCTTAAGTCTATTGATGATTTGGATGCGTTGGAGATAACGATCGTCTTTATCGCGTAGTTCAAGATTGAGTCATTTGATCGTCTCGTCTTTCGGAATTCTATTCTGTCAGTTGTTGTTTAACTTCTTAGAAGTATTCAAGGCCATTCATTTTGTCTCTTGACTTGTCTTTAAGTCTCATGCGATTGCTCGTTCGATCACCAGTTCATTCGTTGTTTTGATTGCAAGTTGTTATGACTTGTTTCAGATTCATTCTGGGTTGTTTCATGTGTTGTTCGGACTTGTTTCAGACATGTTTTGGAAGTGGTTTCCCCTAGGATTGATTGGGGTGGAGTTGGTGGTCAATAGGACTTCATTTCAAGCCTTATTTCTCAAAAAATTGGGTTGAGCGATCGCTCAGTGGAGGGACTGAGCGACCACGCAAATTCCAGAAAGTTGGCTGGGCTGATTGGGGCACTGAGCGCTCGCTCAATGATGGGACTAAGCGACCACTTGGCTCCGACTCTGCTTTTTGCTGCTTCGTTTTTTTGACATTTTTACCTAAACTAACCTTAATGAACCCATTCTAAACCCTCCCTAATCCACCCTACTTAGGCCTAATTGAGTTCTAATATATTGGGTTGGTTCTATTGATCATCGTTAGCCTAAACTAAGTTATGATTAACCCTAATCTATCGCTAAGTGTACCCATGAAATCCCTCTTGTTCAATAATATAGGATTATATTATTCACCACAGTCATGATCTACTCGACCTCAACATGGCTACCAATTTACTGCAACTAGAAAAGAAAGTACGAAATGAGTCATAATGACCCAATACACTATTACAAAAGGTATGTAACATATAATTATGTAACATAAAAATAATCAAGGTGTCATTTTACAAATGACAGAAAACCCGTGAAGAGGCGTCGTATTGTTTTGATACTCCACAAGATAACTATTTCTTCTTACTTACTAAACCGTCCAAATGAACCAGGGTGTAATTCCCTGTTCAAACATAAGTCAAATGAATTAGAACGTAGTTCCCATAAAAACATCATATGCAAGTATATATAATTATATATATACTAATCAAACTATTAATAGAATCATTAAGTATAGGTGTGCATATTTATATATATACACGTCAAGTCTTTCATAGCATCATTAAGTAGAAGTATGTATATCTAAATATATACATATCATATCGTTCATAGAATCATTAAGTACAAGTATGTACACTTACAGTTATACATCTCAAGTATTTCAATAATACACAATCAAGATAAACACGTTCCATTAGATCCCATGTTCAACTAACACTTTGTTATCACATAAGTGCCCAATAGTAAGCCACATAAGGGATAGAGAAGGTACCGAATCATTTTCGTTGTGTCGCTCATGCAATCACAATCGTTAAACTATTTCGTGCTGTCAGATGTACGTGATTGATACATCGACATACCGAGGGATACTCGGGCCAATTTAGCATAATCCATGCGCTCTATTGGTTACGAAAATGGGATAACTTCCCCACTGTGGCCAACAGTGGAGGATGTGTGAATTGTGTCCGGTACGGCGATACATAGCAATCACGAGTCCCATAACTCGTGAAGACGATGCATCGTCCCACCATCAACACATGAAATCAAATAATGCCAGTTGGACTTACATGCAATGCACAAGTAGATGTTTACTTGTCAATTTTCCAGTAGATATAATGATTTACTAAACTCATATGATTATGTACATTGTTACAATAATCACAAAACCACAATAGGAGCTCAATTGAGTCTCTAGATCACAAGTGTCAATCATGCACATTTAAATCAATCAAAGCTCCAAAAGCTAGTGACTAGTCGAATGGATTATAAATGTCGTAGGATCACACCATGATCCTCGTAAGATTCAATTGTTCCTTAAGCTCGACGCCATTGAGTCTTTACTACAATTCCAACCAAATAAGGTATAAATGCTATATGTATTTCTAGCCCTTCTATGTTCTTGTTTAAGGCATAGCTAGGTTCTCGCTCCATTTAGGAACCCTAGCTCACGTATCAATAAGTCAAGTAGAAGATATAAGCCTAAGTTGATTATCAAATCAAGTCCTAGTTCAATTCAAGTTCATAATCCCACCTATTAGTGGAATCCAAATTTCATTGCAAATTAACAACCTAATAGAAGAACATGCATGAAGGCAAGAAATACTATAAGTTTTATAACTCATACTAGATTCTGAGCCCATGCCTATGGCACGGCTCTAGTTTGAGACTTGATCGATATATGGAGCAGACAATGTTGTAATAAATTAATATTTATTTAGAATTTTGTAGGAGTTGAATATGTGTACACTACACAACGAAAATGAGAGAAAACCCAAATACCTAACAAAATAAAACATTTTACTTGGGCGTTTAATTTAATTTATAAAAAAATAGACATGTAAAAAGAACATTTTATTGTTTTCTCAATAACAAAAACTCAGTCTTTTTATGGGGGCTCTTGCTTCATAACAATGGTTGATTTAGAAACATGAGATGCAATAACTTTGTCCATTATTTCCACCTACACATGAGACAAATAAAATTCAAACCAATTAGTTAACCATATTTTATGCATTATAGTCGTTTAATTAAAATATAAAAAAGAACTTACTGCTACATCTACAAAACTCCAATCCTCCCACATATCATCATACAATATTGTGGGTATATCTCCTGCTGCAACTTGACATGTAGGTGGAGGGGGTGTCGGAGATGTAGGTGGAGTTGGAGGTGGGGTTGAAGGAACCTATTTGAAATGTAAAACCCTGAATTATGACTTGCTTGTGTTATGCATGAACTTATACATTTATAATCATCATAAATATGTTCATTTAGCTCACTCATATGTTTGGAGTCAATAGCATGTTCGTTTACGTCGTTTGAGATGCACGTATGCATTTTTCTTTCGCGAGATGCTTTGAATCTCAGGTTTGTGATTTATGTTGTTATCACATGGATAATTGTTAGAGGGCATTTATAACATCATTTATATGCCTTGGAGATTGGTTGGATGCTTGTTGCATTGTCGGTTTGGTTGCTAGTTTGATTCTAGCGTTAACCCTTCTTCGTTTGACTTTTTCGGTTGTCGTTCGGGAGAGTTTTGCCTGAGTTCTTGGTCTTGTTTTGTTGAGGTTTGAAGCTTGATTGTTTTGGTTATTGATTGGAGGTTATTAAGGTTGATTTGTAGACACTTTTTGGCTTGGAAGGACTCGAGATTGCATGCGGGAGAGTTCGGGACCGAGCAAGGAAGCAAGCAAAAGCCGGAAGGAGTATATCAGGAGGATGCGCTCGCATCACTCCTACATGATGCGACCGCAATGGGTCCTGATGCCAGATTCGGGATTTTGCAATTTGTTCTGTGCAGATCCGACTTGTACCCTCCTAAACCCAATTTAAACCTAACCTAAACCCTTCTACTTAGCCTAAACTTGTCCTAAACATCTATTAGAAGTTTTAGGGGTTGATTAGTGGGTTAATTAAGGAGAGTTAATCCCCCTACTTAAACTAAAACCAACGTATTCTCTCTTATTCAGCCACACAGAATACGCCATCAGTTTGCAACTTCTGCGAACACTTCAGCCAAAACTTGAGAGAGAGCTGAGAGGGGGGCGATTCTAGGGTGCTTGAAGGGTTCTTCCTTGGTGTCCATTGCTAGGAATCTTCTTTCCCCAAGCTACACCATGAGATTGAAGTGAAGGTTGAGAAGAACAACCTCATCTCTTGGACTCCGAAAATTCAGTTTGTGAGGGCTGAAATTGGGTAAGTTTCTACCTCTCTTCCTTTTTATTTTGGCTCCATTGACCCTAGGGAAACAATCATATTTGCTAAGTGAGGTCAATGGATGCAATTTCTAGGTTTGTAGAGATGCCATGAACCCTAGGGTTCCAATTGTTGTTAGAGATTGGTTGAACCTATGTGAGACCTTGATTTATATGAAATTCAAATGCCAAATAGTCTATTAAACTTTGCTATGTGAATTATCCATGGATATTGAGCTTGATTTGGTAGAGATACTTGGAAGGGGATTTTGCCCTAATTATGTTTTGGCTTACAAATTATGGTTGTGAGCTTGATTACTATGTTTTACATGTTTAGTAGAGTATATTAAACCATGTTGTATGATTTAATCATGATTTGGAAAATATGATTGGTAAGGTGAACTAAATGAAGTTATGCACAAATTGATGAATTTGATCTATGTTGCATTGATAAATGTTTTATTGGGTTTATATGAGTCCATTGAACTTGGGGACACGGTTATTGGCGATAGTTATGAACATAGGGGGGATGTTGAAGCCCATGCTTCTATTCCCTTAATTTTCGGAAAGTTTAGATTGGACTCAACGGAGTCAACCTTTGGGTTAGTATGAATCCTAGGAACTATAATCTTATGTCCTACGGAATTTTGGGTAGAAATCATGGAGGTCGAGCCTCCAAGAAGTTTTGAAGTGTATGAAGGACACTTGATTATGAGAGCTTATATGATTCTCTATTGTGATATTTATTCTAGTTGTGGATGAAATGCATGACTAGTTTGATGGTAGAGTATATACCTACTTGTTTTGAGCATATAAGTATATATTACTTGTGCTTGGGTTTTGAGTCCAGCTGGAGTCGGTCTGTTGAGTCTTTGGTGGGACGATACATCGTCTTTACGAATTGTGAGATTCGTGATCGCGATGGATCGCCGTGCCGGGTTTGCACACACCCCTCCATCGATGGCCACAGTGGGGAAGTAGTTTATCTTAGTTGTAGTAATACACATGACTTTGATAACTATGGAACTCGAGCGGAGACTGTCTCGGGGACGTCGATATCTACGAGAGGGATATCGAGGGCACATAAAAGTTTTGCACGTGTTTTTGCAGGAGCGACACGCGCGGAAGAATTGGTAATGGTATCATATCCCTTTATATGAATTGTCTCACAAGTACTTATGTGAATAATGTGCTTTGTGTTTTGGATATGATATGTTGGTTAAACTGGTTTCATAATTGTTATACTTTACGGATAACATGAATCTTATGGTTGTTGAGCTTATATGCCTTCACATGAATATTATGGGGATGATATGTTATACTAATAACATGTATTATTATTGTTGAGCCTAATATGCCTTGACATGAATTTTAGTGAGATGTTATACTACAATGATAATATGTTTTATTATGGATGAGCATGAATGCCATGACATGAAGTTTAATATAATGATATTTCATGAAGGTTGCATGATGTAAAATATTATTGAGCATTATGCCATGATAGGAAGTTATGGTTAGTAACTTACTAAGTCTTTGTGACTTACTTTATTTGTTGATTGTTTTTCCCTACATTCGAGCCGTGCGTGCGGATCCAAGTAAATCAAGAAGGTTGTGTTGACGAAGTATTCTTTTGGCAAGGTTGCTACTTAGATAGTTTATTTTCTTTTGGAGAGGTCGTTGGGAAAGATGAAGTTATGTAAACTTCATGATGGGTAGCAAACCTAATTGTGATTTGTAATATTGTAATTATGTTTGTTGATTCTTATGTTAAATTTATATCTGATCAGTACATTACATTAGTTTTATACTTCAGTGGCTAATCGGGCTGCGTATCGATTAGCGTGGCAACTGTGTATAGAACTTTGCCTAGTATAGTTTTTGTAGGACTTTTTCGGGTTCGGAAGACCCTTTCTCGGCTTCACCGGAAGACACGCTCAAAGCTTAAGATCGGAAGACCTCGTGTCGTGTGCTTCTATGCGCTTCTACGTGATTAATTCAAACTTATTCCCATATATTATTTCTCAAGCAGTCGCCGAAAGATTAATTCAAACTTATTCCCATATATTATTTCCGAAAAGCAGAATTAATCCAAGTCATTCCGAGCATGTGCAACTCCCCTACTTTACGCTTCATCTCTCGATCGACACCAAATCGCCCACCTTTTTGAAGATCTCGAAATGATTATCTGCTCTAGTTATTCGTGAAGACGAAATTCCTTGATTGACCCCATGCATTTAATGCATTTATGAATAGAGTTGAAGTCTTCTTCGCCCTCTCCAACGGATTCTTTTGAAGTGCACTCGCTATTAATACCGCCATTGAAGATGGAACAAAAAGACCGCATGTAATCAATCGAACACTTAAAGAATTGCTCAATCTACACAACTCCAAGTCTTTCGATTCAGTGCATTTAATAGATCCTACATGATCTAGAAGTCCTCGTCAACAACAAGAAGTGCTCTTCAACATTTATTGCTTTATTCTTCTTGTTGTTAACTTCCATTAAACTATATTACTTGCATCTAATTAAATATCTTGTATTTACAGATATTTAATTCCCTAGACCCAAACACAAGTCAATATTTTGTACACGATCCATTAGGGATATTCTTTGTAATTGATCTAAGTGGAAAACATAGTGCACAATTTAAATCCAAGGTTGATCGCCTTGGTGGTGGGACGTAGCACTCATTAAGTGTGAACCATCCCAAAATACTTGTGTTATTTCCTCTTGTTTGTCTATTTATTTAAATGCTTAGTTTCATTGTTTATATTATCCATTTCAGTGAGAACTTAATAATCTGTAAAAGGTCTACCGGTAGTCCTTATCATCTGGAACAATTTTCTTGAAGGTCTTCCGCTACTTGATTCTTTTCATAGATTGCAAGTAACTTTCAAGGAACTTACTTAAAAGTTTTAAAGTGTTAATAAGCTATTCAACCCCCCCCTTCTAGCTTATTATTGTGCTCATTGGGACCCACAATTGGTATCAGAGCCTTACTTTTCGAAAACAAGTTTTTCCAAGATTAAACTCTTGAGAGATACGACATAATGGCACAAACACACTATATGCCTGCCTACATCTAATGCTAACCACGTCCCAATATTGGACGAAGGTCATTTTGATGTATGGAAGGATAAAGTAATGAGATTCATGAACTCCATTGACAACGGGTTATGGAAATGTGTCACCGCAGTCAACATGTACCAATGAAGGCAAATCTTCTAGCCTCCATCGCTGAACCCCGAAGTTCCTAAAGAAGAATCGAATGGACAGAGGACGATAGAAAGCGAGAACTTGACAAAGAAAGCAATCAATATAATCACCGGCTCTCTAGACACAAGCACCTACCAAAGCAAGTGATTCGATGTACAACCTGCGAAAAGAGATGTGGGAAGCTCTTGTAGAATACTTGGAAGGAGACCAAGACACAGAGACAATGTAAAATATACATACATCCAAATAGCTTTGATTCTTTCAAAAAGGATCCTAAGGAAACCTTGAGACAAGCATACGATCGATTCAAGTGAGGTAATAAATAGTTGCTTTTCTCTTGGTAAAACGTATGACAAAAAGGAAATGAACATGAGGTTTCTAGGCTCTCTAGGTAGCTTATGGCATGTGAAGACCACGGCTATGAAAGAATCTAAGAACTTAAACGAGATGACTCTTCGTAGTCTCTACGCAAGTTTAAAGGTTTATGAACTTGAAGTTAATCAAGCTCTAGAGCAAGACAAAGCAGCTTCGAAGCGTGTCTTTGCCACCATGGTCCAAGAAGAAATCATTGTTGAAAACAAACCTTCTACTTCCTCCTGTGAAAATGATTTTTTATCTGATGAACAATTTGCTATGTTTGTTAAACGTTTTCAAAAATTTGCAAAATATGGAAGGAAGAACACTCACCAACAACCTTTCAGAAGATTGGTGAAAGCTCATCTAAGGAAGAGCTTGTGTGTTATAACCGTAGAAAACTCAGTCATTTTGCCTCAAAATGTCCTAAGCCAAAATTTGAAGCATACCGAAAACCCACTTTTAGAAAATTTCAAAAACAAAAGGGTATGTTGGCTGAAGACATAGAAGACAAACAAGTTGCTACATGGTTTGAGACTGATTCAGAAGAGGAGGAAGAGGATTGTGAGCAAGCTAACATATGCTTAATAGCTCATGATTCATGTCCTACCTATGACTCAAAATGAAGTTGTAGTTTCACCAAGTCCTTTGGACAAAAATGAAACCAACGGTGATAATTTCAGTAAGGAAGAACTTCTCAAGGATAATCGGGATATGCTTGAAGAATTTAATTCCTTTAGAGTAGCCTATGTTAAATCGGCCAAGAACCGTGAGAAACTCACAGTGAGAAATCTTTGATGGCGGTGAGATTCAAACTCTCAATAGCGTCAACAAGAGAGTATCAAAGCGAAGGAAGAAAACAAATTTCTTCATGACAAAATTGATCATTGACCGAGCACATCAAAGGACTTGACCTAGAGAAAATTGCCTTGCAAAAGACAATTGACTCCTGGAATAGCTCCAAGGATGCATTTGAAGAAATCCTTACAAGCCAAAAATCTAGCAATGATAAAACATGCATAGGATATTCAGATGTGTCTCTTCCGACAATCTCTTCTGTCAAAGAGAAAGGTGAATCCTCCGAAACTGCTAATGATATATCTTTCTCTAAACAGACATTTGGAAATATAGGAAACAAGGCCTTGGTTACTCAAGTGTCCCTTATGTTTACCCTAAAGCTCGAGAAAGGAAAAGCCAAAATGAATGATTCAAATGAGAAACACGAGAAGGTAACGGTAGAGAAAGTGAAGTCTACCCAAGCGACTATGCCAAGGCAAAGTCTGCCGACGACGTAGACCTACTAAACCTCTACCAGTAACTATCAAGTTTGTCTATGAAACAGCAAAGTTGCTTTGTTGAAGGTAAACTTAAAGGTATTCTACCGAATCCTCCACGAAAAGGTTTTCAACGAGAAAAGCTAAAGCTAAGTCTCGTTGGTAACCTACCTAGGAAGATTCGAAAGAAACCAATTAAGTCTACCGTCAACAAGCAACCGAACCAAAAATGAATGTCAAGAAAAGGAATGATCATAAGCACTCTTCGGTTGAAGACTCTAACAGTTCTCTATGGACTTTTCCATTTATGTCATTCTTGCCATTGCTTAGGCCATCGGCACCGAATGCCTGCTAAGGTTCACCCAAGATCCGAGAGACCTAGTTCTCTCAAGGTCAAGGTGTATGGGTTGCAAAAGGTTGCTAATCCTTAGGACCCAAATAAAGGGTACCTTGTTTTGCTTTAACTCTTTTACAGAATGCTTCATGGCTATAGAATCGAAAAACAAAGACATCGGTACCTAGAAGGTCGCTCAAGACACATGAACGTAAGTCTTCTTCTGAATATAGCCGAAGCAAAAGGACCCACGGTTATTTTCGGAGACAATGCAAGAGGAAAGACAATTGGATATGGCTCAATTACTAGAGGAAGTCTCTCCATCAACAAAGTTTCTCTAGTAAGTGGTTTAAAGCACAATCTTCGAGCATATCACAGTGCGACAAAGGACTTCTATGCCAATTCAATTCAAACCAAGTGCCTCATCAAAGACCGTGAATCATGCTCACAATCTTGTTAGGCAATAGACAAGGAAGCGTCTATGTCGTGGACTTAAATCTTCTAGGGAGATTCTCAAACCTGTGTCTAGTAGCCAACAATGTTCGTGACAACGGTGGCTATGGCACAAGCGTCTCGATCACCTCAACTTCAAGCACCTCTCAAGCTCTCCAAAAATGGGCTCAAGGTCTACCTACGGTGTGCCGATCATGACGAAGTTGTAAAGCTTGTCAACTAGGAAAACTTTCCAAGTCTTCCTTCAAAAGAAAGTCGTATTGTCAACAAACAGACCTCTTGACCGCACTACGCATATGGATCTCTTTGGACCTATTACAACATAGTATTTCGGAGACAAGTACACACTTGTAGTAGTTGATGACTACTCTAGATTCACTTGGATTGAAACTATGACATCTAAAGATGAAACGTATGATCTAGTCACTGCACTTTTTAGAAGACTTCAAACTCAAAAGCTTGAAGACATTTGTGACATAAGATCGGACAACCGAATTCAAAAACAATGGTGTAGAAAAGTACTGCGATGACCATGGGATCGGCCACAACTTCTCTGCGCCGGTACTCCTCAACAAAATGGTGTAGGCTGAGCGGAAGAAACGAGAACAACGATTGAGCGGCTAGAACAATCTTTGGCGAAGCTAAACTTCCAAGTATTTACGGGCGGAAGGTCAATCTTGCTTGCTTTACCTGAATAGATCCCACGGTAAACAAGTTTCATAATAAAACTCCATATGAAATATGGAGAGGAAGATCCCAAACATTGGATTTCTTAAAATCTTCGGTTGTAAATGTTTTATTCTTTATAATGGAAAAGAGTATAGAGGAAAATTTGATGCAAAATCGAGGCAGAAGGAATTTTTTGGGTATTCCAAACATTCAAAAGCATTTCGCATTTTCGATAAATCTAACTTAAAAATCTTAGAATGCGTGCATGTTTCTTTTGATGAATATGACTTGTTAGAGCCTAGAATGGCTCGAGCGTTGCTAATGATTACGATAATGATGAGAGCAGTACAAATACAACATCTACTTCTCTCCTTATCGAGAAAGCGGCAATAAGCAGAACCCATGAATACCGATAACTCTTCACCGGTAGACGAGACCTCTACCGATACCGATAACAACTCATCATTGACCACAGAACCCATCTCTTACGTTTTACCCCAAGCACCTTTACGGATCTCTCATCCTTCTTGTTCACGAGAAAATGAAAGTTTTGAAGACTCTATTTCTTCGAGCGATTTTGGTGAATCTCCTTCTCAACCAACTCCAGAATTCTTAAGGGAAGAATCCACAAGTGATCTTCCTCAAGCGTTATTGAAGCAAGAGATCATCCCATTTCTCAAATCATTGGTGATCTCAATACGGGAGTTCGCGACGAGAAATAAGGTTCGAAAGAAACTTTGTTTGCTTACGCATTTGTATCGAACTCGAACCAAAGAAGATTGATGAAGCCATCGAAGATCATAAGCTGGATTGAAGCTATGCAAGAAGAGTTGAACCGCGGTTTGAAAGATGTAAGGTGTGGAGCTTAGTTCAAACCCGACCGACCGATCATCCAGTCATCGGCACCAAATGGGTATTCGAAATAAAAGAGATGAAGATGGAAATGTCACGAAACAAAGCTAGATTGGTTGCTCGTGGCTACCGATACCGGCGAGGAAGAAGGAATTGACTTTGATGAAACGCTTTTGCTCATTGCTAGACAGAATCTTTCTAGCTTATGCCTCGTTCATGGACTTCAAAGTGTATCGGATGGATGTTAAGAGTGCCTTTCGAATGGTGATCTTCAAGAGCGTATCGTGGAGCGACCTCGAGGATTTGTCATCTCGGACAAAGCGGACCGTCTACCGACTCAAGAAAGCTCTCTACTGACTGAGCAAGCTCCTAGAGCTTGGTATGAAACTCTATCCAAGTTCTTAATTGAACAAGGATTCGTGAGAGGAAGAATCGACACTACTTTATTCATCCTCAAGCACAAAGGCCATTCTCTTCGGTACAAATCTATGTGGGCGACATCATCTTTGGATCAACTAACCAAAGCGTGCAAAAGATTGAGAAGGCGATGCAAAACAAGTTCGAGATGAGCATGATGGGTGAACTTACCTATTTTCTAATTGCGAGATACAACGAGACTTAGACGGAATCTTCATCAGCCAAACCAAATATGCAAAGAACTAATCAAGAAGTTTGGTCTTGATTGACTAAAAGGATTTGAAACTCCAATGTCTACCGTGCCATCTTGACAAAGATGAAAAGG
>CM028381.1:104597062-104638866 GCA_013146195.2 Codonopsis lanceolata | reverse complement strand
TCAAGTTCCACCAAGTCTCGTGACGGATATCCCAACTTTTCCCCGCCTCATGACGCCATCGTGGCCTCGGGACCCAAAACTCTACATACCCGTAATGTACATTGACCTTCAATCGGCCTCGCACACAGCCGAGTCAAAGCATGTGATATGAACGCCTCTCGTATACTTCCACTCTCGGCCTAAACGACAAAGATTACAAAGCATCTTTTCTCAGTAAGAATTTATCAAAGGATGGAGCTTATGAACAAGAACGCTTCGAGGATGGATTAGAGGCCGGCCCCATCTCTATCACCACGCTAGACCATCTCCACCATCATCTACGTACACTTCTGGTGGGAGCACTTGAGGCAACTATGCCGAGGCTATTCATGCCGGGAAACAATGAGGGGAGTTGATACCCCTAGGAAGCACAAGTGGAAGACGCCGAGGAATCTCTTCCTCTGGACGCCTATCGCACAAGCCACCTATCGACAAGTGGGCTTCTATTCAAAAAGTGGAGCACATGACATGTTTATTTACTACACAACAACTCAACCTCGATCTGTATTTCTTCGCACTGCCTCAACTTCGGCCATCATCTTCAATGAATCAAGCAATGGGTAGAAAGTAAAGAACAACCCATCAGTTTACCATTTGAGTGGTTGATCAACGCCTTCGAGACATCAAAGTCAACTCTTCCTGGAAAGAAGATGAGCCGATAGGGTGGCAAAGGAGAAACAGCTTAACCGTCAAAGAATACACCAATACGAGAACAAGCGCATCGCAAAAGGGCCTCCTTGACAAGGTTGCTAAGCTTCATTACCGATCATAGTAACTCGCTTCAACATGGAAGCTTATGAAGCGCGCTAGCAAGACCTACAAAAGGCCTCTTCAAAATTTGATGAACAAGTTGCCTCCACCATCCATCAACAAAGCCAAAGATCCGCCGATGAGGCGAGCGATTCTTGCCGAAAGCGACGTAAAGGCAAAGGCCAGCAGATGCGGTGCTTCATCAAGAGGAGAGCAGCTAGGTGGATCTCGAAAGAGATGAAGGAAGGCCAAAAGGACAAGAGTCCAACAACCCTATTCCAAAGGCACCTTCACCGGCCCAACCATCTCAAACACCTCAAACCTCTTCTTCACAGCCCTCTACTCAAGCCAAAAGACCACCCTCACCTTCTCCTAAACCCACTCCTAAACCTAAACGTAGAAGGCTTCGAAAAACCTTCGAGGACCAGCCACCAGCAGACATTCTTGCATCTACCGATGAAGTTAGCGGTAGTCTCCTATTCAGTTGCCGCCAAGAAGAAAAAGGAGGTCCTGCGGTATCAAGCCAACTACCGACGCCCAACCCTACCACTAGCCAACCATCTACCGCCACACCTACCCAACAACCTATTCCTCCAGAGTCATCTTCTCAGAGGAATTCACCACCTCCGGAGGAGTCTATCCCTCAGGAGGAGCCAACCCGAACCCCCACTCCTCCTCCTCCTTCACCCTTCAACTACTCACCTGACCCATCTACCCCTTCCTAACCTCACCAATCCCAACCAACTTCATCAACCACACCTCAACCAACTCCAAACCCTCCCACAAAGCCAATAGACTCTGCTGCTGCCAAGTTTCTGTTTGAACTTTCTTCAGTGGCAGAGCTCTTCTCCCCTGACCAACAACCGCCTCAACCTACCCTACGCAAACCCAAAAGCCTTTTCTATCCTGCCCCATCTTTCTGGTTCTCTACCGACCCCTTACCCGAATCATCCCCTGTCAGTGAAAATTATGACACTGACATTGAGATTGATTCCCCACCCAAACCTCCTCCCCCTCCACCTCAAACCATATCCTCCTCTACCAACACCTTACCAACCCAAGACTCTTCCTCCTCCGACTCCATCACTCCTCCACTCCAACAGCCTTTCCGGCCAGTCTCTCCTGACGCCTCTACCTCTGCCGCTACCATTCATATTGGCCAAGCAACCTCTTCTTCTCATCCAGCCAATGCTGGAGTTTTGTCAAGGCTGGACGCCATATATGAACGACTAGGCGCTCTCACTAGCATCACTACCGCTACCGCTGAGATAGCCACTGCTGCGTCCAAAACCAACGATCGAACTGCAGCTCTTCTACGACAATTTCAAGATGATGTCTGGATTCGCTTTGGACAGATACGACATGATTTCACAGACGTCAAGATCAACGTTGAAGCTCAACGAGACGAATGTGTACGTGTCTGCTCCTCCCTCTTCTACGAGCTTTTCCATGCCATCATTCTCCATCTCGGCAATGGCCGCCCTCCTGTTCTAGAGCTCAACAACCTTGCTGGAGACTCTGCTCACAATGTTATGAATGCCCAACGTGATCGTGATCTGGACATCACGGAGGAGAAGCAAATGAGATCTATCAACCGTATGCTGATGGAAGAGAACTGTCGTCTTCGTGAAGAACTCGACTACCGCTCTTGTTCCACCAGACCTCCTACTGATGCCAATGACGAGTACATACGTAGAATGGAAGAGCTAGAGAGAGAACGAAGGGAAAAGGAAGCTGCAGACAAAGGCAAAGGGAAAAGACCTTGGTAGATTTGTATCTTTTCCTCCCTTTACCTTTGTATTTATCTAATCTTTTGAAAACTCTGTAATATGTAAACATCTTGTTTATAATACAGAAGATTATCTGTTTTTCAAAATTGTCGTGTTTAAATTCTTGTTACTTCATTTTCTATACATGCTTAGAATTTAAAAACTCAGTTTAAATTCTTATTTGAACTGTTTTTGTTACTAATCTGTGAGCTATTCTACGATTTCCTTATCCATGTATGCACTTAGATTGGTCTTTACATTTGAGGTGCTCTTCTGTTTGATTGAGGCATGTCTTCCACTACTATATATATAAATCTCATAGTCGGTTATAGTCCTCATTTGTAGTAATGATGACCAAATATAAATAGGAGGAGATTGTTGATTCTTATGTTAGATTTATATACATGCTCGCTTCATTACCCTAGTTTTATACTTCGATTGGCTAATGCTGTCGTATCGATTAGCGTGGCAACCGTGTATAGAACTTTGCCAAGTATAGTTTTTAATAGGACTTTACTGAGTTCATCGGAAGACCTCTTCACAAGCTTCACGGGAAGACTTGCTCAAAGCTTACAAACTGGCGCGGACCTTGTGTCCACACGGTCATTCATGACGTGTCCTATCCAAGAATGATTAAATGGATCAATTTTAAATTTATCTCATCTCTGTTTTGAATTTAAAGCTGAGACATTCCACGACACATCAAGCTCGCCGAAAGCGACTTTCGAAAAGGCGAGAAGACTTTTCGCAAAGCGAACAATGAAAGCAGAAAGCGGTCGTCACCTCACATGCGTAACAACTCTCGATTTGACACCTAGATCACCCAACTTTTAGAATATCTCAGAAATCATTCCCCTAGATATTTGTGAAGACGAATTTCCTGACTGACAGCCCCATGCATTTAATGCATTTTACCTTACAGAGTTGTTACAGTCTTCATCTTCTCCAACGGATCTTTTTGAGTGCACCTGCTATAAATGCTGCCATTAAAGACTGGAAAAACAACGAAGTGAAGTGAATCAAGAATTGAACACTTGAAGAATTGCTCTGAAACTCTATAACTCCAGGTCTTACTACTCAAGCATTCAAGAGATCCTCAACGTATCTAGAAGTCCTCGGCAACAACAAGAAGCTTCTGCATCAACATTTATTTCTATACTTCTTGTTGTTATTCATTCATTAACTATATTACGGGCTGATCTAATTAAATATCTTGTTTATACTGATATTTAATTCCCTAGACCCCAAATACAAGTCAATATTTTGTACACGATCCATTAGGAATATTCTTTGTAATAGATCTAGTGGAAAACATAGTGCACTATTTAAATCCAAGGTTGACTGCCTTGGTGGTGAACGTAGCTGTAAGACCCCGAACCTTCGTGTAATTGACCTTCTTGCTTTGCGTGTCGTTTAACCGTAACCTCGCTTACTTGACTTGAGGTAAGAACCTTGATTAATATAGGTAGGCTATATAGGAGCCAATACATTAGTTCCATATGTTCCATAGACCTTAACTAGTTAATGTTACAAGTCGCATACCGACGCTGCTCATTACTTGACTCGGTTTAGAGTTTTCTCAGTAGTTCTTTCGTGAGACCTCGATTGTACTCTTAGTCATTCCTCCACTTGTCTTGAGGGTTATTTGAGTCTCATAAGGCCTTGGTACACAAGTTTTATGCTTGTTGGAGTTGCATTCACCCAACCGGTGCATCACTTTCACCCTAGACCCTTTCGGCTTCGTTTTAGACTTAAACCATCGCTCCAACGCGACAAACGAACATCTCGGAAGATGTTCGGCCAGCCAAACCGAACTCCTTGGGGAGTGTTCGGCCATAGCAACCGAACAAGCACACAAGAGTTCGGCCTGCATAACCGAACAGTGCTCCCGACATCAGCTTTGTGCCGGTGCGATTTCTGGCGTGAAACTCCTATTCTACCCTTACTTAACCCTTGCCCCTTCACTTATTTGAGGGTATATTAGTCCTTCATCACCCTTATAACCCCAAACATTCCTCTCCTCTCTTCATTAGTGGTCGTTCTTAGCCGTGAACGGGAAGGAGAGAGTGCGGAGATCGAGGCGACTAGTGCGTGTTCCGGCGATTCCTGAGTTCCTGGCCATCCGCTTGACGAGCCGAGACCACCGTCGCGAAGCCCTTGACGAGTAGATCATTTTCCTTGGGTTTGTTTCCCTCTTCCTAGTCGTTTGTGACCCGATAAAGGTATGCTACCGAAGCCCTAGTTTCTCTCTCTAACTCAATGTTGATGTTAGGTTGCTAGAGACTTGTTCCTTGTGATTTGTCATGGTATTACATGCCTAAATGAGATGTTATTGATGAATATCAATCTATGAAAGTTAGGGTTTGAACCCAAACGATTATGACTGGGAATATTGGAATAGCTATGGTTTAAGATTGATTGTGGTTGGGTTTAGAAACCCGGATAAATTGGAAATCCTGAAATTATGCCTTGACCTAGAGTTTGAGACTTTTAAATTTGGCTCAAATGGAATCGTTGAATTATAAGAGTGTCTATTCGAGTCTTAGGATAAACCCTCGATGACTACTGCATCTGTTGAATCTAAATCATGAAATCTTGAGGTTTGGTCGGGTGAGACCGAATTGGGGTTAAGATCGATTTGTACTTAGACTCTAATGGAGGACCTTTAGTGATATTAAGTACAAGATTATCGCTAGTCTTTGATTGGGTTTGTGTGGGTCACAAATGTATGACTTGAATGAAAGACCTTTGGATTGTTTGATTATGAATTAAAACTTTTGGTACTTGTTGGACTTCAATGAAGCCCCGGAACTTGTAAGGATGTGATATATGCTTGTATGAAACCTAAGGAATCATGATGGTTGTTATTGAATGACGACTCTCTAAAGTCGCCTTGTGAATAATTTGGGAAATATCAAGATAACGGAATTGAGGACCATTCTATGAGATGATTTGAATTGGGACTTTCCTTAGTACACTACACATGGAGTCTACTTGTATAAGTCCATAGGATGACTAAGTTGTTATCTAAGACTCACTAGTATGGTTGACCTTACGAATGATCGTCACTCTAGTGTTTACCTAAGTATTGGACTACTATAGACCTTTGGGTTATAGAATGAAATATTATTCTCTAAGACTTTATTATCATGGATTGAGGGAGTTAGTTACAACCCGACTTGGTTTCACATTTAAATACGGATTACTATGTACAATTGATATTATGGCTAAAAGCATGATTTCCTACCTTGTCATGAATTGAACCTTCTACATGTTTCTATAATATGAATTATAAGCATATTGAATGTACTTGCCTCATGCTCGATCTGTTCTTCAGTTAATGATTTATACTGAAATTGGATTCTACTATTAAGTGGAATTATGAATTGGAATTGAATTAAGCTTGACTCGATAATGATCAACTTAGGCTCCCCTTATATACTTGACTTAGTGACCTTGCACTAAGGTTCCTAATTGGAACAAGAACCTAGTCATGCTTCAAGCGAGAACATAGAAAAGAGTCTTGGAACACATATAGTGTTCCCACTCTACTTGGTTGAAATTATAGAAATGACTCAACGGAGTCGACATTGGTGAGCTATTGAACAATACCGGCTCAAGATCAATCCCTACGACATTATTACATGCGTTCCACTAGAAACTAATTCTAGACTCTTGAAATGGATTGACTGTCATGCTTGTATCTTTATGACATAATAAATGCATACTTGATAATTGATATATTGAGTTCGCTCTTGTCGAGCTCAATCTTGATTGTTTATTGATGAGATTAAATACTAATCTTGAACGAGGACGCCTTGTCCGACTCGCTCCATACCGATTGATTGTTAAGTAAATACTACTTGGCATTGCATAAGTCCAGCTGGCATACTTGTCTTGTCCTGTCTACCCTGGTTGACAATGCATTGCCGTCACGAATCGTAAGATTCGTGATAGTGATGGGTTGCCGAACCAGATCATGCACACACCCTCCACTGTTGGCCACAGTGGGGAAGAGCTCTCCTTGGCCAACCAATACGCGCCCATTGAGATTGACTACTTGTTTTCCCGAGCATGCCTCGGAGATCGATGTATTATCACACCCATCGATTCATGCACGTCATGAAGGTGTCTGCTTTTGGTGTCTACGTAGCGGCCAGCTCTATATCCTCACATTATGTGAACTATGTGCAATAATGTGCACCTTGAATATATGATCTATATGATCATATATACTTGTCCTTGATTGCTTGACAATTGTGATGAGTTTATACATCTCCACCTAATGATTCTACAAGAAACTTGATACGTGTATACATGTAAAAATGCATACTTTTACTTAATTGTTCTATAAGATACCTGTGATGATTCATGTCAAGACATACGTCCCTAACTGTACGATTATTCTTATCACTTGCCTCCTGACTTACCTGATTGTTTGTGAACAGGGAATTCACCCTAGTTCATCTTGGTAGCCTGGTAAAGGAACGGTCAGCATGCGACCACCTCGACTTATGGTTCTTCGTCGTCAGAACCCGATTTCATTTCTACTTATGAAAATGTTACGATTATGTTATATTGTCTAGTGGTAGCGCATCGGGTCATTATGACTCATCCCGCACATGTTTTCTAGTTGCGCTTCAGAGTCGTGGTTGAGGCCGAGTAGATCGTGGATCAGAAGCGCATCGCGTTGATCGATAGATCGAGACTTGATCGTGTAGTTCGTGATTCTAGTAGCTGACTTCCCCGAGCAGTAGTTTGTGGAGTTTTACTCCCTTTATCATTGTCTCTTGTTCATGTACCTTGTTATTCTTGTGAGACCGATATCTTGTAAAGTTATTTAGACTTTACGGTCGGGTAGATACTTGAGTTTCTCAGATAGTTCGCTCTGGGCCGACGTGTTGTGTCGTGCCTTGTTCATGTTATTCATATCTATTTCGCTTGTCTCCTGCACGCAAGAGTTTCTGGGATTTTCTCTATTGTAGTCACTATTGTCGTTGGTTAACCCCTGCATGCCTTAGCCGTGGGTAATTGTTATCGTTTGTTCTTCATTGAAACGCCACCGAGTGCCGATGGTTTGTTCGGCGCAATGTTATGCACGCGAAGTTTTGTTTTCTTCGGGAGAATATTGTCTCCTTTGATTTCTTGACTTTGTTTTCGAGCCTTAAGCTTGGGACTTCTTTCTCCTACCGCTCAAGCAGATTCGCTTTCTTCCCGACCCGTATTTTGTATACGGCTTTCTACCTTTTATTGAGCTCGTTAGCTCAATTGTCTGACTCGCACTACTGTTTTGCAAGTGCTTGTCCTCTTCTTGCCTTGTCCTTGCGGCACGACTTTGGGATTCCGTTCCGGAATCTGGGTCGGGTCGCCACAGTAGCACTCTTTATAGTGTGAACCATCCCAAATTACTTGTGTTATTTCTTACTGTTTTTCTACTGTTTGAATTGTTTATTGCTTTAATCATCTTTATCCTTTATACAACAGAACTTAAGTAAACTGTCAAAGGTCTACCGGTAGTCCTTATCAGCATCTTGAAACAACTACTTTGAAAGTCTTCCGCCACTTCAATCTTTTCAATAGATTGTAAGTATCTTTCAAAGAACTTAAACAAAAGTTTTTAAGTGTACAATAAGCTATTCAACCCCCCCTTCTAGCTTATTATTGTTCCCGTTGGGACCCACACTTCCTCTAGGGTTCCGACCCCTCCATTATCCTATGCAGCTACAGTTAATAATAAGGCGGCGGTGAACTGCCTAAACCCTACTAAGTCGACTGCCCTTATGGAAATTCCCCTATCTCCTCGCGCTCCCATAGCTATATTGAATGATCCGGGCTGTTTATTTACTCCAGTGGAGATTGATATGTTAGAAAAACAATTTTCCTCCACTTTAATTATGAAGTTCTCGGTTGGACGCCCTCCTCTTCATGTGATACAAGATCATATTGCCCAGAACTAGAAGCTCACGGCCAGATTCATTGTCGGTCTCCTTGACCCTCGTCACGTCATGATTCATCTTACTACAAAAGAAGATATGGTTCGGGCTCTCTCTAAGGAATCGCGCATGATTAATAGTTGCATGTTTTGCCTTTTTCGGTGGTCCTCCGACTTTACCTTTCGAAAGGATAATCCTGTGGTTGCTGTTTGGGTAAGGCTTTATCACCTTCCTTTACCCTTTTTCAATCTGTCTAGTCTGAAACGAATTGGTAACTCTGTTGGGCATTTTCTTCAGGATGATGGTAAAACCCTTGCTCTAAGCCATCCGATGTTTGCACGCGTTTGCATAAATATTGATGTTTCAAAGCCCCTCCCATCACGGGTTTGGATTGGTACGTCGAAAGATCATGGGTTTTGGCAGCAAATTGAGTTTGAAGGTAACACTGCTTTTTGCACTGCATGTGGGCTACTTGGGCACGTTGCTTTAGATTGTCGCAAAAAAGGGAAAGGGACTTTCAAAGCCCCTATCCACACTTCGGCTCCAGTTGGTCTTGAAACCAACAAATCAGACTCGACTGCAAATATTAATCCGGCCATGGACGACCCTGATAATGTCAAGAAGGTTCCTGCTCCACAAGGTATTTCTTCTGTCGATCACTCAAAAGCCCAAGTGCCTATTCCTACTCCTGTTCCTATGCCTTCTGCGCAACATTGGATACCTGAACCGAAAGCTAGTGTTTTAGAGACTGGAGGGTCTTCGGGTTCTAAAGAGGTTGAGGTAGATTCGGTGGTGGAAATTACTGGGGTTAATGCGGATGTTTCTTCGGATGGTATGATGGCCAACAAAAACTTGGAAGAAGTCTGTTTGGCTACAAACCCTAATCCAGTTAACATGGTCCAATCTTCTGAGGGTGGCGACAATAATCGTCCTCTTAAAGTTTCGGCTGGTATGGCTTCATTTCCTTCACAATCTACGCCTGTTACAATGCATAATCCTTTCGATGTCTTGGACTCATTGCATAACGATAGTGACGATGTAATTTTGATTGATAAACTGCCTCCTATCTGTAAACCCCTTACCAGATATTCCTTAGAGGTGGATATTAATGTATTCCCTAAAAAGAGGCACACACGGTCCGTGTCTTGTGATAATGTTTGGGAGTTTCCCTCGTCTGAGGCCACTATTAAACTATTCCATGAGGTCTGCAAGAAAGCTCAACGTCAGATTTTTATGGAACGAAATCGCCGCCTCACCCGTGCGGCTGCCAAATCTCAAGCCTGTTAGGCATTGTTTTTTTTCTTCCCATTTTCTTATGGTTGTTCTTCTTTGGAATGCTAGGGGTGTTGGTAATACCGACACTATGGATTATTTGAAACTTCTTAAGCTTAAAACCGTTTATCTCTTTGTGTTATTTTGGAACCTAAACTTGCTGGAGACCGTTTACGGCGTGTTGCTAAAAAACTGAAATTCAAGAATCATATGCATTGTAATCCGACCAATACCCATATCTGGTTGCTATGGGATGATTCTATGGATGTTATATTACAGTTCGTATTAAAAGATGTGATAGTTTCAATGTTGTTGCTTCCTTTATTTATGCTAAATGTACAAGGGCAGAAAGACAATTCTTATGGCAGGACCTCTTATCCCTCTCGCATCAATTTTCGGATCCTTGGCTTGTGGGCGGGGATTTTAACGTGATTGCTCAATCGTCGGAAAAACTAGGTGGTGCAGGGTATGACTTCCCTAGCATGCATGACTTCAATCAGTTCATGAGCTTGAGTGGTTTAAGTGATGTGGGTTTTGAAGGCAGCCTCTATACATGGACTAGTAATCAGGATGATGGAGATAGAATATGGCAACGGCTCGATCGGGTTCTTGTTAATGGTTTGTTTTTGGCTAATCAGTCTACGCACAAAGTTCGTCATCTTAGTAGGGTCTGTTCTGATCACATGCCGCTTCTTATTGAGCTTTCTACGGATTGTAAGCCTAAGAGTTGTTTAAAATTTCAATGGATGTGGCTGGACCATCATGCTTTTATGGGTTTCGTCCGTCAACAGTGGCTTCGTCCTGTTACTGGTCCGCCTCTTGTTTTCTTAGGCTGCTAGCTTAAACTTCTTAGGAAAGAGCTTAAAAGCTGGAATTGGGCAGTTTTTGGGAATGTCACTCAGCAAATATCTCAACAGCAGGACGAGCTCCTTCGGCTTGAGTACTCACTTCAACAAGGTTGGTCGGATTTGGTGGCTCAGCAGATTGCTAGTGTCTCTCATAATGTGTAATGTCTTGTTGGCTGGAATGAGGAGTTGCTTCAACAAAAAACTCGACATTTATGGTTAAAAGACGGGGATAGAAATTATGCTTTCTTCCATGCGAGTATTATGGATCGGGCTGCTTTCAACACTGTACGACTTCGGCTCCCGTCGGGTGATTGGTGTTCGGATAATCAGATTATTGGTAATATGGCGGTCGATTTTTTCTCTTCCCTTTTTATGTCTTCACAACATTCAGTGGATGATTGTCTCTTTGAGGGTATTTCCCCGGGGCTGAGCTATGTAGATAATGAGTTTTTATGTCGTATGCCTGATATTGAGGAAATATGGGAAGCTATAAAGAATCTTAACCCTAGTAGCGCTCCAGGTCCGGATGGTTTCACTGGCCATTTTTTCATTGGTTGCCGGGAGATTATTAAGTTGGATGTAGTGGCTACTTTGCAAGATTTCTTTCAAGGGGCGGTGCTTCCTGCATGTATTGCTGCCACCACTGTTATCCTTATCCCAAAAGTTGCCAGGCCTGAGGGTTTAGGTGATTTGAGACCTATCAGCCTTTGTAACTTTACTAGTAAGATTATTTCTCGGATTCTTGCTTCTAGGCTTGCAGTCCTTTTACCAAATATCATTTCCCCGGAATAATCTGGTTTTGTCCGTGGTCGGAATATTCAGGAGAACGTTGTTTAAGCTCAAGAAATGGTTCATCGGCTTGACAAAAAAGTGCGTGGTGGTAATGTCATTTTCAAGTTAGATATTTCCAACGCATATGATCGTATTGAATGGGATTTCCTCCTTCGTGCCTTACAGGCTTTTGGTTTTGTGGACAATTTTTGCAACATTATCCTTCGCATGCTCAACTCGATATGGTACTCTCTTCGAATTAATGGGAAAAATTTTGGTTTCTTTAATTCTTCTCGAGGTGTTCGGCAAGGTGATCCGCTCTCTCCGCTTTTATTCATCTTGGTTAAGGAAGTGTTATCCAGATATATTAATCAAATGGAAGATTGTGGTCGGTTTACGCCTTTTCATCATGGCCGGGGGATTAGAATCACTCATTTATTATATGCCGATGATATGTTAATTTTTAGCAATTCTAGCAAGCGTGCAATTCAGCAAGTTCGAACTCTTATCACTTTATACGAAAGCAGCTCGGGTCAGCTTGTCAATTTGCAGAAAAGCTGCTTCTTGATACCTTCCTCTTGTACCCGTCGCATGGCTTCCCTAATAGCTTCGCGGTCAGGATGCACGCGGGCTTTTTTTCCTCTCAAATATTTGGGCATTCCTTTGTTTCGTGGATGGACGAAACAATGTTACTTTGAAGATTTGGAGGCTTGGTTTCGTCGAAAAATTGATGGGTGGAAAACGCGGCTTCTTTCTTTTGGGGGTAAGATCACTTTACTTCAATCGGTTTTGACTAGCATTCCCATTTATACTTTGGCTGCTCTCAAAGTCCCGAAGGTAGTGCTGAGGCGTTTAGAGAGTTACATGGCTGCTTTTTTATGGAGTTCGAATGGGTAGTCCAGACATCATTGGATTCCTTGGCATCAAGTCTGCCGGCCTGTTGGTGAAGGTGGTTTGAGTTTGCGTTCTTTATCTTCTGTTATGGATTCCATGCATGCCAAGCTCGCATGGTCTGCTTTGCAAGGCACTTCGCTGTGGGCAAACTTTGTTCGGAACAAATACAGGCTTACTCAGGATTTCTCTTGCCCTCTTAATGCGACCCGTATATGGAAATCAGTTATTCACCATATGCCTTATGTTTCTTTACATAGTAGCTAAATAGTTGGCGAGGGTAATATTCCTTTTTGGACAGAAAATTGGTGTGGTGTCACACTCACTGGACCTCGGCCTATTGATATGTCTCTCACTGTTAAGGAAGCTATGCCTGTTATTTCCTCTTTGCTTTATCTTATTGCTCCTGAGTATCATAATATGGTTCAAAGGGTCCAGCTTCTCCCTCATTGTCTCGACCGACGAGTTTGCTCTATTACTAAATCTGGTCTATTTGAAGTTAAGGATTTCTGGAACCATCATCGGGTTCGATCCACTCCTATGGTTTGGGCACACAAAATTTGGGTGCCTTGGATTCCGAAGTCTATCAGTGGTTTCTTTTGGAGACTCATGGTCAATGGTCTGCCAGTTGATTCTTGGTTACTAGCTATCCAGATTCCTTTAGCCTCTAAATGTGTTTGCTGCATGTCAATGCCATCGGTTGAATCAATTGTTAATCTTTTCGTTCAATCTGAGATTGCTAAAGCTCTTTGGGCTCATTTTGTTGTTCCTATGAACAAGATTACGAACAAAACTTCAATCCAGTATTTATTGGAAATCTGGATTAATCATTCTTCTTGTAGATCGCAATATGGGGCTTGCTCGATTAGGATTGTTGTTTTTGTTTGTTGGGAGATTTGGCGTGCTCGCTGCCGTGCTGTTTTTGAGAGTGTTCCGATGAATGTCGATTTAATTAAGAGGGCTGTGCATAATAATATGATTGGTCTACTGCATATTTTCGTTCCGAAATCTGTGATGCATCCTAGTGATATCATTGCGGTTCAGTTGTAGTATTCCATGTGAGTCGTCTCAGCATGTTTCTCTTAAAATTCAGCACTATTCTTGGTCCTTTCATGCATTTATCTCTTGTGTTTATGCGAGGTGTGATCTTCGCGACCGTCAGGACTTATGGGAGGACCTTCTCCAAATTAGCTATCAAATTTCTAATGCTCTGTGGCTTGTTGGTGGAGACTTTAATATTATTCTCAGCCCATCCGAGAAATCTGGGGGCAATGGATGGGATCGTGTTGGAGGCCTTGAATTTCAAGCCTGTATTTCAGCTGCCGGCCTTACTAATTTGGGTTATTATGGAACTGATTTTACTTGGTGGAACTAATAAGACGGCACAACCACTATTATGGAACGTATTGATCGTGTCCTTGGCAATACTAGCTGGCTGGATAGTTTCCAAGCTACTTTCATTCAGCATCTTAATCACACTTGTTCTGATCACTCTCCTCTTCTAGCTACCATTTCTCCGGCTGCTGCTTCCAGACCTTCTGCGTTTCGGTTCATCAATGTCTGGACTTCTCATCCAAATTTCTTTGATATGGTGCGTAATATTTGGAACCTGCCAGAATCTGGTTCTCCTATGGTCAAGTTTGCCAAAAAGCTTCGAAAACTTAAGGCCTCGCTCAAATCTTGGAATAAGGACCATTTTGGCAATATATTTGTGAATCTTCGTCAAGCTGAGGAAGATGCTCCCGAAATGGAACTTCTTTATGATCTCAACAATTCTAATTTTAATCGCTCGAATCTTATGGAGGCCCAGGCCCGTCTTCGTCTTCATCTTTCAAGAGAGGAAGGATATTGGCGTCAAAAATCGCGTATTAAATGGCTTAAAGAAGGTCAAGGAAATTCCAAGCTTTTTCATGCTTCTGTTAGGAAATCTCATCGGCGTCTTTATATTCACTCCATTCATGATATTGATAGCTCCCTGCTGACTAAGGAACAAGATATTAAGGATGCTGCCATTCGTTATTTCAGTGGACAACTTTCCTCTTCTGTCTCCACTCCTGATTTTAACTTAGATGTCATTCCCAGTCTCATTACCGATGAATGGAATTCTTCTCTTATTGCTCCTTCTGATATTATGGAGATTAAGCGAGCTGTTCTTGCTTTAGATGGTAATAGTGCAGCTGGCCCGGATGGATTTACTGGCCACTTCTATTCTTCTTGCTGGGAGATCATTAGCAAGGATTTCTGTGATGCTATCACTGAATTTTTTTTCTGGGTTTAATCTCCCTAAAGCTTGGTCCAGTACTTTGATTGCTACAATTCCGAAAGTCAATTCTCTTTCTTCCTTTAAAGATCTACGGCCAATCAGCTTATGCAATTTTTGCTCAAAAGTCATCTCCAAAATTCTCTCAACTCGGCTCTCCCCTATTCTAAAATGTCAAGATCCCATCACTGTTTATCGCGAACTCGGGTGTATTATTCTCACCCAATCCATAGAAAATCTTCGTCAAATCCTGATCAGTAGCTTGAGCTTCCTTGATCAACCCAAATAAAACTGGTATAAGATCTCCTACATCAATGCATCCGCAACTACATTCGCTTTCCCCGGATGGTATAAGATAGTACAATCATGATCCTTAAGCTTTTCCATCCATCGCCTCTGTCTCATATTTAACTCCTTTTGTGAGAAAAGGTATTTCAGACTCTTATGATCCGTATACACCTCAAACTTAGCTCCATAAAGATAGTGTTTCCACTTGTGAAGCGCAAAGATAATAGCTGCTAACTCAAGATCATGAGTCAGATAATTTTGCTCATATGGTGACAACTTCCTAGAAGCATAGGCAATAACCTTCCCGTTCTGCAAAAGCACACCACCCAAACCTTCGAAGGAAGCATCACTATAAACCACGAAGTTATCACAACCACTAGGCAATGCTAAAATACGAGCTGTAGTCAATCTCCTCTTCAATTCCTGAAAACTAGCCTTGTACTTGTCACTCCAACTTAAAGCAGACTTCTTCTGAGTAAGATTGGTCATAGGAGTATCAATCTTGGAAAATCCCTCAATGAACCTACGGTAATAACCCGCCAAGCCCAAGAAACTACAGACTTCGATCATCGTACTAGGAGTCTTCCACTTGGTAACAGCCTCAACCTTTGATGGATCCACCGTGATACCATCACTAGACACAACATTCCTAAGAAAAGCAACTTGTTCTAGCCAAAACGCACACTTGCTAAACTTAGCAAAAAGTTATTTCTTACGCAACACAGAAAGAACCTCTCTCAAATGATTCTCATGCTCCTCTCGTGACTTCAAGTACACGAGGATATCATCAATGAACACCACTACAAAACAATCAAGGCACTCATGAAACACCCTATTCATTAAGTCCATGAAAACGGCAGGCGCGTTTGTTAAACCAAACGGCATAACCACAAACTCAAAGTGACCAAGACGTGTACGGAAAACTATTTTTGGTATATCTTCCAAACAAACTTTTAACTGATGACAACCACTACGCAAGTCAAGCTTGAAATATAAAACTAGTTCATGAAGTTGATCAAAGAGATCATCAATGTGTGCTAAAGGATATTTATTCGTTATAGTCACTTGGTTCAACTGACGATAGTCTATACACAACCGCAAACTACCATCCTTTTTCTTCACAAATAACACCGGTGCACCCCACTGAGACACACTCGATTTAATAAACTCCCTATCAAGAAGTTCCTGCAACTCTCTCAACTCAGCTGGAGCCATTCTATAAGGTGCTTTAAAATAGGGAAAGTTTCCTGGCAATATCTCAATTCAAAACTCTAACTCTAGGTTGGGAGGTAATGCATAATCAGTCGAAAAACATCCGGAAATTCATTAACTACCAGAACTTCATTAACAATTAGAACTTCATATAGTATAGAAGTAGGCATGCTAGTCTCAAGTACAGAAGCAAGATAACAAGTACAACCTTGCGTTAAAAGTTTTCTAGCCCGCAACGTAGAAATAACATGTATATTATTCATGTCATGATCACTAATAAACACCAACTCCGGTATACCGGGCATGGCAATCGTAACACCCTTATAATGGCAATCTACTAGAGCATGCAATACACTATCACCAATGAACACATCACAAGCCTTATAGACCTCAGATGCGAGTTCAAGATCACTCAATGGTATAGACACTTCAAGCACATAGGATAACTGTCAAGGCAAGACAAATAAATGCTCAATGAAATGCATCATATTTGCATCAGATAGCAATATACCAATTACTTTTTTCATTCAATTTTGGTAACAAGTTCACCAATTTAAACTCTAATTTAAACAATTCTAGTTCTCTCGACGAAGACATCTTGATAACCAAGTCGTGGATCCTCGAAAAGACTTCTAAAGCTTTCGTCAGATAGATGCGGGTGTTTGTGATTCAATACAAGCATCCTCCAATCGGTCTCATATATGTTATATATACATATAGATATTCATGCAAGGTAAGGTGGTCTAATATTATTTAGCCAATTTAAAGGAATCTACTAAATAGTTTTCGATATCCAAGTTCAATAAAATTCAAGTATGTTATTAATCATACAATTAACCACTTATCAATAGTAGGCATGGAACATCATGATATTAAGCATGAACAAAATCACAGACATTAACGTATAGCATAATATTACTTACTAGTATATTCCTAATCATTATAAGTCAACCCGTATACGGTCGACAATCAAGCTAGTCAATAGTAGGCACAACGCAATACCCAAAGCTAATACTTAATATATTAGGTTAACAATAAGACAAGAACAAAATTTCAAATCAGTAGGTAGAATATGTTTACCCACAAATACACTAATCCTTTCACATGAAAATACTTACAGGTTGAAAACAATTTTGATCATGTGGAACGTGATTAACTCTTGGCTTATCACAAATTTTACCCGACAATGAATGAAAATATTTCATTATTTGGGATAATCTCCTTAACTAGAATTAATATCGGGAAGCAAGTACTCTAGTTTCCCCCAAGCAAGCAAGACTTGAATACATGAACATGAACTACAATGGCTACAAGTCTTCATATAACAATTATGAAATATTAATAAGTACTTCGGGAGGCTAAGCCATTTCGCTCTCAAAACGCGTACAATGAATCTTGGCTCTAGTGAATTCCACGGCGATCACTCTTGGGACCGACATACTGATTTCTATGATTTCAAGAAATGAAGCAAGGAAACAATGGATAAACATTACCACCACACCTACTCTTGGTATAACTTCACCTTGAAAGTAAAACGGGAGAAAGGTAATATTACTTTACACAAACACTACACTCACAGGGATCTAGATTACAATGAACTTAGCACTCTAAGTCATATTCATTCACGAAGAATCTGCCAATAAGGCACGAAACAGAACACTCAACGTCAAGATTCACACAAAGAACCAACCCACCTAGGCCATGGAACCTATCCTGGCTGATAGCTAACCAAACATGGCTCTGATACCAACTGTGACGACCCGACCCGGACCCCGATGAGGAATCGCGAGTCAAGCCATCCAAATAGGACTACAATTCAGGCAAGGACTCAATTATAGAAAAGGATGTGACGCAACATTGTAGACGTAACACGACTCGGCACCAAAAGGCGGGAAATTTTTAAAACTTTTTAAACATGATATAACAGCTAATGCAATTTAAACCAAATCATCGGCGACTTTACAACCGGAACCCAACACTAAACAGTTCATGCTATAATACCTCGACGGCTACAACAAGCCGGAGAAACAACGGAAGTAAATAAGAGCTAATGTGATGCTCAGCGGAAGTCTAAAGATAAGTGAACCAACTGTGAAAATATAAGTTTTACATTATACTTTACAAGAATAAGCCTTGATACAAAAACTCCAAGTTTAATAATACTAGAGTTACAAGCATGATGCAAATACCCAAGACAAGTCTAATTGACTTGCTTAACCCAACGTCCTTGCCAAGAAAGAAAGAGGAAACTATAACGACCTCTTCAAGTGAACTTGCAACATAGACAAGCTGGACCATGCACGAACTCAATGATGCTTCCCTGCGAAGGACCCGGAAAATTCGGATCTAAAGTGGTAAAAGGGATGGGGTAAGTCATAAAGACTTTGTGAGCTAACAATTATGCATGTCATGGCATCATGCAACATACATAGCAAGATATCATCATTAATATCAAGTCAATCAAAGCATTCATTCATATAAACACTTAGTTCACATATCCATGGTAGCACATTGGTTTCACATAAGTTCTATAAAGTAATCACACATTTAAAGGATATGTTATGGAACTGGTGCCGCTACGTAGCTCCTGCAATACACAGCGTTAACTTTATCGTGCCAGTGATACCCATGATAGATGTATCAAAGTACCGAGCTCTCTACTCGGGTACCAAGCTCTCTACTTGGTAATTAGACTTGCCAATGTGCTATGTTGGTTACAGCAAAGGGGCTACTTCCCCACTGTGACCAACAGTGGAGGGGTGTGTGGTAAAAACCCGGTATAATAACCCATCATTATCACGAATCCCATAATTCGTGACGGCGATGCATTGTCACACCATCGACTCAACCAAATATGCCAGCTGGACTAATGCAATGCCAAGTAGATGTTTACTCGTCATATAAACTCAAATAAGGAACAAGTTTGACAAGAGCGAACTTATTCAACAAGTAGGTGTCTACTCATTAAGAAATCAAATAGGAATTCGACAAGAGCGAATTCAACATGTCAAATAGATACATCATTCTACAACATGCTCTCAATTATGCATTTCTTTCACACAATCATATAAACCGCATAAGAACTCGATTGAGTCTTATAAACACACATATCAAACATGCATTTCAATTCATCCCAAAGTCACGTAAGCTAATACATTAGTCTAACGAACTACAAACGTCGTAGGGATTGAATGTGGAGTCGGTATTGTTCAATAACTCCCTAATCTCAACTCCGATGAGTCATTACTAAAATGCAACCAAGTAGAACATAGATACTATATGCATCCCATTGCTCAATTCTATGTTCTCCGTTCATTTAGAACTTAATAACTAAGCCGTTCATGACATTAAACTAGCCATAAACCAAATCCCGAGTTTCAAACCCTAGAATTGTCGATTTTGCTAAACCTACAATTGAAACATATTCTTTCACAAGAGTTGATCCTAGGCACATTTAGAACAACATTCATGATTTACACAAAGTCAGAATCATAACTTCACATAGAAATCATAAAATCCTACACACTTTTCATAGGTTGAATTGAAGGATTCTACTTCACTAAAAGTGTTCCTAAGCATCATTAGAACAACTATAATGAAGGGGACATGTCATAATATTGAACATGAAATTTCTGGGAATTGAGAACTCACCTTTAGTCTATGATTAATGGCTGGAAGGAAGAATAAATGAAGGATTGTTGAAGAGGAGGGCAAGGCCTTCGATTCGGTGGTCTCAGATCGCCGATCGGGTCACCGGAACTCTGACAAATGGACTCACAAGCTAAGGTTCTTCCCAAGGACGAAAATGGAGTTTAAATCTCAGAAAATATGCAGGTTGGTGGTCACCAATGGCTGAAAATGGCTTATATACCTTCCAACTAAACCACAATCCAAGTATAGGGTGTTATAAGGCTTTCTATTGGTCAACGGATGCTAGCCCTTGATAGCAACTCATCCAAGGGCTTAGGAGGCTTGGACTAAGGTCAAAAAAGGGTTCTTAGGTCACTAAAGACGGCCAAGGGGTAAGGGCATGGTGGTCATCAACCAAAACTTAACCAAAATCCCGTAAGTGTGAATTTCTGACCAATTTCCAGATTGTTGTTACTGGACAGTCGATCTTGTAAAATCGACCATAAATAGCTCACAACTCCAAATGAGGTGATTTTTGATTTTTCTAAGAGTAGACTCATTAAAATATATTTTAGCATTTTAAATTACTCAATTTGGAATTATATTCATCAAAATAAAGTTACAACAAAATCAAGTACAGAAGCTGATTTCCTGAAAATATAATTCTGGCACAGCCATAAGTCAAGACCTAAATGAGGTACTTAGACAACTTGGAAAATTACCAAATTTGACAGGGAGTAACCTAACATATTAAGGTAAAACATAATAAATTTTTAGAAAATTATCTTTAGTATATTGGTACCAGAATTTTCCCGAAGTTCGCCCAAAAACAGGACTGAATGTGTGAAGTGATATGTTGGTCATCTTATTTCCAAATGCAACAAATCTATGAACATTGGTTGTGCAAGCATGACAAATACTAGGACACTTGGTCTAGAACTTAAATGAACTTCTCGCAAGTTGAAAGCACAAACAATACAAGCAACGAAGAAAAACACGAGAAACCCTAAGACTCAAACGATGCAACTAGCTTCCAAACTTTCAACCAAGTATACTATGATCAAGACGAACATTATAAGTCACGTATGCAAGGTACTAAGACTCCAATGAGACCTAGTTAAGTGCTAACATGCTAAGATGAACATCCAAAGCATTAACAACAAAGCATGCAACGCATGGGAGGCAATCACTCTACTATGTTCTTAACCAACTTAATGCAAGCATGACATGAATAAAATGAAGTCTCTAACATGTTAAGACATACAATAAACATGTTATAAAGATGTTATACATGTAAAGGGGTTTGGGTTCTCACACCTTCACTCTCTCTCTCTCCAAAACTCACGGTTGATGATCACAAAATGAGGAGGGGAAGAGGTCTTGGGAGGATATAAGGGTGATTAAGGACTATTTTGCCCTCAAAGGGGTGAAAGGGCAAGGGTTAGATAAAGGTAGAATAGGAATTTCACGCTCAAAAATCAAACCAGCACAAAGCTGGTGCCGGGGCCAAGTGGTCGCTTGGTGGGGGGGCCAAGTGAGTGCTTGGTCTAGTTTTCAGAAATCATTGTTACATGCACGGTCGCTTGGTCCTTCGGCTGAGTGAGCGCTTGGTCCAAAAATCAATAAAATGACTTGAAATCAAGCCTTAAATGTGTCCAATTCAACCTCAAACCATAAGGGATGTTAAAACCACTCAAACCATGTCCGAACGACACTCGAAACAAGTAGGAACAAAGGGAAAAACTCGCAACGAACATCAAATGATTCAACAACGAGTTAAACTATGATACAACAAGCATGGAATAATGTTCTTAAACATGTTAAGGACTAGTATAAATGGTCTAGGAATCAAACCAACAAATCAAGAGTCTCAAAGACACGAAATAAGACAAAGGAAAGAAAACCGAGAGACCCTAAGAGTCAAAAGGTCAAACGAAGCAACAATGCTTCCAAACTCTCAACCAAGCATACTATGATCAAGATTGAAGTTATAAAACATGCAAGAAGGGTTATGATATGGACTAGAGTACTTCTATCAGGTCCAACAATGATACACGAGCATAGAAATTCCAAAAGACGCGACCTGCGCGAGGTTTATTTTTCACGCAATGCGATAGAGACGAATGTGATGCGTTAAGCATCAAAGCAAGATTAGACTTAGGAAATATATTCCCTAGGAAGTTTAATACTCAAAGTCTACTCAAGATGCTCAAGTGATGATCTAGGCTATAACTGAAGTCACAAGAAAGAACCATGTGAGAACACTCAACCGAGTCGGCTTCCGACTAACGTCGAGTTACGACTTATAACCTAAACGAGTTAAAGTCTTGAGGAACATAAGGAACTAAAGTATAGGCCTCTAAATGACCTACCTACACGTCTCAAGATCCTCATATCAAGTCAAACACGAGGTGAAATGGTCATTCGGTCCGCAAAGCAAGTAAATAAAACACATGAAGTTTCAGGGTCTTACACCGCGTGTGTCTTCATTTAATCTTAATATCATCGATGACGATAGCGGTGGTACTTCAACTAGACGGCCTATTAGGGTGAAACAAGCAAAAGAGAAAAGGAAAAAAGAAGAGCATGTATCAAAAATCATTAATCATAATGAAGAACTTGTTAAGCAATTGAAGGTTGGTAACGATATGTTTAAATTAAGGGAAGAAAATAGAATTCTATTAAAAGATTTGAATTTTATAGTCAAACCGATAATGTGTGAATTTATTCGATGTGAACAAAATTAAATTATGCAAAAAAGAAGTCAAAGTGAGGGATTTAAATAGTTTTCAAGTCAAGGAGAAGGATCTCAATATGACGGGCATAGATCTCAAGATGTAGGGCAAGGATCTCAATATGACGGGCAAGGAACTCAACGTTGGGCGAGGATCTCAATATGACGGGCAAGGAACTCAATGTTGGGTAAGGATCTCAATATGTGAGACATGGATCTCAAGATGTAGGGCAAGGATCTCAAACTCATCAAGATGTTTTCAATCAATTTAACAGTTATTTTGGCGGATCAAGAACTGATCTCCCGGAATATTAGTCATTGCCTAGTTTAGTATTTTAAATATGTTAACATTTTTCTTTTAAGTTTAGTTTTGGTCATATGTTTAAGTTGTATGTCATATTTTATTTTCAAGTTGTATGTCACATTTTATTTTCAAGTTGTATGTAATTTTTTTTAGTTGTATGTCATTTTTATTTTCAAGTTGTATGTCATTTTTAATTTCAAGTTGCATGTCTTTTTATTTTTAAGTTGTATGATTTTTTTTTTCAAGTTGTATGTCAATGTTAAATTTAAATATGAGATTGTGTTGTCCAAATATTTAGTATAATATTTCTTTATTGATAATAAATACAAAATAATTTACATAATAGACCAATTTATTATAATTTATTGAATTTATAACGTTTAATGCTTTAAAATATTTTACATTATTAATATTAATTACATAGCTATTATTAGTTATTAATCAATTAAAATATTTTTAAATTTATAATATAAATTACCAATATTTTTTTGTATTTAAAAATTAATATTTTATTTTAAAAATGAGTGGGTCCCATCAACCCAAATTTTGGGCTAGATGAATAGTGTTACCCCAAATTTGGGGTGATACTATTCATCGACCCAAATTGGGGAGAAGTTAGGGGTCCAGTTTGAGTAGTTTGGTGTGGGTTTTTCCCCAATTTGGTGTTTTTGGGGCTCGGTTGGAGAAGGCCTAAGACCATCTTCAACAAGGAATCCCAAATTTGGTCAGATTTTATCCCAAATTTAGTTCATTTAAGCACCAAACACTATTCCAACTCCAGGCCACAACCCCAAATCCCACCCAAGATAGAATATTTCTTAGCATATTCTATTTTTATTCCTTTTACTTTATTTATCAACATGTATATTAATTTGCTATTAACCTTTTAAATAATAATTATTAAGATTGCACAATTAAAAATTTTAGTATATTTAATAGTTATATGTTTATAATATTATTTACGTCATTAATAATATTTAAAAATTAGTAATTTTTTTAAACTAAATTGAAGAAATATAATTTAATAAGCATACAAACACTTGAAAATACCATAAAAAATATTACAATCAATACAAAATATAACAAAAATCATACAACAACAACAATTGCAAAACCACTCACAGAAAAAGGTACATAATATTTTACCCGAATTCTCACAATTACTGAATTGTTCCCATAAATATTCAATTAAGGCATTACGAAGTCTATTGTGAGCCTCTTTATCCCTGATTTATCTATGTCGAGCAAAAAACTCTTGAAATTGAGTGTTATCATCTGCTAACTCATCAGTTGGAGCAGTTGTAGACACCTCAATTTCTTACCTCTGATATGTGACATGACATGCGATATCAAGACTTGTTAAAACTTAACAAATATCAAGTCACAGAGTTTAAAAATGCAAAAGAGAAAGCAGGATGCGTAAAACAGTGAAATGCAGGGGCCAAAGTGTCGAAAGGCAGGTTAAAATTGGATCCAGGCACCACCACCATGCCTACCTGGCGCGTCGCCCAGACTCTATGGGGTTGGCGCCCAGAGCCTAATAGTGCACTTCCATTTTGACATTTTGTACAAGATCTCAAGCGCGCAGTACAAGCTGATGAAGCACAAAGAATAAAATTTAAAGACGATTAGGTCCCTTCCTCAACCTATAAATAGAAGGCTTCGGCTTCAGAATTGAGGGCCACGAAATCACTCTCACCGCACACAGTCCACACAACGTTAAGTTTAAGCAGTGAGAGCGATCGTGAGAAAGAGAGAGTACCCCTCCTCCTATAAGCCTCGAAGCTCCACCAAATCTCCTCCAAACACAAAACCAACCGGTCAAAGTGAACCTTAGCCCCCCCAGCTAGGATTCCACCTTATTTCTCCGGTCCAAAAATCCCAAAAAGAGTAGTTGCTCTGCCCGAATCCAGAGTCCAAATTCGCTAGAAACAAGCAGTTGTTCTACCCGATTTCCGCCAGCAGCAAGCAAACAACAGGAAAAACGCATGTAGTTGTTCCACCCGTTTCACGGCGCCTGAAAGCAGCTTTCGGAAGCAGTTACTCTACTCGAATCACAACAGCAGCAAAAGACTCCCTCTCCCGGAAGGACATAGCAAGCACACCCTACCCTCTTAAAGGTAAGTCTTTAAGAGTTTTTATATAAAAATGCTATTTTCATCCGACCTAATGGAAAAAATATAAGCAGTTATGTTCCCGGGATTTCTATAGAAAATAGCATTAAAAAGAGCCATTATTATGGCCAACTATTTATAAATGTATTCGTGATTACTGGAAGGAGACGACTGCAAGTCTGTAAATAATGTAAATACATATATATCTGCTTTAATGTTTTATTTTATTTGCTGGATAAATATAATAAAATCATATTTTAGCCAAAACCTATTTTTGAGACCGAAAGGGTGAGTTGGGTGCCTAACACCTTCCCAACTCGTAAATTAGCCCTCGAACTCCTTTTTACAAACTCTGGTTATTTTTTGTTTTTCTTTATTTCTCCTTAAAATAAAGATGACGACTCTCTTACAGCATTTTGGATCACGGTGAGACCCACAACACCTTTTTCTTACACTTTTCCGTTTTCCCCTAAACAAGTGACGATGAGAATAAAAAGGGTGATGCATTTTCTGGATCTTGTTTTCCCCTATACAAGGGAGGATGAGATACGGAGAAACCCAAAGCACTCATAGCGATCCAAAATAAACCTACGGCCACAGTGAGGCTCGCAACATCATTTTTTTGCACTTTTCTGTTTTCTCCTAAACAAGGGACGATGATAATGAAAAGAGTGATGCATTTTCTTCATCTTATTTTCCCCTAAACAAGGGAGGATGAGATACGGAGAAATCCAATGCACTCATAGTGACCTAGGACGATTTTCAAAGTCCACAGTGAGGCATAGCGTGTTCACATGTGTCCTCGCAACATCATTTTTTTGCATTTTTCTGTTTCCCCTTAAACAAGGGACGATGGAAATGAAAAGGGTGATGGATTTTCTGTATTTAGTTTTCCCCTAAATAAGGGAGGATGAGATACGGAGAAATCCAAAGCACTCATAATGGACTAAAGCCCACTCGGTGACTGAGGCGTATTTAACGCGCTTTTTGATAACACTCTTTCTGCATTTTTAATTTCGTCTTCCCCTAAACAAGAGATGATGGAATGGAAAGTGTAATGCCCTCTCGCATGCCGCACTCCCCTAAAAAAGGGCGCGCGGGGTCCGGGAGCGCTCCGGGGCATCCACAATGGCAACTCTGCTGGGGAAGTCGTTTTTATTTTAAGGAAAATAAAAATGGAAGGCTAGACTTAGTTTTCACAAAAAAAAAAAAAAATCAGTTTTCTTTAGTTTCTGGCTAAAATATGCTTATTATACTTCTTTGGAATTTTAAATATCGCATTCTTATATATATATCTGTGTATATATTTGTGGATATGATCCTCCATCTTGCAACAGTTTCGTTCCAGTTACCATTACATGTATATTTACAAAAAAAAAAAGAAGAATAAAACAGATTTCCGGGCAGCATAACAAAAGAGCTGTGGCTTTATTTTATTATTGCTTCATTCCATTTTATATTTTTATTCTGCGTGCTTTATTTTCATCGCACACAAAAAAATATATGTACATATTCTTTCATTTTGTCATTTTATTTTGGGGACTAGGAAAAATATGTAATTAATAAGAATAGATAGATTCCCCACTTTTCTTTCTATTTCTTGATCTGAATAGCTGCTTGCTCGCGCTCAAACTAAAAAGTCGAGAAAATCCACACAAAAAAAACAACAAGACAGGCCATATCTGCTTTATTTACTGTTTTATGCCTAAAAAAAGATTTTACTACTTTTTAAATACCGCACACACGTAGAAATATTCTGAATTGCTACCCTACACTATGACCAGCTTACCCTATACATCAGCCAACGTTAAATTGCATATAGATTCTCAGGACACTTCATGGACCGATCAGTTTTTACATCTTTTGATTATTGACCAATCCATGTGCACAAAAAAAAAAAAAAAGCAAAGAAAAAAAAAAGAAAGCAAAAAAAAAAAAGAGATATGAATAAATATGCACAGCGACTGACCAATGATTTTTTTGATGTTCGACCTAGACCATTTTGAATGGTGGATCCCGGAAAGAGCATAGGCCCTTCGTCTGAGATCAGTACGATCTTGGGGAGTCAAAAGGTAGGTGAAATACGAGGGTCCTATACTCTGGAGAAAGGATCCACTGTTCCATGATTAGTCCTGAGACCATCAAAACAAAGCGGGTGTTTGTCCGATCAATTATAGGGAAAATAAGTAATAAAATATATATATATATATATATATATATATATATATATATATATATATATATATATATATATATATTAATAAAGGCACGTTGTACTCCAAACCCAGAAAGCCTTCAGTCAACCCTTTCTGATACCTTCAACCCTGGATTTGGAAAGGCAGAGATAATACTGGCCGGTTGATCTGAGGATACGCATACGTAAATCGACGTAAAAGGGCGAGAATCCGCAGATGGTACATATTTGAGCAGAATGGCAGCTGAAAACGAGCAGTCCGCAGTGGGTACAGATACAGGGGCTCCAGGGTATGCTCCGACTCCAGTTATGCAATAGTGGCTAGATCAAAATTTAGGTGCACAGGCTGATCGCATAATGAGCCAGATGGCCAATCTGGTACAAAGTTTAAAACCCAATGGTGAGGGAACCTCTTTCCCTGTAGCCCCTCAAAAAGCGTCAACTTCCCATATTCCTCCAAACCCAAACCCTCAGCCAAACACTAACCCGCCAAATGCCACCATTACCCCAAATCCAAATCCCCCACCTAATCCTTATTACCCAAATATTAATCCTTTCTCGCCCTTCCCTCCATATCCTTTCCCAAGCTAAAATCCAAATGACCTTCCTTTTCCCATCACCAATCCACTCCAAAATAGCCCACATATGGACCCAAAAAGTTATAACCAGCCAGGCCAAGTAACAACCTATTTACCTTTCAATGATCCTGGCCGCCCAACCGAAATCGCCAATAACCCGCCTATCTAAAACCCTACCCAAAATCCTTATCCAATCCAAAATCCTTACCAAATACCACAGCCATAAATTAACCCAGCCTTTCCCAATCTTACCAGCATATACCAAAACCCAATTCCCCCTCCCACCAAAATGGAGGCTGACAAAATTTGAAAAGTATGATGCTCAAAGTTCTGAACAAATGAGAATTTTCTACGCGGACACTAGCATTGCAACCTTCAGCAATACTACCTTCAAAATTCAAAATGCCCGACATAGAAAAATTCGATGGGACTGGATGCCCTATATCTCACTTAAAATCCTACTCTACCGGCATGCAGTCAAGAGAAGCTAGCTTTGAAGCTATGGCTTCCAATTTCCATCTTACCTTAATAGGGGCTGCCAAGCAATGGTTAATGCTAGCAGACAATAGCACCATGGGTACTTGGGACCAAATAGCTGAAGGGTTCCTAGAGAGGTATAAGGACAATACTACCTCTGAAAACAAAAGAGATCTTGAATCGTGCACCCAAAGGAAAAAAAAAAGAAACCTGCACTAAGTTTGCAGCCAGGTGGAAAAGAAAAATAGCTCAGACCCTTGACAGGCCTGATCCAACTGAGTCATCCAGGATGTTCATCAAAAACCTCCAACCTATCTACCTGGAACACATGCGGTATCTTCCTTATAGCAATTTCAAAGAAATAGTGGAGATAGGAGTTCGTATTGATGAAGATATACGGACCGGGAATTTAAAAGTCAATACGCCCTCCAACTCTTTTCGCTACTCAAAAGGAAAGGCCACTGCATCAGGATCAGCTGTTAATATGGTAGGAAATACATCTGTCATACCAACCACCAACTTTCCTACTCAAAACTACAACATTGCTCTATGGTCCTACGGAGCAGATAGGTCTGTCAATACAGTAGGAGGAAACAATGGCCCAAACAAGAATTTCAGGGGTCAGAACAGAGGAAGCCGCTACTATGCCGAACTGCACGCTCCTCAGTCTACGATACTACAGGGGTTAATGGCATAGGGAGTGCTAAAGCCTTTGGAAAACTATAGGCCGCCAAATCCTCTGCCCAACACATGGAATCATGCCAGTACTATGAATACCATCGCTGTAGTGGTCACCTCACTAATAAATGCTACGTGCTCAAAAACGCTATCCAGGACCTAATAGATGATAAGGTTATTGAAAAACCTCCTCCTAGACCAAATATTGTCAATAACCCTCTACCTCAAATCAATATGATTGAGGTTGGTGAAGCAATTTGTGTACCCAAGTTTGAAAGAAATAAACACCCATTTCCATATATCCTTGTTCCTTTCTTTCCAACCATAAAAGAGCTTAGTTGCAATATGCTCTCTTGGGACATTATCCTGGGTACCCAAAATACATGTGAAAAAGTCACTTGGATCGGTGGGGATGTCAGTTACCTTACTAGATCTGGTCGAGCTTACCAACCAAACCAGGAAAGAGGTGACCACTCTAGCAAAGATCAAGAAACAGATACTGGGGCTAAGACTATTGAAGATACCCCGCTAGCTCAGATGAAGAAAACCCAGGCCAACATATCTATCTGGGGCTTATTGTGTGCTTCCAAGACTCACCGTGATACACTGGCTAAATCTTTAAGTCAAGCAGTCATCCCTATTGAAACCTCCCCAGATGAGCTCACTCAAATGATCGAAAACATGCATTTTGGGAATGTGATTATGTTTACTGATTTGGATCTACCAAGAGAAGGAACCAACCATATTGATGCTCTCCACATCACTGTGGGGGTCTTGGAAAAAAGGGTCCCCGGAGTCCTGATAGATAATGGCTCTTCTTTGAATGTATGTCCCACAAGCACGCTAGCCAAACTGGGGACAAAAATATCAGAGCTGGTTCCTTCATCACAAACAGTAAGGGCATACGACAACACTAGTTGGTGTGTCTAGGGGTTGATGTCTTGTGAGCTTCCATCTCGGGCAAGATTACCGTATCAAGTAATAAAGCAATGCAGTCGATCCCAGAGGAATGCGGCGTAATTCTCACTCCAACTAAGTACCGAAATTATGCTAACTAATTATATTTGAGCGAAAATAAAATGAATTAAAATCTAAAAATATAAACAACCTAGAAAGCAATTAAATCTAAACTACTGCGGAGGTGGTTTGGCAACAACAAATCAAGATAAAAAATATAGGAACGCATTATTTCTAGTCTAGCCGGTGCTTTAATTTAATTCTCTTTTTGCTTTTCTTTAACTCAAGTCTTGGTAGTCGGACGCGCTATTTTATTACTCTGGGCTTTCGCTACGTATAGCAAATCTAGCTATCTCTCAACCTTGCTACGGGCTCATATCATCGCAACACATAACACGGGAGAAAATAACCGCATGTGTAAACAAGCATCCAAAGACTATCTACGCGCGATCTCCTTTCGGTCTCACGCCACGCAAACTACTATTGTGATTTTCGGAATAACAGGAAGGGCTTTCGCTTCGTATCCTATCATTCTAGTGATCATCTAATGGTTCGCTACGCCATTAAAAGCATTAAGAAAACACAATAATAACCAAGCGCATGGGTAATACTTTGCAAAAAGAAACTCTCTATATTTTTCTACAAGTCATGTTGGTAGCCGAGACTGCTAAAATTGGTTAACTACGGGCTCTCGCGTCTTATAGTCAACCCTAATCTACCCGACCTCGCGAATGGCTAAGGTGGTTCGATCGCGTGTCAAACCTAGTCTCATTACGGCTATCGATGTGTGTCACAAAACACCAACTATTAAATTGATTGGTCCGAAATATAAAGGTAGCTCTCGCGGATCCTAAATATTTCTAAAATCATTTAATTATTGGCCAGATAATTAAAAGCATTAATTTCACAAAATAATAACCAACATGCTTGTGTACTAAATAAAGAAATAAATTAAATTAAAACACTACATTGGACATAGACAATAATTGCATTTCCATAAATAAATTAAACACAAACCAATTCAACAATTACAAAATAATTCAACCCAAGAAACCATAACAAATATCTAAAAATATGAGTAGAAAGAATTGAACCGAAAAGTCGCGAATCCGGGGTTGAAATCTTTTGCAAATGCGTTCTTGGCCCTTGATTTGATGTTCCAAACCTTCAATGGTGATCAAGCATCGAAGAAATTGGATGATTTTGGTGGAAATGGGGGCTGGTGCCCCATTTAGGGCTTGTGCCCGTAAATGGGGCTGTGTTTTCGGAAATGAGGGCTTACTGGAATGTATGGAGAAGCTGGAAAGGGGCAGCCAAGGAAGGAGGGGTATTTTGGGTAGAGCAAAGGAGTTTTAGGGGCAAGAAAGGCAAGAAAAAGGGGCTGGGTCGCGGCATGGAGCTGGGCTGAACCAAGGAGGGCATCGCGGGTCACCCGGGGTGAGATGGGCTGAGAAATGAGAGGTGAAATGGGTTGGATAGGGCGGGCGGGTAGGTGTGGAGAGGCAGGGTCGTCCCATCCGGAAGAGTACCGCTGGTCCGCTTGAGTGGGGTGGACGGCGGAGCACGCCAAGTGGCACCGGCCGGGTCTTCGACAACGCCCAGGGGACTGTATGCAATTTCGGCGGCTTCCCTGAAGTTCTATTAATTTCTCCGGTGCCCCTATGATTTCAGAAGTTTGTGCCGCCAGCTAGCCTCCTTCCAGGTTTGCAAATTAGTCCTCCGTTAGCTTTTTCAGCCTCTGTTAGCCTGATTTTGCCTTGGATCTCTTGACGGACTTAACGGACTTTGTCCAAATAAATTCTAATTCAACTTTTAAGCCCGGAATTGTCTCGAACTTCGTGCTAAACACCGTATAAAAGCTCGATTATACTTGGAAACCTACATTAATCACAAAAACACAAGTAATAATATTTCCAAAGCATAATTAATTCAAAAATAGCACAAAATAAAAGAAAATTCCCGAGAAAATTAGTGGAAATCTTGCGCTCATCAGTGGTCACCTTGATAATGACCATTGGGCCACTAACCATGCCAGTAGAATTCCAAGTCCTGGACATACCAGCGACTTTCAGCCTGTTACTGGGACGCCCTTGGATCCATGGGGTAAAAGGGGTAGCCTCCTCACTGCATCAACGTGTCAAATTCATCCACGACAACCACATAGTGATCATTTTGGCCGATAAGATCGTGGGAAACAAAGAAAACGGGGACATCCAAATCCTTGAAATAGAGCACGATGACACGGGTATTTTCCTCAGTGGCTTCGAGGTTATTCCCCAAGCTAGAATCAACACCATTGAATATGAGCGAGAAACTGACATCACCAGGAAAAAGACTACATCCCTAGGAAACATGGTCCTTTTAAACATGTTTCGGAAAATGAATTATATGCCTTGTTTGGGTCTCGGCAGAAATCAACAAGGACTTGTCAATCTGGTCCAAGATGAACTCAAGGAATGTATCCCTCCTTTTGGTCTAGGATACAAACCTACTCCAGTTGAAGTAGCCGTAGTCATGAAACAGAAACGTGAGAAAAGCAAGTCAGAACGAGAAAAACGTCCTTACATATGTCCCCCTCTTCAACCATATAGAAAAACCTTAAATGGTTACTTTGTAAGGAAAGGAGAAACATATGCCTATCTCATATTTCATGAACCTTGGTTAGACCAGAATGGGAAGAGGCACCCTGGCTGGGAGATCTTTGAAGATGTCAGTCTCGCCACAAATAAAATGGAACATGTCACCCTGGAGCCCGTACCCCTGCATGTAAAAATATTAAAGTTGAGAAAACTTGGTTTATAGACCAAGACGACTATGTAAAAATATTAAAGTTGAGAAAACTTGGTTTATAGACGCCCTCGGCCCTATTAGATGATACCTGGGAGACAGCTCTCGGTATGATAGATGGAGGCACGGCTATGAAAAGCTCCCCGCCGCGAGTTTGAGTCTATTGTCGATAAGCCTCTGTAGAATTGGTATATTACGACCGACCCGCTCTTGACGCCCGCAGATCTGGTGGATCGTTTCGGATACATTATTCTTCATCCTTCTTATAGCCTTACGGATTGGTTATCTACCGATCCGCTCATTAAAATTGAGGATCTCAAACCCAAAGTCCTCAATAATGTAAATAAACTTGTACAGTTTGCTAATAATGATAGTCTAGATGTCTTTGCGTATTCCATAGTTGCACCTTCATTAAAAGACGCATTAATTAATTTTAATAATGAGTCGTTTGATAAGATGGACCCAAAAGATAAAAGTTACCTGCTTGAGCTCGTAAAGTCAGTCAAGCACCAGGAAAAACCTCAATCAGTAACGACAAATAAAGACTTATCCACCATCAATCTGGGGCAAAACAATGAAATCAAAGAAGTCAAAATCGGTAGCTACCTGCAAGGTCCTGAAAGGATGGCACTTATTGACCTCCTCAAAGAATTCGTGGACATCTTTGCATGGTCCTACGAAGATATGCCTGGGCTGGACCCATCCATTGTTGAACACCAGATCCCCACTTATCCTGATGCTCGGCCAGTCAAGCAGAAACTCCGCCGAATCAAACCAGAATGGTCACTACAAGTAAAAGAAGAAATCATGAAGTAGTTGCACATCAAATTCATTCGGGTAGTTGAATACCCGTTTTGGCTGTCAAATATAGTGACCGTTCCGAAGCCCAACGGAAAGGTTCGGATCTGCGTAGACTTCCGCGACCTCAATAAAGCGTCGCCCAAAGACGACTTCCCTCTTCCCATCATTGATATTGTGGTAGATGTTGTGGGCTCTCACAGATTAAGATATTTCGTAGACGGCATGTTGGGCTACAACCAAATCAAAATGGTAGCAGAAGACTAGGAAAAAACATCATTCACTACTCCCTGGGGAACCTACTGCTACAATGTCATGCCGTTTGGACTAACAAATATTGGGGCTACGTATCAAAGAGCTACCACTGCCCTCTTCCATGACATGTTACACAAAGAGGTAGAAGTGTACGTTGATGACATGATCGTGCACTCCAGCGACGCCAACGGTGCCCACATCAAGGACTTTCGAAAATTCTTCGAAAGGTTAATAAATCACTAGATGAAGCTTAACCCCACCAAATGCACATTTGGGGTTACCAAGGGCAAGGTCCAGGATTTCATGGTGACTGAGCAAGGCATCGAGATCGAGCCGGCCAAAATTAACACCATCATAAATATGCCGCAGCCAAAAACTCCAACGGAAGTCAAGGGCTTCCTGAGCCGGCTGCAATATATCAGTCGCTTCATCAGACAGCTGACCTCCATATGCGAGCCCCTATTTAAAGCTCCTAAAGAAAAATACTGACCAGGTCTGGGACGGAAAATGCCAGCTAGCCTTCGAAAAAATAATAGCCTACCTTACCAATCCACCAGTGCTAGCTCCTCCCCATATACACAAACCTCTCTTCTTATATTTAACCATCACAGATACGTCAGTAGGGGCTATGCTCGCCCAAGAAAAAGAAAATTCCTACATTGAAAATGCCATCTACTTCATACGTATGAAACTGCAAGGAAGCGAGGTTAATTACTCAGCATTGGAGAAAAGCTGCACTGGTCTAGTTTGGGCAACGCAAAGGCTCAAAACATATCTAGAAGCTCGATCCATCAGACTCATCTCCAGAATGGATCCAATAAAGTACATCTTCGGCAAGCCATCACTTTCTAGCCGACTAGCCAAATGGTCATTCCTCCTCAATGAGTTTGACATCACCTATGTCAAGCTCAAATCATTAAAGGCAAAGACATAATTGCGCACCATTTGGCGTCTGCCTCTAAAAGCGTAAGATGCAACAGCCCAAATTTTCCAAACAAGTCGTCTTAGAAATTGCTGATCATGACACCAGCTGGAAAATGTTCTTTGACGGAGCCTCAAACAAAAGGGGCTTTGGCATTGGAATCTTGTTAATTGATCCAACAGATTCCCACACTCCGCTGGCCATAAGGTTGGAATTCGAATGCTCAAACAACACATCTGAATATAAGGCCTGTATTGCCGGTCTAGAAGAAGCCCTCCGAAAAGGAGCCAAAGACTTGGAAGTCTATGGTGATTCTACCTTAATCATAAACCAAGTCGAAAGGAAGTGGAAAACTCAGGATCCCCGCCAGCAGCTCTATCATGCCAAACTAACAGCACTAGCCACCGAATTTGATAATATCTCGTTCCATTACTTGCCACGAGATAGAAATCAATTCGCCGATGCCTTGGCCACTCTAGCATCATTGGTCCAGGTTCCCACAGAAATCAATGTTCAACCATTCATGGTTAGGAAGAAGGTCACCCGCCTATTGCCTGGGCCTGATGTGTGACGACCCGACCTCGGATTCCAAGACGAAATCCCAAGGTCGTACGCCGTGGGAACAAATAACAACACACAAGTAGCAAATAATGGGTAGGGCCATAACGGCGATACCCGACAACTCAAAACACATGCGGAAGCGAAATAAAATAAACAAGGGCGCCCGAGCTAACAAGCTCAAACTAAAACAACCAAAGAGATAATTAACCTCTCGGTCCAAAAATTCGATTCGCGTGCCGCAACATTGGGCACGTAGGACAAACTCCCTGTTATGCAATTCAATAATAAGCATAATATAAACCAAGTCATCGGCGAAACTACGGCCGGAACCCAACATTAAACTAAGTCTAAGACTCTAGTCTAACAACTCAACGGCTAAAAACACGCCGGAGAACAAACATAATACTTTAACTAGCAATGTAGCATGCTAAACATGATCACCAAATAACCAAGCACGACTAAAACCCGTCGGCTACCAACAACATAAGTACCAATAATTATAGTACTAACAATAACAAAATATATGGGAGTATAACTACCAATATACATCTAGCACGACTTCTACTGGTCGGCTACCAAAAGAATAAGCTAACAACATAATTACAACATTACAAACACATACATGTTTGCTACCCAAATCATGAAGTTTATATAACTTCATCTTCCCAACGACCTCACCAAAAACAAAACAAACATCTAAGTAGCAACCTTGCCACAAGAATCTTTGTCAACGCAATCTTCTGATTTACTTGGATCCGCACGCTCGGCTCGGATCTAGGAAAACAACCAACAAATAAAAGTAAGTCACAAAGACTTAGTAAGTTACTAACCATAACTTCCTACCATGGCATAATGCTCAATCATAAAATACATCATGCTATCGTCATGAAATAACCTTATACAAATTCATGTTATGGCATCCATGCTCAACATTAACAAAACATGTTATCATTGTAGTATAACATCTCACTAAAATCCATGTCAAGGCATTTATATGCTTAACGATCATAATTCTTGTTATTGATATAACATAGCCTTCCGATGATTTACATGTCAAGGCATATAAACTTAACAACAATAATTCCTGCTTTTAACATAATGCCATATCCGAATAATATTCATGATAAAGCATATTAACATAACAACAGTAATTCAAGTTATTGTTATAACATAGCCTTCCCATAATATTCATGTCAAGGCATATAAACTTAACAATAATGATCTATACCTTTGGCATAAAACCACATTCCAATAATACTCATGTGATAGCATACATGCTTAACAACATTAATCAATATGTTATCTATTAAGTATAACATGTAAGAAACCAAAACAAACATCATATCATATCCAATTCACCAAGCACGTTATTCACTTAAGCACTTGTGAAACAATTCATATAAGGGATATGATACCATTACCAAATTCCTCCGCGTGTCGCTCTGCAAAAACACGTGCAAAACCCTTATGTGCCCTCGATATCCTCTCGTATATCGGCGTCCCGAGACGTCTCCGCCGAGTTCCATAGTTATCAAAGTCATGTGTATTACTACAACTAAGATAAACTACTTCCCCACCGTGGCCATCGATGGAGGGTGTGTGCAAACCCGCACGGCGATCCATCGCGATCACGAATCTCACAATTCGTGAAGACGATGTATCGTCCCACCAAAACTCAACCAAACCGACTCGGTGGACTCAAAACCCAAGCACAAGTAATATATACTCATATGCTCAAAACAAGTAGGTAAACACTCTACTATCAAACTAGTCATGCAATTCATCCACAACTAGCATAAACATCACAACCGAGAATCATATAAGTTCTCATAATCAAGTGTGCTTCACACACTTAAACTTCTTGGAGGCTCAACCTCCATGAATTCTACCCAAAATTCCGTAGGACTTAAGATTATAGTTCCTAGGATTCATTCTAACCCAAAGGTTAACTCCGTTGAGTTCAATCTAAGTTTTCGAAAATTCAAGGAATAGAAGCTTAGGCTTCATCATTCCCATAAGTTCATAACTATCGCCAAAACCATAATCCCAATATTCAATAAACTATCATAAACCCCACAATTTACTTAACAATGCAACTTAGAATAAATTGGCCATCTTGTGCATAAATTCATTCAAGTCACCATACCAATCATAATCTTCAAATCATGATTAAATTATACAACATGGTTTAATATACTCTCTTAAACATGTATAATTCAATAACTAGGCTTACAACCATGTTTAACAAGCCAAATCACATTTGGGGAAAATCCCTTCCAAGCATCTTTGTCATTTAAGCTCAATACACATAACCGATTCATATAGCAAAGTTTAATATACTCTATTAAGCATATAAAACATAGTAATCAAGCTCACATCATCTATTTGCAAGCTAGAACAAAATTAGGGCAAAGCACCCTCCAAGTATCTCAACCAAATCCACATCAATACTCATGGATAATCAACACAACTAAGTTCAATAGACTCCACTAAACATGTATAACACAATAATTAGGCTTACCATCATGTTTAACAAGCCCAACACAATTTGGGGAAAATCCCCTTCCAAGTATCTTTGTCATTCAAGCTCAATACATATGAACAATTCATATAGCAAAGTTTAATAGACTAATTGGCATATGAATTCCATAAAAATCAAGTCTCACATAGGTTCACCCATCTCTAACAATAATTTGAAACCTAGGGTTCATGAATTTCTACAAACCCTAACAATGGCTTCCATTGACCTCAAATAGCACAATTGGTTGTTTCCTAGGGTCAATGGAGCCTAAAAGAAGGAGAAGAAAGGTAGAAACTTACTAAAAGCTCAGCCCTAAAACCAGAATTTTCGGATTAGAAGAGGGTGTCTTCTCTTCAACTCTTCTTCAAACTTGTAGGTAGAATGGGGAAGATGAAGACCAGCTATGGCTTCCAAGCTTGGTCCCTTTGAAACCCTAGAATCAACACCCTCAAGCCCTCTCTCAAGCTCTCTGTTGAGTTCGCGAAGAGAATAGGGAAGTCAAATTTTTACGCCTTGGCCGAATAGAATGAAAGAATCGCTGGTTTTGGGTTTATATGGGGATTAAATCCTCTAATCAAACCACTAATTAGCCCCTAATAACTCTAATAGGTGTTTAGGATTAGTATTAGCTTAAGTAGATGGGTTTAGGATAGGTTTAAAATGGTTTAAAGGGTCAAACTTTCGGATAGTGAGAAAAGGGAGCAAAATCCCGTGTCGATTTTAAAGACCCTTATGCGGTCGCTTAGGGTCTAAGTGATGCGACCGCATCAAGTGAATTTCAGCATTCTAGGTTTTCTCGCTTTCCTTGCTCGGTCCCGGACTCTCCAGCGTGCAATCTCGAGTCCTTCCAAACCAAAAATGGTCTATAATTCAACCTTAATGTCCTCCAATCTATAACCAAAGGAATCATGTTGATTCCTATGATTAGATTTGGTTGAGTCATCTTCTCTCGATTCTATTGTGCAAGAGGCTAAAAGGTGCTCAGTGCGATTAGTGTGGCAATGTCTTAGAGTCATTATGTTTAGAATAGTTTCTAAGTGTTAGTTCTTAGGCGCTCTTGCAAGCTTCTACATCGCCTCTTGAAGGAACAAAGCAGCCAGACTTTGAAGTCTCGCTCATATAGCGGAAAATCAAATTTGGCCAAAATCAAGAAACAATGACACGTGTACACCTATTTAGATATTTTCGAAAATATCTAGTCATTATGTCTTCACCGATTATTTTTCAAGAAGTCAACTTCATAATGACAAGCCCATTCGGCGATCTGAAAATCGAAGACCGAAGACATTACCCGTTTTGGCTAAGAAGACTTTCCAAGCTACAAAGCACTGCATTCTCAAACATTACTCGTTTAGTAATGTCTTCTCCGCACACCTTGCATCTCGATGAGCGTGGGCGTTTCTTCTCTCAAAGCGCGAATTGCATTCAATGCAAAAGAACGTTGGACTCAATTATCTACGATTTGAAACCAACGGTCAAAAGGTCTCTTCCTGGTATATATTCAAGTGATTGAAGATCTGAAAAAATAACTCTTGCGCATTAACTCTTAAGCTTCATCTTCATCACTCAAGCATTCAAGAGATCAAAGGACAAGGGCTAACACTTCACCAAACTTTTCGAAGGCTGCAGATCCGCCATCTTAAATTCTTTCGGCTTCATTACGTTTGTCTTTAAATCGCGTTCTTTAATTCTGCACGTGTGGAGAACAATTATCTATTGATTGTCTCTCTCACCTCTATACACTTGGTTAAAAACTACTTTTGTACACGATCCATTAGAGATCTAAATCATAAACCTAGTGGATAAAACAAGTGCACTTTTAAAATCCAAAGCTAACCACTTTGGTAGTGGATGTAGTACTATTCACGATGCACGAACCACTTCAAATTCCTCGTGTGCGCTTCAGGACTCTTCTTATCTTTCACTTTAATTTATGTTTAACTATTCATTCTCAAGCGCTTAACAGACTCCCTTGATAATCTTAGAATCGATTTGTTAAAACACGCCCAAGCACTTCTATTCAAACCTTTTATAAATCTTTAAGAAGTGCTCTTAAAAGAAAAAGTTTTATAAAAACATAACTAGGCTATTCAACCCCCCCCCCTTCTAGCCTAGATTGAGCCTATTTTGGGACCAACAATTGGTATCAGAGCTTAATTCTTTGAAAAATCATTTTTTCCAAGATTAACCTCTTGAGAATAGATCCTATGGCTCACTATATGCTGCCTACTTCAAACACCAGCCACGTTCCAATATTGGACGAAGGCCATTTCGAAGTATGGAAAGATAAGGTTATGAGATATATGAATTCCATTGACAATCGGTTGTGGCAATGTGTTACGGCAGTCCATATATTCCAATGAAGCCCAACCTACTTCTTTGAAGTAGCCGGTGGTCCTCTGAGATACCTAAATCTATGAGCGAATGGGACGAGCGAAGAAAGGAGGCTTGTTGAACTCGACAGCAAGGCTATTCATATTATATCCAGCTCTGTCGACACAAGCACATATCAACAGATCATTAGATGCAAAACTGCCAAGGAAATGTGGGAAGCCTTGGTGGAATATCTTGAAGGAGATCTACCCACCAGAGACAACAGAAAGTACAACTATATTCAACAATTCGACTCATTCAGAAAAGATCCTAAGGAAACTCTACGGCAAACCTACGACAGATTTTGTGAGGTAGTAAACAGTTGTTACTCTTTAGGTAAAGAATATAGTGTTAAAGAAGTAAATATGAGATTTTTAGCTTCTTTAGGAAGTTTGTGGCATGTTAAAACCACTGCAATAAAAGAGTCCAAAGACTTGAACTCCATGCATCTCAGAAGTTTGTATGCGAGTTTAACAGTCTATGAGCAAGAATTACTTCAAGCTCAAGAACAGGACAAACATTTTAAACTTCCTTCCTTTTCTCGCTATCTCCCAGAAATTCTGCTCAAGAAAGCAAACCATCTTCTTCTTCTTCAAACGAATGAAATTCTCTCTCGACGAGCAATTTGCTATGTTCAAGAAGTTTCAAAAGTTCTCAAAATTTAACAAAAAGAAAGAAGCAAACCAAGACTTTCAAGATCGCTGAAAACTCACACAATAATGAGTTAGTTTGTTACAATTGCGTGAAACTCCGTCACTTTGCTTCTAAATGTCCTAAGCCTAAATATGAAGCCTATAAAAGGAGACCTTCTAAATCATTTTCTAAACATAGAGGTCTCCTGGCTGAGGACTTAGAAGAAAACCATGTAGCCACTTGGTTTGAAACTGATTCTGACGAGGATGATAGTGATGACTCACCTGAGCAAGCACACATTTGTCTTGTTGCTCTAGAGTCACCTCCCACCTATGACTCAGACAGTGAAGTTAAGTACTCTCCCTTTCAAGCTAACATAGAACAATCTTCTGAAGAGCCTTCAAAAGAAGAAATCCTCAAGGATGCTCAAGATATGCTAGAGGAATTCAATGAATTTAGGAAGGCCTATGTTAAGTTAGCTAAAAGTCATGAGAAGCTGGGAACTGAGAAATCCATGCTGGAAACCGAGTTAAAAACTCTCCATGGAATTCAGCAGGAAAGTATCAAGTTAAAAGAAGAGAACAAGTTTCTCAATGAAAAGGTTGCTTGTCTTATTGATCATGCCAAAGAGTTATCTGCTGAGAAAGAAGAGTTGCAAAAAACCATTAACTCATGGAATAACTCAACGGCAGTCTTTGATCAAATTCTTGGAGATCAGAAGCCCTCAACAGATAAATCTGGGCTAGGATTCTCTAATGAAATCTCTAGCGCAACCTCTGAACAAGAAAATGAACATTTTACAGTGAATAGTAATATTCCTGCACAATATCAGAAACCTAACAAGGGTAAAGAAGGAATTGGTTATACTGCTACTCCTTATAAATACCCTAAGGTTCAAATTAACAGAAACAGTGAAGCTTTGAAAGCAAAGCAATCATCTGCTGGAGATAAATCTGTTAAAGGAGGTGCAGACTTACAACAGCCCTCTACCAGCACTTCTGTGAAAGCAAAGGCTGCTGTTTCAGGGCCTATGAAAAGTCTGCTCAAACCTATCAGATTCATCAATAGTACTACAGATGGTGCCACTGCTACGCAGAATGTTGACACCAAGCTTAAAGGAAAAATGCATGAGGCATCAAAGTCTACTACCAGCAAACATTCTTTTGCTAAAGCAAAGACTGCTGTATACAGACTCAAGAAACCTCATACAGATGCCTCTAAGCCTGCTGTTAACAAGACTGCTAACCCAAAAACT
>CM028381.1:104554583-104596962 GCA_013146195.2 Codonopsis lanceolata | reverse complement strand
ATGGGGAAATGGCGTGATTTACATGGTTTGAAATGCCCATTTGATTATCTTTGATTTGTTTGTAAATTGCTCCATAGGCAATTATTAATTCTTGTAACTTAGAATCTTTGTGCTTGAATTTCTTTATGTTCCCCAGAGACAATTAGTTTCGTAATTGGATGTTAAAGTGTCCTTAAATGAGTTTTTCATGTTGAAATTTGGGGTTTTGCTTGCATGATTGGCATAGTGTTGTGTGTCGTAGAGTAGATCAAGGACTCAAGTATGAGTCATGTCATTTTCAATCGTAAGTGTTAATGTCGCTGAAGTCTATTGAGGTTTCAGAGACTTTTGGATTTGATTATAGTTCTAACCTATTGTGGTGGTGGACTCGGAGATTCGAGTCAGGTTGGTTTGTATCATGATTTACAATTCCGACGAACTCCTTTTAAGGTGGAGAGGTGTGACGCCTCAGCTCCTTCTATATCTCTGCCTGGCTATACTTGCACTTCTTCCTGTTTTTGTTTTGTTTGAGAGACCACATGACCAAGAGAAAGTTCTAATGAGGGCGATTGTTTATGCGTTTTGTGTTTGTGACCTCGGTTTGGGTCCTAGACCTCTTTTAGATGGTTTATTAACATGTTTAGATGCATTAGACTTCAAGTTGAGGTGTGTTCCTTAAGTCTATCGATGAATTGGAAGTTTTGGAGATAGCGCTCGTCTCCATCACAGTGGTTTGGGAATCGAGTCGCTGTAATCGCTCTCCTTTGGGATTCTTATTTCCCTAGTTGTTATTCAACTTTCTAGAAGTATTTAAGCTTCTTCATTAACCCTTATACTTGTCTTAAAAGTGTCCTTTCATCGCTGCTCAGATTGCCCTTCCTGCCTCCGAGTTGTTTCGGGAGTTGTTCAGGTGTGTGTTAGACTTGTTTTGAGTTGGGTTAGGCCTTAGAATGGTTTCCCATAAGTTTGGGATCATTTAGACAAGTTTAGACCGGTTGGCGCCTGGCGCCTGGCACCAGAGATTATTTGGCCGGGCAGAGCCCAGGCGGCCGCATGGAGAGGGGTGAGGCGCCGCCTCAACCTCTGGTTCTTTGTCCTGCTTTTGAGTTTGGACGAATTATACCTATTCTACCCTCATTCCCTCCTCAACTTAACCCTAAACATGTCCTAACATTAGTTGGAAGTTAATTAATGTTAGATTAGTGATTGATTAATCCTAACCTCTACTAATTGTACCCACTCTGCTTATTGCCTAACCCCTTCACCAAATCTCTTCATTCTTCTTCTCATTCATAGTCCTAGATTGATTGTCTCTCTTCGATCCAAGACGATCCACCCACCCGATTTCCTTCAAACTTGGAATCTTGAAGCCCCGACGAGTATAACAACTTCACCGATCCGATTTATGCTCTCTCTTGAGTTTTCACCTGCTAGGTAAGTTACCCCCCTTTTGATTTTGGTTCATTGGCCCTAAGGAAAACAACTTGTATGTGCTATATTTGTGGGCAATGAACACTTGTTATGTTTTGTGGCCCAATTTGGGGATTTTTGGTGAAGTATGTATATTACTCTTCATGAGTTGAATATGCATGTTTCATTTTGTGCTATTCTAGGTTTATTTGGAATTATGCCTATGATTGGGGCTTTGATGTATGAACTCACATGATATCATGAGTAGGAACATTTAAGTGGATTATGAGATTTATGAAATGGGTTTTGATTTATGTTGGGATTTTGTTGTGAATTTTGGCTTGAGAATTTAAGCCTGAATTATCGGATATATTGTTGTTAAATAAAGTGGGTATTTATGTTGACATGGATGAAAATGAAACTTAAGTTTGAGTCGTAATGGGTTCAATATTGTGTTAACGAACTCGGGTTGAAGTCCTACGTCATTTGGGTTTCGTTGACTATATCTATGATGAATTCTGGATTTTAGGTCAGAAGCCCGGATTAATTTTGGGATAATTTCTATAAACTTGAATGATGTGCTAAGTTTGGGTTGTATGAAATGTGTATTTTAATGAAATGCGATATTAAGACTCAATAGAGTTGTTATAGGTTCAATATTATGTTGGTGAGCCTTAGGTTTAAATCCTTGATGTTCGGGTTTGGTTGGTTTGATTGTGAGTACCCGAGCATCTTGAATTGTGTTCCATTTGTGATACCCACGATATAGAGGGTTATTGGAGATTTGTTTAGGGCGTGCTCATTAGGGCACGCGGCATTAGAGATCAACCTATGATCTCGTATTACTTTAAGAAATGATTTTTTTTGAATGAGTTCTCTCTTAGGGAATTTGGTCGCATGCACATGAAAGCACTTGCGAGAATAGGACTACGGCTTAGTTTTGGTAGCCTTGAGATTGGTTTGAGAATGTCAGTATGTATGACAATTGGGACTATGGTTGAGTCCGGGTACCTTAGCAAAGCTAAAATGCTAAGTCTTGATTTATGATTGTTCTTAGACTAAAGTAATAGTCTTTGGTTTAATCCCAAATAGAGGGCTATAGTAGACCTCACATTGTGATTTCTTGAGCTTATATGCTACGTTTGATTGGGTTGTGACTTGAGGGTTATGAATACCTCAATAGATGGTTCTCGGACTAAACGGATAGGTTGGTTGGATTTGTTAAGTGTGTACAATATGTGCATTGTTAATTTGGTGTGTAGAACTTTATGTCCTACATGATTTGATATGTCCGCTATGATCGGTCTTGGTTCTTGTTGAGCATGAGAGTAATTATCTACTTGTGCATTTCATAAAAGCCCAGCTGGCATTACTTGGATTTGGTTTTCATGTCAGGGTAGGACAATACATCGTCTATACGAATCGTAAGATTCGTATTCGCTATGGATCGCCGTGCACGGGACCTCACACACCCTCCATTTGTGGGCCGCAATGGGAAGTAGCCTCTGTAGTATCAATAAGTGCCGATTGGCTTGCTAATGATATCGGTAGAAACTCGATGAAAGTCGATGAATTCACAAACATCGATGGCACGAACCAGTAACATTGTGTATTGCAGAGCAACACCACTGAGCTATTCAGTATCTTCTCCATCCCTTATGTGGCTTACTATGAGCACTTATATGAAAAATAATGTGCTATATGATTTATGAAGTTTATGCTACTCGATGACTTAATACAGTTTTATTGTTGGTATACGATTAAGATGCCATGATTTTGTATATGCTTGTGCATTATACCATGCCACGCCATGCTATGCCATACATTGCATTTAGTAACTTACTGGGTCATTATGACTCATTTCGTGTGTTTGTTTTCCTTAGTTTTGCAGTCATCCCGTTAGTACACGTGGCGGCTTGAGATAGTGATTCCTAGAAGGTGATCTCCCGGGCTTTAAGCTTGGATTTAATATTATTATGTTATGTATCTGTGAGAAACGAACGTAAAGTTATGTAGACTTTACTTGGGTAGATTATGTTAGTACTTTCTTATTGTATTATTTTGGTTGAGCTGTTGTATCTTTTAGAAGTTATTCCCTTGTTATTTCGAGCATGCTTTAGCTCACTCATCCTAGTATTGTTGGTATTGTCATCTCCGACGACGTTAGTCGTGAGACTTGGGTTTAGTTGTTAGAATTTGAATATCTTGTTCCTTTAGTTGATTTATTCCTCCGGCATGTTAGCCGTTGAGTTGTTGTTTATCAGGTTGGGTTCTTGTTGCTTCGCCGGCCTTAGGTTGCCGATGGGTTGTTGTACGTGCGCAATGTTGCGTCACGCGAGTCGTAGATTTGTCGAGAGATAGTCGTCTCTCAGCCTTGTATTCCTTGGTTTATAATTATAGGCTTTGGTCCCACCTATCGAGCTTGGGTTCACTTATGATTCGCTTCCGTAGATTTTAGTTTTTGGTTATTCGGTTTTGCCGTTATGGCTTTACATTCCTGTTTAGGGTTTAAATGGTTCAACTCTGGACTCGCACCACTACGCTTAGCGGGTGCTTGTCCGTCTTTTATCTTGTCTTGGCAGCACGACCTTGGGATTCCGCATTGGAGTCCGGGTCGGGTCGTGACAATATGTATATATATGTTGAGAATAACATTACTTTGCTTAATGCTATTTGCACATAGTAACGACTTATGTGCATTTATGCCTATATATATATATATATATATATATATATATACATTTTTTTTATGAAACAGGGACGGCACCCTGCACAAATTTATTCAAATAAAAAAAATATAGCAAACAAAGAGGGGGACAACCAGCCTAACCCACAGCCGGGCGAACGAAGGAGCCTTACCTCTAACCCAACAAGAACAAGCAAACGACCATAAAAAAAAACATTATCTACCTTTCCGAAACTTAGGAAGACCCATAATATCCTGGCGATAGGCACAAAGAACCTGATGAGGCAATTGCTCAATAGACCTGTAGGAAACACTAGACCTTTGAGTAAATGCCACCGAAGCCAAACTGTCTGCTACAGAATTCCTTTCCCTATGAACATGATACACACGGTAACCATTACCCAAATCTTTGCAACTCTCCAGTTCGTACAGATACTTCCAAGGAAGCTGATGAACTCCATTAATATCCAAAGCTGCCGAATTAGAATCCGTCTCTACCTCTACCTTAGTCAAACCCAGCTCCCTACACATCCTAAGACCATAAGCAAGGGCAGCGATCTCAGCAAACATATTTGTCCCATTACCAAAAAAAGGCGAAAAGGCGCTATAAGACTCCCATCGCCATCACGAATAATTCCCCCACGAGCTTTCCCCATTTGAAGTCGACCGATTCGTCAGATTCGCTTTAAAACCCTCACGAGGTTTTTCCCATCGCATCCATCTCCCTCGGAGCTCTGGAACATTGATAATAGGAATATGAAGTGCTAACAGACTAGCCCTCCCAAGCCGTCCCACATCAACAATCGGCCTGAAAACACTGCCCATGTCCATAATCCCATGCCGAATACGCCGAAAAATGTTCTCAGCCACCAAAGGATATCTTTCGAAAACTGCTTGACATCTGCTCTTCCAAATTTCCCAGCAACCGAAAGTAAAAATACCTATCAAAGTCGCACCAAGCTGAGATTTAGAGGAACAATGGCAGACCAAAGAATCAAATAACTGAGACAGAGAACCTCGTAAAATCGAAGTATGGAATATCATAGCAAATCTCTCCCAAATTGCTTGAGCAGTCTCCGAAAATAAAAACAGATGAGAAATCGACTCCATCTCATGCAAAGATGAACAAAAAACACATTTAGAAACAACAGGCACTCCTTTCCTTTGCAACTGGACATCCACCGGAATTGCACCATGAAATAACCTCCAAATGAAGCCACTAACTTTGATGGGAATCCACGGCTTCCAGATTTTCGAGGCCCATCGAACTTGCTGCCCAGAACTACAAATAATTTTATAGAAAGCACCAATCTCAAACTTACCTGATCCTATCCCAGTGAAAATTAACTTATCTTTAAGATGAGGCCGTATCGAAACCCGCTTGATTTCAGAATGCAGACTGCTATCAATTAAAGGCAGAAAAGAATCGATGTCCAGGAAGGCCTCCTTAACCGTTAACTTTGTGTCCATCGGCAACGGCCCAGAAAGAATTGATCCACACCAGTTCTCCTTCCAAAAAGAAATTTCACCCTCGCCTACAATTCATTGGGAGTTTTGTTTGAAAATCTCCATTTGAGAGACAATCGCCTTCCAGCCTTTAGAAGCATTCCAAACCTGAGAACCTAGGCGGGAACCCATGTATTTATTCTGCACAAATCGAGCCCACAAGCTATCTCCCTCAAGAGCTGACCAAACAAGTTTTGCATGGAGACCATCCATAACATGATGAAGAGAATGCAGACCCAGCCTACCTTCGTCCACATGCCGAAAAATCGTATCCCAAGCTACCCAATGAGTCCGTCTATCCCCATGCACACTCCAAAGAAAAGAAGCCCTAGCACGCTCAAGGCGACAAATAATAGTTTTCGGAACTTTAATCGCTGCCAAGGTATAAACTAGGATGCTACACAGCACCGCTTTTAACAACGTCAATCTGCGACCAAAGGATAATAAATTTGATTTCCAGCCTTGAACTTTACTCAGAAAACGTTCCACCAAATGCTCAAAGTATTGGATTTTAGATCGACCATGAAAAAGAGGTATACCCAAATAATACATAGGAAAAAGTCGACTTGTACAACCAGCCCATCTCTCAATTTTCCTCTTTTTCCTATTACAAAAGTGACTTGAAATATAAAACCCACTCTTAGACCAGTTAACCAACTAACCCGAGGCTTGCTCATATTTCCGAAGGACTAAACCAAGCCCCTGAATAAAAGCCTTCCTCGCATTACAAAGCACCAACATATCATCAGCATATAGCAAATGAGAAACAATCAAACCCCCTCGCCCATGAGCATACGGCTGAATACATCCCATCTGAATAGCTTTATGAATGTTACGAGATAAAATCTCCTGAGAAAGAACAAATAGAAGCAGAGACAATGGATCACCTTGGCGAACTGCGAAGCTTTGAAATAACCATGACTTAAGCCATTCAACCGAATTGAATACCAAATATTACTAATCAGATGATAAATGAGGGAGCAACACCTATTATCAAAACCATACGATTGAAGAGTCTGGAGAAGGAAATCCCATTCCACCTGATCATAAGCCTTGGACATAACGAACTTGAACACTATATTACCTCCTCTGATTTTATGATTAATCTTATGGACCAATTCATGCGCTAACACGACATTTTCCTGAATACTTCTCCCCTGAACAAAGCTCGCCTGCTCCAAAGAAATCAAACCCGGAAGCAATTTCGCCAACTTGCCAGCCATAACCTTCGAAAGAATTTTACTAGAAAAATTACACAGGCTAATAAGCCTATAATCTCCAAAGCCAGATGGGTCCTTAATCTTGGGTAACAAGACCAACGTAGTAGTAGATAAACCCCGATGAATATCTGCCCCTCGAAAGAAATCCTGAACAGCAGCCACAACATCTTCCCTAATAATGTCCCAACAACCTCTGAAAAGCCATCCTGTAAACCCATCATTACCTGGCGCGATATCAGGATTTAGAGAAAAAATAGCCTCCACAATTTCCGCCTCCGTAGGAATAGAACTTAACATATTATTGTCTTCCTCCGAAATGCCATCATCCTGTCTAACAAATAACTCATCAACAAGAACATGATCAGAATGAGAGAAAATCGAAGAGAAAAATTCCACCGCTTTCAAACCAATGACAGAATCATCTTCGCACCACGACCCATCAGAATTTTTTAAACGGACAACATTATGTTTTTGACGATCCCGAATACACGCGTGAAAAAAGGCTGTATTACGTTCACCGTCCTTCAGCCAGCTTTGACGAGCCTTTTATTTTATACATTAATTATTTACAACATGCATAAGTATTTTATTTATATTATTATTTATTATTATATTAACCAATTATAATAATATTACTATTTACATTGAATGCATATATTAATGGGGCAAGACAAATATATTTGTACTTAGCTCTTGTAGCGTGAAAGTCTGACCCGATACGCCGAGGCTTTAGCCCACTAGGCGCTCGAAGATTCTGATTGTGCTTCCTATGTTCTTTGGAGAGAGTGGGTCTTTTTTATGTCCTTCCGAGAGAGGAAATATGATATCAGTATGAGTATGAGTATGTGATCGGCTCGCCGGGGAGGGGAGATTGGATAAATATGGGTATGACTATGAATATGGGTATGAGTATGGGTATATGATCGGCTTGTCGAGGGGCAAATATTGGATCTTTTGAGGGCTCGCTGCGGGGTGCAAAGCGAGGAGAATTTCTTCTTCTTTTTTGGCTTCTTCGGTAGAGAGGCTTTGGGAAGGCGTATGAATTTTATGGGTGATCAAAGAGTGAATGATGGGTATTCGATGGGTGAATAGATTGTGTGAAATGAGAGAGCCCGAGGCCGCTATTTATACACAAAGACGGATGCATGGCGCGCCAGGTGGAGGTCTGGGAACACAACAGCGCAAGAAGTACAAGGCAGCTGAAGAAACGACAACGTTTTAGCTGCAGAGGAGACAAAGGAGCATGGAACGGCTCCCATGCAAGGGGTGCGTCTCCTAGGCATGGGGAACGACTCTATGGGGTAAATTTCAGGCCAAATTGGAAGTTTCGCTTAAGGTCATTCATGTTATGTTATGTTATGTTATGTTATGATTTGATTTAAGTCCCGTTAAGTCCAGTTAAAACACCAACGGAAAGTCAATTTTATAAGTCAAATAATTTTATAAAATATATGTTATCATTATTATAGGACATAAGTGCCTACAAAGCCCCTTAATGACGGAATTTACAAGTGAACGTGAATTCATATGCATACGAACGTCGTTGACAAGATATAGACTCCCGATTTCGGGACATACATCACAAGAAAGATATTGTTTTTATAAATGATATGAGTTTCAAAACATGTGCAATGCAAGTCGGGGCGTGGTGGAATTTATCCTCCTCTCCTCCTTTTTTTTAATTTTTTTTTAATTTTTTCTGTTTTTTATGAATTGAAAGACATTATCGACTAAAATTAAATATGAAAAATAAAGACATTATCGACAAGAAATTTAAATATGGAAATTAAAGACATCATTGACATGAATTTAAAATATGAATATTAAAAGACATCATCGACATGAATTTAAATTATGGAAAACACATCATCGACAGAGATTTAAAGTATGGAAATTAAAGACATCATTGATAGAAATTTAAAATATGGAAATGACATTATCGACATGAATTTAAAGTATGGAAAATACATTATTGACAGGAATTTAAAGTACGAAAAGACATCCTCGAAAATAATTTAAAATATGGAAAAGACATCATCAACAGGAATTTAAAGTATGAAAATTGAAGACATCATCGACAGGAATTTAAAGTATGGAAAAGACATCATCGACATGAATTTAGAGTATGGAAAATTAAAGACATCTTCGACAGGATATTCAAAATATGGAAAAGACATTATCGACAGAAATTTAAAGCATGGAAAAGACATTATCAAAAGGAATTTAAGTATGAAAATTAAAGACATCATTGATAGCAAATTTAAAGTATGGAAAAGACATTATCGATAGAAATTTAAAATATGGGAAAGACATCATTGTAAAAAATTTAAAGTATGGAAAAGACATTATCGACAGAAATTTAAAATATGGAAAAGACATCGTCGGCAGAAATTTAAAATATGGAAACTGAAAAGACAAGCATTTGTATGATGATAAGCATGTATGACAAAATATGTACGAGAAGCATGTATATAAAACCATGTATGGCAAAACATGCGTGGAGAAGCATGTTCATAGGAAACATGTAAACATTTTGACATGAGAGCATGTATTTGCATATGGAAAGATATATATATGGAAAGCATGCATATATGACAGCATGTATGTCTATGGCAAAATATGTATATGAAAAGTATATTAGTATGAAAGGATATATGCGTATGAAGAGTATGTATATGCATGTGAATATGTATGACAAAAATATGCATGTATATTATGTTGTGGTGTGTGAAAATTATGTGCCAGAAATGCATGCAAATGTCATGCAAGTAATTTGTTATTGTTATTGTTTGATGTCTACGCGTGGCAGGATGATGTATTGTTGGGTGAGGATCGCCAGCAGATAACTTTGTTGACGGTCCTCAACTTTCGTTGTTCAAGTTTGTCTAAAGGGGCCAACTTGTAAAAGGGGCATCCAGAGAGTTGATGTGCAAAAAAGTTCTAAATCTTGAGGGGAGGGAAGGAAAAATTTCTTCCCATTTAAGCGCACGAAGGCAGTAGCAGCGACCATTGTTGCTGTTGCTTCGTGCTTTCCTTTCTCACTCAAAATTCTTCTATTTTGGCTCTTTTTTTTTTGGTCCAAATTGTTTGTATTTGTTTGTATAATGGCATCTTCCTCAAGATCTGGCAAGGGAAAAGGTCGTGCATGTAAGACTGTGAGGTTCTCGGGGTGCGACACACGCCCCGCGCGCCCTTGTTTAGGGGTGCGCATACGTGCGGATGCGGGACACCACTGCTCTCGTTCCACCCTCCCTTGTTTAGGGGAAGATGAAATCCAAAGTACGAGAGGAGTGCTGTCTATGTTAGCACGTTGGAATGTGCCTCGGTTGCCTTGAGTAGATTTTGTATCCAAAATTGGAACTAAAGGTTTCCTCATGTCAGGTTATCCCTTATTTCGGGGATAACAGGATATGGGAATGCATTACCTTTCCAGTCTCATTCTCCCCTTTTATCTTTCAGGGGAAAATTTAGAAGTGCAAGAAAAGATATTGCGACGCCCCCACTTATGGATTTATTAAAATAGAGTTATGGCCCAATCAGATCGCTATGGGAGCTATGGGTTTCCCGCATCAAGTTATCTCTTGTTTAGGGGATACCAGGATATGGGAATACATCACCCCTCCATTTCCGTATCTCCCTTTTTTAGGGGAGAACAGGAAAGTGCAAAGAGGGAATGTTGCGAGGCCCCACTGGATCTGAAAGTTTTTAGAGTCGCCACCTTTATTTTAAGGCAAAAATAAAGGAAAACCAGAAAAAAAAACCGAGATTTTAAGCGGGTTCGGGGGCTAAGTTACGAGTTGGGAAGGTGCTAGGCACCCAACTCGCCCTTTCGGTCTCAAAGCGTTTTTGACTGAAGTATGCTCATTGTTATATTAATCTAGCAAATAAATAAGGTCTTATTTTGACAAGGGAAAATTAAACAGATACATTCGTGGCTACATTATTTACGGACTCACAGCCGTCTCCTTCCAATAATTACAAACACATTTAAGAATATTTGGCCGTTATAACGGCTCTTTTACATAATATTTTCTAATCTAATCCGGGCAGCACAACGACTTATATTGGCTACATTGTGCCGAATTTAAAATACAACTTTTTGAAAATAAATAAAAGGAAAAATACAAATGAAATAGAAATACGCTCTTAAAGGTATTACCTTTTAGAGCGGTGGTGTGCTTGCTCTATCCTCCTCGGGAGAGGGAGTCTTTTTTTGTTTTGAATTGAACTGGATGACTGCTTGATTTGATTGATGTTTTGAAGTTTGGGCTTGTCAACTCAGGCAGAGTGACAACTTTATTTGGTTAGGTTTTGGCCTTTTTAGTTGGGCGGAAGCTAGACTTAAGTTTTGACCTTTTTAGCTCGTTACTCGGGCAGAGTAACGGCTTATTTTGGGATTTCTGGACTGGGGGTTTGAGGTGGATACCTAACAACTAGGATAGGGATCACTTATAACCTATGGGTTTTTGATTCGGCAGAGTTTGGACGGGGTTTGGAGATTTTAGGGGCTTCCACTCACCTATCTCGCACCTCTCGTACTAAGGATTATCGAAGGAACGAAGTAGAGCTTCGCTGCGATCAAAAATCGCGGATGAAAAATTTTGTCGAGAATGAGAGCCGGGGCCTCCTATTTATAGCAGAGCTTGAGGACGCAGTGGGAATTCCTTGATTTCTTTCCATGCATCGGCAGCTTGTACCTTGCTCTTGAAGACTTGTACCCATTTGATCTGTGAGAACGCATGAAAGGAATGCTTGGTGCGGCCAAGCTATGCTTGGTGCGGCACCAAGCACTTCTCTGGCGGCACCGGCTGCTTTTTGAAGTTTCAAAATTTGACACTTTCCCCCCCTGCAGTTCATTGTCTCGCGCATCCTGCTTTTCCTTTCGCATTTTTGACTTCTGCAACTTGACATTTGTTAAGTTTTAACAGTTCTTGATATTTTATGTCGATCAAATAAGTGAAATTGGGGTGTCTGAGCCACTCAACGATGGAGTCTACGGGTAACCTTTCGGCTTACTGAGTAGACGAACATTGTTGATAAACAAGAGACTCTCCAATTTCGTTCATTTAAGAACAGGAGAATGCAATTGGTAGCAGTTATAATGCACATGAACATGTTATCCAAACTCTATAACCTAGACATTTTTAGTCGGTTATAAAAATTAATCGAAGTTTTAAGCAGATATGAATTTAATGTGCTCTAATGGTCGAACCTACTAATGTAGGCTGCCTACGTATTCCTTATTAAAGGAAATCAGACCAAGCGTAGTTCAGGCCAAAACCTTAAACTACAACGGAAAAAGATTTTTTTTTTTTTTGTGTTTTCGAAAAAGCCGTATTCTTCCGGTCCGAAACCGTTGTCAAATACGGTATGAAGATTTGAATGTTTTTATGTTACCACCTTTCAACCGGTAAATACCTTGTAGTTGAAACGTGTTAAGAAAAGTTTTCTAATTATGTCGGGCCTTGATCATTTGTCTTGTTTCGGACATAACACAACTTTCAAATATCCGAAAAATTGTGCTTGACTAAAGATTCGTTCTTTGAAACCTTTGCGAATTGCTTTGTTACCACAATTTCAACCGGTCAATACCTTGTAGTTGAAATGTGTTAAGAAACATTTTCTAGGTATGTCTGGGCCTTGATCGCTGTCTTGTTTCCAGACATAGCCCGAAAATTTTCAGATATCCAGAAAATTGTGCTTGGCTAAAAATCTGTTGCCGAGCACGGCGAATCAAACATTCTTCAAATATTTTCGAAAATTGTGAAGTGGAAAACATTCTTTTTCCTTTCTGTTTCTTTTTTTTTTCCTTTTTTTTTTTAATATTCCTTTTTTTTGTGTTTTTGAAATATTCCTTTTTTTTGTGTTTTTGAAATATTCCTCTTTTTTTGTGTTTTTTTGAAATATTCCTCTTTTTGTGTGTTTTTTGAAATATTCCTTTTTTTTTTTTTTTTTTTTTTGAAATCAAAACTCGATTTAAAAGAGAATTTTTTTTTTCCAAACAAATTTTCAAATTTTCCTAGAAAAGGAAATTATTCTAGAGTTAGGGTAAAATCATGTACTGACTTACCTTTTCTTAGGTGGTCGCTGCGGATTCGGCTGATTTTGACATTTCTGCCACTCTTGCTGGGGAATTTATTCTTTTTTTTTTTTTTTTTGTGATGGTCGGACCTCGATGTAGCGCCTCGTATCCTTTTCAAGGAATCGAGACCAAGCGTAGTTCGGCACGATCTTTGGGGATTTTATTTGCTTGCTTTTTTTCTTTTCTTTTTCTTTTCTTTTCTTTTCTTTTTTTTCTTTTCTTTTTCTTTTCTTTTTTCGATCTGCTGGGGAAGTCATTTCCTTTGTCTTTTGATGAATGGTCGCAAATTTTGGTTAACAAGACTAACTTTGTTAACTTTCTGTTAGGCTCAGGGACCATTGTGAGAATTTTGAAATTCGAGGACCAGAGTGATGCAGCTGCAAACTTTGGAGGGGGAAAAGGGAAAGTTCCCTTTTTCTCCCTTAAGTGGACGGGAATTTGAGAAAGGAAGCTACTGCTTCTTTTTCTCTTTTCCTTCCTTCTTTCATTTCTTTGACTGCTCGTCGCCATAGTTGCTGCTGCCTGCTATCTTCTTTTATTTTCTTCATTTTCGCTCATTTTCTCGATTTTTTTCCGCCAATCTCAGTGTTTTACTTAGCAGATGGCTTCTTCTTCACGATCCAGGAAGAGAAAGGCACCGATGAGCCCAGAATCTGGTGGTAGGAGGAGAGAACCTCCTAGCTTGGTTCGGAATCGGCTCAATTATACGTATTCTACGGACGATTGGGGCAACCTGGTACGAGATCGGGACACCCACATCTCCAATCTTCCCCTAACCACTGTAAGATTTCTCTTTTCAAGTAATTTTCCTGGATATTTCTCAGATCTGCTAAATTCCTGCACTGTTTGGGACTTTTGGAGCACTCTTGACTTTGTTAGTTATGTATATGCATGTCCTATTTATGCCTAAATGATGTTATTGAGTGATAATGTATGTAATTTCTGTGATTTATTTTTGCGATGCATGATTTGAAATAGTGATCACTATTTGACCCTACTATGCATGATTTATGTTCTAAATGCAACTGGGGCTATATGATGCATGTTTTACATTAAATCACATTTTTGCATTCAATAGAATCGCGAAACGGAATATTCAGAGTATAAATTTAATTTTTCCGAAACACTTTTCGGGCATATTTTCGGATAAAAATGAGACAAAACAGATATTTTTCATGCCTTTAGATTTATTTTCCAAACATGCAACTGCTGCAGGGGTATAGTAAATACCACAAAGATATTTATTTTGATGATTGGTGGTACTTTACCTCCTTTTTGTCGTACCTCTATGGCAGCTTATTGGACAAATGAAATGCACAATATGAATGCATGAATTATTTTTATGTGATGCAGATGCAATGCAGAACATGTATGAGATGATGCATGAATTTTCCACATTTTATGATGCTCATGACAAATGCAGTTATAATATGTATGTTAAGATGAAAAATTAATTACATATATGAATTATTTGTTGTGTTTTTATTTTATTTTATGAATGAATTTTTTTAATGAATTAATTTTTTTATGAATGAATTTTTTTTATGAGTTTTTTTTTTATGAATTTTGAAAAAGAATGATTTTTATTTACATGTAAATTTATGCACATGTATGAAAACAGTATGTGACTATTTAAAGAATTATTATTTTATATCTTTTTTTTATGAACAAGATTTTTTTATATTTTTTTTATTAAAAGAATTTATTGTAAAAAAATGAAGTGTAAAACATGTGATATGTTCATTATTTACTTAAAGGACTGTACAGAGAAGGAGATAAGGGTAGAGAACTTACCCCGTTGTTGTTTTTTTTTTTTTCAGGTTCGCAGGGAGCAGCTCAGTGCGGCAGTCCAGACGTCGAGATGACGACGATGATGATGATGACGGGTCAAGCCGCGGCCGAGGTTGTAAGACCCCGAACCTTCGTGTAATTGACCTTCTTGCTTTGCGTGTCGTTTAACCGTAACCTCGCTTACTTGACTTGAGGTAAGGATCTTGATTAATATAGGTAGGCTATATAGGAGCCAATACATTAGTTCCATATGTTCCATAGACCTTAACTAGTTAATGTTACAGGTCGCATACCGACGCTGTTCGTTACTTGACTCGGTTTAGAGTTTTCTCGCGTAGTTCTTTCGTGAGACCTCGATTGTACTCTTAGACATTATATGTGTATATGATATTGATTTACATGCCTATGTGTAACTATATTATATGTGCATGAGACCTTCATGAAGGATGCTTTTTATGTGATTTGCAACCCCCTCGCATCCTAAACGACGAAAGCTTTTGAAGTCACTTCAGAGGGCCCCTGACTTGATTATCAAGAGGTCTTCGTCGGAGAACTAGAACGGTATTATATGATATAGTAATTGACCGAACCCGTTACCAAATGGAATGAATTGAAAGTGGTATCTTGTTTTGCTTGTGCAAATATGTGCAACATGTATATTGAAATCATGCCATGAATGAAATGAACTTGTGACTTGATCAAATGAGTTACCGTTCTACTTGATTTTAGTGTAAGGGCGTTAGACCCTAGAGATTCGTGTCGTGACCGGAATAATTTAGTTATCCCGGAAAACTCTTTGTTGGGATGTTTGTTAATTCGGCGCAACTATTGCCCATGCTTATGAATTACTTGATTAGTGATAAAGAGGAATTTTCACCTCAATGTCCACGTTTGTTGGAACTTTGTAAGCCTTGATAATGTCCTTGAACCCCGTCAAGAGTCAAGATGACTCGACTTTGGAATTGATTGGAGATGATATTTAAGTATTTCTTCCCCTCGTGTTATGAGGCACACTAAGGTGGTTTCCTTGACTTCGATTGTAGGCCATAGTATCGAACTTTGGTGTTGTAGGATTGTGAATTCGTGGACGAATTCTTTTAAGGTAGTGAGGATGTAAGACCCCGAACCTTCGTGTAATTGACCTTCTTGCTTTGCGTGTCGTTTAACCGTAACCTCGCTTACTTGACTTGAGGTAAGAACCTTGATTAATATAGGTAGGCTATATAGGAGCCAATACATTAGTTCCATATGTTCCATAGACCTTAACTAGTTAATGTTACAAGTCGCATACCGACGCTGTTCGTTACTTGACTCGGTTTAGAGTTTTCTCGCGTAGTTCTTTCGTGAGACCTTGATTGTACTCTTAGTCATTCCTACACTTGTCTTGAGGGTTATTTGAGTCTCATAAGGCCTTGGTACACAAGTTTTATGCTTGTTGGAGTTGCATTCACCCAACCGGTGCATCACTTTCGACCCTAGACCCTTTCGGCCGTTTTAGACTTAAACCATCGCTCCAACGCCAACGCGACAAACGAACATCTGGAAGATGTTCGGCCAGCCAAACCGAACTCCTTGGGAGTGTTCGGCCATAGCAACCGAACAAGCACACAAGAGTTCGGCCCAGACAACCGAACAGTGCTCCCGACATCAGCTTTGTGCTGGTGCGATTTCTGGCGTGAAACTCCTATTCTACCCTTACTTAACCCTTGCCCCTTCACTTATTTGAGGGTATATTAGTCCTTAATCACCCTTATAACCCCAAACATTCCTCTCCTCTCTTCATTAGTGGTCGTTCTTAGCCGTGAACGGGAAGGAGAGAGTGCGGGAGATTGAGCGTGCGACTAGTGCGTGTTCCGGCGATTCCCGGAGTTCCGGTCATCCGTTTGACGAGCCGAGACCACCGTCGCGAAGCCCTTGACGAGTAGATCATTTCCCTTGGGTTTGTTTCCCTCTTCCTAGTCGTTTGTGGCTCGATAAAGGTACGTTACCGAAGCCCTAGTTTCTCTCTCTAACTCAATGTTGATGTTAGGTTGCTAGAGACTTGTTCCTTGTGATTTGTCATGGTATTACATGCCTAAATGAGATGTTATTGATGGATATCAATCTATGAAAGTTAGGGTTTGAACCCAAACGATTTTGACTGGGAATATTGGAATAGCTATGGTTTAAGATTGATTGTGGTTGGGTTTAGAAACCCGGATAAATTGGAAATCCTGAAATTATGCCTTGACCTAGAGTTTGAGACTTTTAAATTTGGCTCAAATGGAATCGTTGAATTATAAGAGTGTCTATTCGATTCTTAGGATAAACCTCGATGACTACTCGTACTCGTTGAATCTAAATCATGAAATCTTGAGGTTTGGTCGGGTGAGACCGAATTGGGTTAAGATCGATTTGTGGCTTAGACTCTAATGGAGGACCTTTAGTGATTTTAAGTACAAGATTATCGCTAGTCTTTGGATTGGGTTTGTGTGGGTCACAAATGCATGACTTGAATGAAAGACCTTTGGATTGTTTGATTATGAATTAAAACTTTTGGTACTTGTTGGACTTCAATGAAGCCCCGGAACTTGTAAGGATGTGATATATGCTTGTATGAAACCTAAGGAATCATGATGGTTGTTATTGAATGACGACTCTCTAAAGTCGCCTTGTGAATAATTTGGGAAAGATCAAGATAACGGAATTGAGGACCATTCTATGAGATGATTTGAATTGGGACTTTCCTTAGTACACTACACATGGAGTCTACTTGTATAAGTCGATAGGATGACTAAGTTGTTATCTAAGACTCACTAGTATGGTTGACCTTACGAATGATCGTCACTCTAGTGTTTACCTAAGTATTGGACTACTATAGACCTTTGGGTTATAGAATGAAATATTATTCTCGGAAGACTTTATTATCATGGATTGAGGGCTGAGTTACAACCTGACTTGGTTTCACATTTAAATACGGATTACTATGTACAATTGATATTATGGCTAAAAGCATGATTTCCTACCTTGTCATGAATTGAACCTTCTACATGTTTCTATAATATGAATTATAAGCATATTGAATGTACTTGCCTCATGCTCGATCTGTTCTTCAGTTAATGATTTATACTGAAATTGGATTCTACTATTAAGTGGAATTATGAATTGGAATTGAATTAAGCTTGACTCGATAATGATCAACTTAGGCTCCCCTTATATACTTGACTTAGTGACTTTGCACTAAGGTTCCTAATTGGAACAAGAACCTAGTCATGCTTCAAGCGAGAACATAGAAAAGAGTCTTGGAACACATATAGTGTTCCCACTCTACTTGGTTGAAATTATAGAAATGACTCAACGGAGTCGACATTGGTGAGCTATTGAACAATACCGGCTCAAGATCAATCCCTACGACATTATTACATGCGTTCCACTAGAAACTAATTCTAGACTCTTGAAATGGATTGACTGTCATGCTTGTATCTTTATGACATAATAAATGCATACTTGATAATTGATATATTGAGTTCGCTCTTGTCGAGCTCAATCTTGATTGTTTATTGATGAGATTAAATACTAATCTTGAACGAGGACGCTCTTGTCGGACTCGTTCCATACTGATTGATTGTTAAGTAAATACTACTTGGCATTGCATAAGTCCAAATTGGCATACTTGTCTTGTCCTCGTTCTACCCCGGTTGACAATGATTGCCGCCACGAATCGTAAGATTCGTGATAGTGATGGGTTGCCGAACCAAATCATGCACACACCCTCCACTGTTGGCCACAGTGGGGAAGAGCTCTCCTTGGCCAACCAATACGCGCCCATTGAGATTGACTACTTGTTTTCCCGAGCATGCCTCGGAGATCGATGTATTATCACACCCATCGATTCATGCACGCCATGAAGGTGTCTGCTTTTGCAGTGTCTACGTAGTGCCCAGCTTCTATATCCTCACATTATGTGAACTATGTGCAATAATGTGTAACTTGAATATATGATCTATATGATCATATATACTTGTCCTTGATTGCTTGACAATTGTGATGAGTTTATACATCTCCACCTAATGATTCTACAAGAAAACTTGATACGTGTATACATGTAAAAATGCATACTTTTACTTAATTGTTCTATAAGATACCTGTGATGATTCATGTCAAGACATACGTCCCTAACTGTACGATTATTCTTATCACTTGCCTCCCGACTTACTCCGATTGTTTGTGACAGGAATTCACCCTAGTTCATCTTGGTAGCTCGGTAAAGGAACGGTTACATCACCACGACTTATGGTTCTTCGTCGTCAGAACCCGATTTCATTTCTACTTATGAAAATGTTACGATTATGTTATATTGTCTAGTGGTAGCGCATCGGGTCATTATGACTCATCCCGCACATGTTTTCTAGTTGCGCTTCGAGTCGTGTTGAGGCCGAGTAGATCGTGATCAGAAAGTGTAGCGATCGCTGTTGATCGATAGATCGAGACTTGATCGTGTAGTTCGTGATTCTAGTAGCCGACTTCTCCGAGCAAGAGTTTGTGGAGTTTTACTCCCTTTATCATTGTCTCTTGTTCATGTACCTTGTTATTCTTGTGAGATCGATATCTTGTAAAGTTATTTAGACTTTACGGTCGGGTAGATACTTGAGTTTCAGATAGTTCGCTCTTGGGCCGACGTGTTGTGTCGCACCTTGTTCATGTTATTCATATCTATTTCGCTTGTCTCCTGCACGCAGTAGCTTTGGGGATTTTCTCTATTGTAGTCACTATTGTGCCGTTGGTTAACCCCGGTATGCCTTAGCCGTGGGTAATTGTTATCGTTTGTTCTTCATTGAAACGCGGCCGGAGTGCCGATGGTTTGTTCGGCGTCTGCAATGTTCAAGGCACGCGAAGTTTTGTTTTTCGAGAATATTGTCTCCTTTGATTTCTTGACTTTGTTTTCGAGCCTTAAGCTTGGGACTTCTTTCCCCTACCGCTTCCGCAGATTCGTTTCTTCCTGACCCGTATTTTTGTATACGGCTTCTCTACCTTTATTGAGCTCGTTAGCTCAATTGTCTGACTCGCACTACTGTTTTGCAAGTGCTTGTCCTCGTCTTGCCTTGTCCTTGCGGGACGACTTTGGGATTCCGTTCGAATCGGGTCGGTCGCCACGATGCAGAGGTCGAGGAACGTACGGTCCCGAGTCGTGGGTGGTGGCCTTCCTGTCGTCCGAGCACATTAGCTTTGAGTCCCTGCAAACATTAGTATCTCTTTCTCTTTTTTTTTCTTTTGCATTTTTTTATTCTTTTGTATATATATATATATTTTTTGTAAAAGAAATCTGTTCAAACATTATGAAATAATGCAATATAATGTATATGATGCAATATGTTACACATGCAAAAATAAATTCACACATAAAATAAAACTTTATCATACATCTAAAATGTAATGGCACGCTGTATTTTGGAGAAAGGGATTTTTGAGAATACACCTTTGGATAAGAGCGGGCTTTTCAGGTGATATTGGAACAGGAAAAATGGTCGAATCTCTTATTTTTTCTGCATTGTGGTCATTGAGTCAGTGGCCGTAGCCTCCTTTGTAGGTTTTTTTTTTCTCGCGATCGATGCAAAGAAGAGCGATGGTGGAGCCAAAATATCATGGTACCAGGCAGCACCTCTATCCGGGATAATGGGAACATTGATGATGAGGATGGGGACACTTCTAGGGGCTCTCATGCTGATGAGTCTAGGGTTTCTTCTTCGCCTCGCAGAAGGAGTATATGGGCCCGGCTCGGTGGACGCCGCAGGCACTGATGGACCGCTCGGGGCTATGGCTGCAAGAAAAGGATTGTTTCTGGGGAAAACAAAGGGGGTGAGCAATAATAGATATGTACATGCCATTAATGCATAATCTAAATTTCTTTGGCAATTATTCCTAAGTTGCACCTAGACCCGTAATATTATATTTTAGTATTTTATTGTGAGCTTATGTCGTGGTTTTTCTTTTTTCTTGTCTGGCCGAGCCTCTTGACTGGCCAAGACGAGAGATAGGATGCCGAGGTTTCAAAGAGTGCCTTCCCTCTCCTTATTCTCCTGATATATATTGATTATTTGGCACTAACTTTTGCCTAGGCCGCCCTTTCGAGTTTTCAACCTAGCGAGCCCTTATTTTTTGTTATGAATTTTTTTTTTGTGTGCTCTAATTTTTGCCTAGGCCGCCCTTTCGGGTTTTCAGCCTAGCGAGCCTTTATTTCTTCTTTTTCATTTTTTTTATCATTTTTTTTAATGCCCTAACTTTTGCCTAGGCCGCCCTTTCGGGTTTTCAACCTAGCGGGCTGGAGAGGGAAGCACTTGCCGGATAGAGTGGATCGAGCACCATACCTTTTGAACTCGTTGAAATTGGAGGCTGAACAAGGTCTTCTTTCTTGGCTTGTGGGGAGTATGACATCTCCTGACCGGATTCTTTTGACAATATACAGCACATCGTGGAAGAGAAGGGTAGCAACCTTTGATAAGTAGCCCCCATCACTTTTAGCCCAGACGGCATGATATGATAGCAGTAGGTTACCCCAAAGGGGTGGTGAATGAGGTCTTTTCTTGGTGTCCTGCTGCCTTTGATTTGACTATAACTCAGCATGTCGTTGATGAAAAAAGACTGTTGGGGTTGAGAATGATCACTATATTGGACAGCCAGATCGGGTATATTTTTTTTACTTTTTTTTTTTACCATTTTTTTTTTGTATTTTTGTATTTTTTTTTTACCCGAATGAAGTTGACGTTCGGCTGTTTCATGCTTTTTTTTTTCAACTTGTAGCGACCATTTTGGCATAATGCAGTGGAGCTTTTGTCTGATTGGCTGAGCATCCGGACATATGAGGGTCCGGTGTTTGACCATGGCTGGGTCTACCCTCGACACATCTTCATAGGACCAAGTAAGCGTGTCCACGAACTCTTTGAGGAGATCCATGAGTGTTATTGTTTTTAGAGCCTTGCAGGGAGTTGCCGATTTTGACTTCTTTTGATTTCCTTGTCTAGCCCCCAGATTGATGGTGGATCAGTCTTCAGTTGCTGTTGATGATGTCTCTGGCTCTACTGACTTTACAAGCTCAAGCAAACATTTTTTTTTTCTTTTGGGTCATATTAAATGACTCATTATTATAATTATTTAATGCGTCTTTTAATGCAGGTGCAACTAAGAAATAAGCAAAGACGTTTAGATTATTATTAAGAGCACATCGTACAGGGTTTATTACATTATTGAGGACCTGGGGTTTGAGATCCTCAATTGTAGGGTTTGGATTGGTAGATGACCAATCCGTAAAGCTAGGGAAAGGATCAGGGATAGTATATCCGAAACGGTCTACTGTGCGGGTGTCGAGCGGACCGGTCGTGATGTACCAATTTAGAGGCTTATTAGAAATAGACTCGAACTCGCCACAGAGCCTTTCATAATAATCCCCGCTGTCCCCGCCTATCATACCGGGAAGCCGCCCCCCAAATTTTCATTAGAAACTCCCTCGGTTTAGAGCTTTAAGCAAAGATGGTTTTAACATTCGATGTCACCTCCAACCAGGCATCGAAAGTTGGGTTTTGGTATACGCCGGGCCGATTTGGGAAGGTCGGGTTATTTTCCTCGTTGAAGGTAGGATTTTGAGCGGGTTTTTAGATAAGGATACCGATTGGATATGGATATCGGGTCGATATGGATATCAATGGATATGGATATTGATTGGTGGGTTTTGGGTTGGATAGGGATATTGGATTTGTGGGTTTTGGGCTGGATAGGGATATTGGATTGGATAAGGATTTTGGATAGGGTAAGGATTTTGGATTGGATAAGGATAAGGATTTTGGACAGTATAGGGATCATGAGTTGGTGGAATTTGGGCATTATAAGGGTTCCGAGTCGATATGGGTATTGGGTTGGATAAAGGTCTTGGGTTATTGGGTTTTGGACAATATAAGGATTTTGGCTTGGTGGGTTGGTGTTTGGTTGGGAGGTTGGATTTGGAGGAACATAGAAGGTTGATGCTTCTTGGGGGACTGCAGGGGAAGGGATTTTCTCACCACTGGATTTAAAATTTTCTATTACATTAGCCAGTTGGCTCTTTATACGATCAATAAATGCATCCAAATTTTGGTCTAGCCATTTTTGTATTGCCGAGGTGGAACATACCTCGAGCACTAATCTGCACTCCATAGCCGACCGTTCACTTTCTACGCCATACCGCTTGGATCTGTACCCTCCGATCGACTATGCCTTTGTCTCGATCTCGAATTGATACCTCTCGATCGACTTTCGCATCGCTTCCGAATCAACCGGCCAAGATTATATCTCGCTTTCCAAATTCGCCAGTCTCGAGGAAATTGGGGTTTGGTAGGTATTAGAAGGCTGGATGGAGGCTATCTGGGCTTGGAATACAGCGTGCCTTTGTATTAATGTTTTCTTATTATTATTTTCATGTTCCCTACAATTGACCGGATAAGCACCTGCTTTATTTTCACAGTCTCAGGACTTTTCGTGGAACAGTGGATTCTTTCTCTAGAGTATAGGACCAACGTATTCCACCTGCCTTTCGACTCCCTGGGACCGGATCGTCCAGTGAAGGGCCTATACTCTTTTCAGGATCCACCATCCGAAATGGTCTAGGTCGAGCATCTGAGAATTATAAATCAGCCCATGTTTATTATTTATTGTATATATTTTTTTTGTGCGCACTTACTATGTTTTTTTTTTTTAACTTGCGCATTTTTTTTTGACATATATTTATATATTTTTTCTGATTTGAATTTTTTTTTTACAGGGGCTGACCCACAATTGAAAGATGCAAAAACCGGTCGGTCTGCGAAGTGTCCTGAAAATCTATATGCAGTCTAACGTTGGCTTATGCAGGGGTAGGCTGGCCATGGTGTAGGGTAACAGTTCGGAATATATTTACATGTGTGCACATGTGTGCGGTATCTAGAAAAACAGTAAAATCTTTATTTATTTTACAAATATAAAAAATAAAACAAATTTGGTCTGTCTTGCTGTTATATGTGGATTTTCTCGGCTTTTTATGTTTGAGCGCAAGCAAGCAAACACACCATTTTAAGAAATAGAAAGAAAAGTGGGGAAACTATCTATCCCTATTAATTACAAATTTTGGTCTTATGTCCCCAAAATAAAATGACATCATGAATGCAGATATGTACGAATATACAGAATAAAGTGAGAAAGAAAATGAACTGAAAGAAATAAATGAAAGAAAATAGAACCGAAAGTAAAGCCCCAGCTCTTTTGTTGTGCTGCCCGGAATTTATTGTAATATATAGTAGATATATATTTTTTATTTTTTTTGATTTTTTGAATTTTTTTTTATGTATATATATATATATATATTTTTTTTTTTGCTTTTTGATTTTTCTTTTATACTCTCGAACATGTCTGTAACAGAATGTTTCTAACCGATCGCTGCCAGATGGAGGATCATATCCACAAATATAGTCACGGCCGTAATGGGAACACTTTATTGAAATGCGTAAATTAATATAACGAACATACTGCAGCCAGAAACAAATAAAAACAAAAAAAAGGTTTTATTTTATGAGTCTAGCCCTCCATTTTATTTAAAATAAAACAACTCCCCAGCCAGAGTCGCCACCGTGAGGTTCCGGTGCGACCATCGCCCGCGCCCTTGTTTAGGGGTGCGCCAGCGTGCGCGGATGGACACCACGCCTCGCTCCACCCTCCCTTGTTTAGGGGAAGACGAAATCCAAAGTGCGAGAGGAGTGTGTCTATATTAGCACGTTGGAATGTGCCTCTGTTGCCTTGAGTGGATTTTGTATCCAAAATGGGAACTAAAGGTTTCCTCATGTCGTTATCCCTTATTTCTGGGATAACAGATATGGGAATGCATTAGCTTTCCATTCTCATTCTCCCTTTTATCTTTCGGGAAAATTAGAGAAGTGCAAGAAAAGATATTGCGACGCCCCCACTTATGGATTTATTAAAATAGCCTTATGGCCCAATCGATCGCTATGGGAGCTATGGGTTTCCGCATCAAGTTATCCCTTGTTTAGGGATACCAGATATGGGAATACATCACCCCTCCATTCCCTTATCTCCCTTTTTAGGGAGAACAGAAAGTGCAAAGAGGGAATGTTGCGAGGCCCCACCGATCTCGAAAGTTTTAGAGTCGCCACCTTTATTTTAAGGCAAAAATAAAGGAAAACCGTAAAAGAAAACCGTAGATTTTAGAAAGCGGGTTCGGGGCTAAGTTACGAGTCGAAGGTGCTAGGCACCCAACTCGCCTCTTTCGGTCTCAAAGCGTTTTTGGTCAAGTATGTTCATTGTTATATTAATATAGCAAATAAATAAGGTCTTATTTTGACAAGGGAAAATTAAATGTATACATTCGTGGCTACATTATTTACTGACTCGCAGCCGCCTCCTTCCAATAATTACAAACACATTTAAGAATATTTGACCATTATAACGGCTCTTTTACATAATATTTTCTAATCTAATCCGGGCAGCACAACGACTTATATTGGCTACATTGTGCCGGATTTAAAATACAAATTTTTGAAAATAAATAAAAGGAAAAATACAAATGAAATAGAAATACGCTCTTAAAGGTATTACCTTTTAGAGCGGTGGTGTGCTCGCTCTGTCCTCCTCGGGAGAGGGAGTCTTTTTTTGTTTTGAATTGAACTGAATGACTGCTTGATTTGATTGATGTTTTGAAGTTTGGGCTTGTCAACTCGGGCAGAGTGACAACTTTATTTGGTTAGGTTTTGGCCTTTTTAGTTGGGCGGAACCTAGACTTAAGTTTTGATTTTAGCTCAAGTTACTCAAGCAGTAACGGCTTATTTTGGGATTTCTGGACTGGGGGTTTGAGGTGGATACCTAACAACTAGGATAGGGATCACTTATAACCTATTGGTTTTTGATTCGGCAGAGTTTGGACGGGGTTTGGAGATTTTAGGGGCTTCCACTCACCTATCTCGCACCTCTCGTACTAAGGATTATCGAAGGGCGAAGCGAGCCAGCGATCAAAAATCGCGATGAAAAATTGTGTCGAGAATGAGAGCCGGGCCTCCTATTTATAGCGTGAGCTTGAGGACGCAGCTGGGAATTTCCTTGATTTCTTTCCGCATCGGCAGCTTGTACCTTGCGCTTGAAGACTTGTACCCATTTGATATGTGAGAGCGCATGAAAGGAATGCTTGGTGCGGCCAAGCTATGCTTGGTGCGGCACCAAGCACTTCTCTGGCGGCACCGGCTGCTTTTTGAAGTTTCAAAATTTGACACTTTCCCCCCCTCAGCCTCGCATCCTCGCTTCCTTTCGCATTTTTGACTTCTCGCAACTTGACATTTGTTAAGTTTTAACAGCTTGATATTTTATGTCAGTCACATACCAGGGATACGAAATTGGGGTGTCTACAAAGACCCCGGACCTTCGTGTGATTGACTTCCTTGTTTTGTGTGTTGAATGATCATAACATTCTTGTTGGATTGTTGTTAGTGTGAGAACCTGCATTTTCTTGCTTGTACTTGATCGTTTGGGGAACTTAGGATACATCAATGCATTCCTTCGCTTATGAGACTTATCTTCGTTACTTGATAATCATTGGGTATGAGTTCTAGACAAAGTTTACTAGTTCTTATCATTCTTGCACAATCATTGTTCATGTACTTGTTACAATTAGAAATAAGATGACCAACTTATTATTTCACAGATTCAGTCTTGTTTTTGGGAAAAATTCGGGAAATTTTGGTACCAATCTACTAAAGAGAATTGGCATAAATTTGAATATGTTGTACCTATGTATGTTAGGTTACTCCCTGTAAGATTTGGTAATTTTCAAAGGTGTCTAAGTACCTCAATCAGGTCTTGACTTACGGCTGTGCTGAATTTTGTTTTTCAGAAATCACCTTACTTGAACCGGTAGTGACCGTAGTTTGATGAATACTAGTCCGAATTGAGTAATTTAAAATGATAAATTGTACTTTTAAAGATTATAGTTTCAGAAAAACAAAAAATTACCTCAATTGGAGGTGTGAGAGATTTATGGTAAATTTTAAAAGATTGATTGTCCGGTAACTTCGCAAATGAAAACTATGTTTTCCAGATTTCGGGATTTTTGTGGTTGCATCCATTCCCCCTTGCTTCCTTTACCCAAGTTCGACTTAGTCTCACCCAAGTCACTTACCTTGACTCACCTTTGACCCATTTCAAGCCCTTGATGAGTTTCTATCATTGGTTCACAAGCATCAACCAATAGGAAGTCAAATAACTCACTCACTTGGATTAAACCAATTTTTGACTCCAACAATGCAAGGCTGAACCATTTGCAGCCATTTCCATCATACGTATGAGAGCTTGCTGGGTTTTGAGAGAGAAGGAGACCCAAGAACACCTCCATCCTTCACCGGTTGATTGCCGAAGATTCGGGAGCCCGATCGGAGTTTTGAGACTACCAAAATGAAGCTCTTGCCTTCCTCTTCGATTGTCTCCATTTTATTTGTTGATCAATCATGTTAACCTAAGGCTTAAGGTACGTTTTCAAACCCATAAATTTGTAGATAGCTGCGTTGGCGCATTCTCATCAAGGTTTTCTAAGTTTCAACAATTATCAGGAGCTCCCCCATTCGGTTAGATTAGCTTTGAATCAAGATTCTTTAGGCTTGTATATTTTTCATCGTTAGTTTGTATTTTCCTTTCGAGGTCAATCTCTTCTGTCCCCCCCTAAATCGGGTAAGGCTGGTTGTCCCCCTCAAGTTTGTTCTATTTCTTTTATTAATAAATTCTCGCAGGGTGTCGCCCCTGTTTTTTTTAAAATACTCCCTTCATAATAGTTGTAGTATACATGTTTATGAATACTTCTTGTGAAATCTTCATTTCAACAAGATAGAAATCTGAAAATTTGGGGCTGCCATGTTAACTTATTAATTTGGATTTAGTTCAAGTATGAATGTTGTTCTAAATATGCCTAGGAGTAGTTCTTGTGAAGGAATTAATTACATTTGCAAGATGTTGAGAAATTGCCATTTTTAGGTTTGAAATCTGAATTTGTTGGGGCTGCCCTATAAGTCAATAATTTGGACTTGAGTAAAGCATGAATAATGTCCCAAATGTGTTTAAGAACAACTCTCGTGAAGGAAGTAATTGTAATTGAAAGGCATAGACAAAGTTCTATGCTAGGGTTTCAAATTGTAGAATTTGGGTCATCGATAGACTAAGTTCATGTTTTGCTTGGTATTGTGGTCCTAATGGATTTATAAAAAAAGGTTTAATAAGGATCGTAAGACATATAGGAATGTGACCTACACCTGTTTTGGATCCTATGGATTTGGGGTTATTGATGTGGGAACTCCAACTCACTAGAATCGCCTTGTATATGTGAATGCAGGCTAACTTGTTTAAGGACTTGATTGGGAATCTTAGGATCATCTCGGGGAATCCAAGATGGTGAATTAGAGAATCTCCTATAGAATGAATTTTGGTGGTTTATGATCTAGTACTCTATATATAGAGTCTACTCGTAGAGTTGCAAAGATAAACAAGTTGTTATCCAAAGCATGCTAGCATTGTTGTCTTGACCTTGCGAAATAGTATCGCACGGACATCTTTAGAACATGGACTACAACCCATCGGTCTTATCATGTGAGTGTACTACTTGGTACTTTAACTTAGAAAACCTCAACGAGGTCTCGTAGTATTACAACGTAAGTTAGCGTATGGCTTCAATGACTTGAATGTGACAATATTGGTTTATGACTATATTACATGAACCAAGTTAGCGTATTATATGACTTTTGAAGCATATTTCATATCTTGGCTCAAAGCACGATTTATTCTTGAATGTCTTAATGACCTATTGAAAGTTGATTAGTGTACATGTATTGAACTTGGATTTCACTAATAAGTGGAATGATGAACTTGTTGAACTAAGGTTTCTCAATGAAATAAGGACCTAGATATACGTGAACTGTGAACATAGAGAAGGGATAGAAATGGATATAGCATTTGTATCCTATTTGAGATGAATTATAGCGAAGACTCAAAGGAGTCGAGTTTGAGGAACGATTGGACTTTACTAGGATTGTGGTGAGATCCTTTGACACTTAGAAACTCATTTGACTAGATTACTAGCTTTTGGAACTTGAATAGAATTGAATTAACAACTTGACACTTGTACTTTCGAGACTCGATTGAGCTCCTTTTGTAATCTATATGATTAATCGTGAACATGTCGTGAATAACATGTCTGCTTGTCTTGAACGAGCTCGCTTCTTACTTGATTTAATATGAGTAAACATCTACTTGACATGGACGAGTTTGCTCTTGTCGAGCTCGTTCTCTACTTGATTTTAATGCCAAGTAAACATCTACTAATCATTCCATTAGTCCAACTGGCACACTTGTTCTTGTCTTCATCGGTTGACGATACATCACCGTTACGAATCATGAGATTCGTGATAGTGATGAATTGCCGAACCAGATTCATGCACACACCCTTCACTATTTGATCACAGTGGAGAAGAGTACCTTGTCCTAACCATTAGGGCACTTGGAATAATGCTATCGTGTTCAAGGTCGATGTATCACTCATGTGGATCCGACAACCAACATTCGTGATAACCATTTTCATTTCAGGATCTACGTTGCGGCAGCAGCTCTATAACATATCCCCCTCTTATGTGATTTATTTCAAGCACTTATGTGACCATGTTTATCTTGATTGCACATTTTTTAATTTTATGGTGTGTTTGTCTGTAGATGTACATACTTGTACTTGATAATTCTATGAAAGACTTGATATGCATATATGTGAATATACATGATGACTTGATGTGTATATGTAAAGTTATACATACTTACATGTAATGTTTTAATGAGAATTACTTTCTAATTCATTTGGTTTGTGTTGAACAGAGAATTTCACCATAGTTCATTTGGACAGTTTAGTAAGTGAGAAGGAGAGATTTCATGTAAAGTATACAACACGTCTTCACGAGCTTTGTCGTAGTAACGCGATGTTACTATTATTTTAACAATGTTTCATATTATGTTATTGTCATTTATAGTAGCGTACTAAGTCTTTATGACTCAATTCGTGCCATGTTTCTAGTTTGCAGTTCCGTTAGGCGTGTTGAGGTCATGTGGATCCTCTCTTTAGATGTGCGCCTTGGATCGATAGCTGAGTTGAGATCGTGTGTTCATGATTGCCGCAGTTGCTGTTTCGTCCAAGTCGTAGCTCGCGGAGTCCTATCTAGCATCGTGTTGTTTCTATTATTTTGGTCTTCTTTTCTATTAAGTATGTCTTAAGTAAAGTTATATAAACTTTACAGTTGGGTAGTATTACTAGTCTTGTTATACTTTCCTGTTACAGATTTTGTAGTCAAGTATGTATACTTCACTTCTTAGTATTTATTCAGTTGTCTCCCGGGCAAGCAGTAGTTTCGGGGCATTCGGTATTTCTCTTGTTATTGTTGTTGTTAACCCCGATATGTATTAGCTGTTGGATAATTGTTATATCAGGTTGGATTCTTGTTGAAACGCCGGCCTGGAGTGCCGATGGTTTATTCTGTGTCTGTAATGTTGCGTAACGCGAGTTTTGTAGTTTCTCCTCTTGGGACAATAGTCTCTCTTTGTTTCAATTGGTGTCGATTTTGAGTTTATCAGCTCGGGGCTTCACTCTATTAACGATTCCGCATCTTTGATTTTTGTTGATCCGCTTTTTGTGCGAATTCACATTCATGTTTACATCTTGATACCTCTATTGTTTGACTTGCACAATTTTTTTTTTTTTTTTTTTTGAGGAAGCAGGGCGGCACCTGCGGAGAATTTATTAAAATAACTAAAAAAACATACAAGAGGGGGACAACCAGCCTTACCCAAACAACGGGGGGACAAAGGAGCCTAACCTCTGAAAAAGGCACAAGCCAACAACAACTATTTCCGGAAAGAAAATAAGCCTCTATCATCTAACATCATGGCTCTACAAGCACTAGCCGGAAGATCAGTCATAGAATGATAAACAAAGAGTCCCATATGAAAAGAGGCACAAAAAGCAAGACGGTCAGCCAGTTTGTTCTGTTCCCGAAAGACATGAGACAAGCCAAAATCACCAAGTAAAGATCGACACTCCCGAATCTCATAAGTGTAACTCCACGGCACCTGATGCACACCTGATATACCATTCACATCCACCAAAGAATCCGATTCAACTAAAACATTACTTAAACCCAAGTTTCTACATAAACAGAGACCATCCCGAAGAGCTAAAATTCCTACTAGCATATTCGTGCGAACACCATAATTACTAGAAAAAGCCGCAACCATAAAACCATCATGACGACGAATAACACCTCCGCCCGAACAACTCCTTTGAGAAGCCGAGCCATCAGTATTAAGTTCCATGAAATTCAACATGGGAGCCTCCCATCGCAACCATTGCCCGTGGTTAACTCTAACCCTTTTAATGTCGAGATGTAATCCTTAAACAACAAGAATATCAAGATGAGACATGCTAACCTTTGGCTGAAATAGAAACATCACTTCTTGAATCCCCTTGATAATCTTATCACTAATGGAAGCAATAGTCATATCAACATTATCATAATAAGTCGAACAACGCGCCTTCCAAATCTCCTAACACGTTAGAATACAAATACCGATTTTGCAAGCACCAACCTAGCTTCGAACTAACATAGATGTAATCCAAGAACCAACTAGATGATCAATAGACACATACTGATCTATCAAATTAAAAACTCGAGCAAACCGACTCCATAGACACCGAGCAATCTCAGAATGAAGGAGAAGATGCTCCAAGGTCTCTTGAGCAGGCTGCCTACAACACCGGCACTTAGAAACAATCTGAATCTTATATCGATGAAGAGCATGGTCCACCGGAAGGGCACGATGCATATGCTTCCACATGAAACCACTCAAGCGCGAAGGAATAAAAATTGGTATTATTTACTTCGTTCTTGTCCTCTTCTTGTCTTCGTTTAGCGGCACAACCTCGGGATTCCGTGCTGGAATCCAAGTCGAGTCGTCACAATGCGTCTTCTGAATCAGGTAAAAATGCCCGGGACGAGAAGCCAATAAAGCAGAACAAAGTCCGATATCATTTTTCTACCGACAATTGGGAGGATATTCACAGAGATCCATGCTCCCACGTGTCGAATTTGACTCTTTCGGTAAGCATTTTTTTGAGTTTTGTTGGAAATCAAATACTTTAATTTTTGTATTTTGAATTTTGAATTTTGAAGTTCAACTGTATTACTTGTATCTTGTTGGGTATCCGGCTATTATGTAATCACATGATGTATTTCTATGAGAAATGTGTATTTTATGTGTAGAAAAGTTGTTAGTTGTGCATATTTTTGAGTCAGATGTTGAATCTGACTGTGTATTTGTTGGAAAAAATGTTATTTTGCCCAAATGGAGGTGATATGATTGTGCAAAGAGATGTGTAAAGGTATAAGACCTTTTTGATTTAAAAACTTTCGGGATGACCTGAGATATGTGTTGTTTTAATGTCTAACGTTAGACACAGTGTATGTTATGTTTGACCCAATGGTCAAATGTTTGAAAATAAATATGTGCATTAGGAAAAAATGTTTTTGTTATATATTTATTTTTTGGATGTAAAGAGTTGGGTTTTTGATCCCCAAAAATTGTATTTTGAAAATATTTTATTATTTATTTTTGTACGTATATATATTGAAAAATATTTTAAAGAAAGATAGTATATATATATATATATATAATGACATAAAATAATGAAGTCGTTATGATGGTAAAATTTCTAAAACAAAAACGTGATAAAATAAGTCATTATTATAGTCTAATATATATATATCCTTTAATAATATCTCTAAAATGTAACTGTTACAAGTTTTCCTTTACTTTTCCTGTCCTTGCTTTAATGTAATAATAATTATAATTTCTTTATGTTTAATTAGTTTCCTTTCCGTTCTTTGTTTTAATGTAATAATAGTTATAATTTCTTTCCGTTTAATTAGTTTCTTTTCTATTTATACTTTAAATGTAGAAATAGTTTCTTTTCCATTTCTTCCTTTAATGTAAAATAGTTATATATCTTATTATTTAATCAATTTCTTTTCTGTCTATACATGTTAACATAAATGAAGTTGTATTGTTAGTATAACTATTTTATTATTAAACAGCTTTTAAAAATGTTGTAATTATTCTCTAGTCTTATTATTTAAGTTATAGTTTTGCTTTCTTTTATTTAGTAAAGTGTAACGTAACTTCTCTTTATTTCTTATGTTATATATAAATCTATCTTTTTAAACCAAAACATATAAAATAAACCAAGTATGTTGACAAACTCATTGTGAGACCAAAAGGGGGAGTTGGGTGCATAACCCCTTTCTAACTCGTAGCTTATGTAAGACCCTGGACCTCCGTGTGTTTGACTTCCTTGTTTTGCATGTCAAATGGCCATAACATTCTTGTTGGCTTGTTGTTAGTATGAGAACCCAAACCTTGGTTATTTACCATGATCGTTATTGTTGCTTAACATGCTAGAAATAAACCTAACATGTTTATCTTGGTTCTGGTCGGTAAGGTGAAGACTTGTGTAGTTGTACTTTGAATTCATCTAGTAAGCGATTAACTTCTCCTTCAAAGTGTGTACCATTGTCGGAGATCATCTCAAACGATACCTCATATCTATATATGATGTTGTTCGGATGAACTGTGCCACTTTTTTGGCGTTCAATATTCCTTAAGAGGCTGCTTCTACCAATTTAGTGAAGTAGTCGATGGCCACAAAAACATATTCATGACTGTTTTATCCTTTGGGGTGGACTTTTCATATGACGTCGATTCCTCAGGTTGAAAAGGGCTAAGGAGAGATTGAATTGTAAGTTTATGTGGAGGAACGTGCTATAGGTTAGCAAAACGCTGGCACTTGTCGCAATGACATACCCACTGAATGCAATCGCTTTCGAGCATACTCCGGTAGTATCCTTGTCTGATGGCTTTCTTAGAAATCATATGCCCGTTCATATGTGGTCAACTGGTTCCTCCATGTAACTGATCCATAACTTTTTCTACTTTTGTTTGGTCTATACATAAAAGGTTTAGACCCTAGTAATATCTTTTGTAAAGGCGGTTTTTGTTGATGACAAACTGCGCAGCCTATCGTCGAAGAGCAATTCTTCCTTTCTTATGCAAACTGTCTGGATATTTGCCATCTTTAAAAAATTCCAAATTTCCAAATACCACGGCTTAGTATTTGTTTCTGAGGCAGTGCTGACTGTGAAACAGTAGGCATGTGTGACCTTTTTCCCTTCTACAAAAGGTTGTACTATTATGTCTAATGAAACTTTTACCAATGAAGCCAAAGTTGCTAATGTATCTGCAAATTTGTTTCTGTCTCGTGGAAGATAGTGAAAAGATATGTCATCAAACTCTTCGACCAAAGTGGTCAGATGGGCATGATATAGCTGTAGGCGAGGGTCTTGCCTTTTCCATTTTCCTTCAACCTAATTTATGATTAGAACTGAGTCGCTGAAGACTTCTAACTATTTTGCCCCTCTTCGAAGGGCTTCTTCTAGACCAGCGATGCAGGCCTCATATTATGTGGCTAAAGGTGTATGAGAGTCAACTGGATCAATGAGCAGTATCCCTATGTAGAAACCTCGTTTGTTGGCAGTCCCATCAAAGAATAGTTGCCACATTGTGTTATGATCTATAATTTCAAATTTATTGATTAGAAAGGACCATTTGGCTAGCTTACTGGATAGTGATGGATTCCAAAGATGTATTTTATCGGGTCCATTCTAGAGATAACTTTGACTGGTCGAGAAAGTTGACACATATCTGAACCTTTCCATTCGATTTTGGTAATGTCATAATATTTGATAATCAGATTGGGTTTTCCACCACCCGGATAAACTCAACATATTTGTTTCATGATCTCTTCTTTTCACTTGGAAAGACCATTCATGTGACAGCCCGACCCGGATCCCAATGCGAGATCCTGAGTCGTGCCGTCCAAATAAGCAAGAATACAAGCATGCAGGTAGGATAATAAAATTTCATGTGGCGCAACATCGCATACAAATAACAACTCGGCTACACTTGGTCGGAAAATAACTTAAAATAAACAAGTCATCGGCGACGTTACAGCCGGAACCCAACAACTACTCCTACAATTTTAACACATGCTTATAAAAACCTCAACGGCCACAACATGCCGGAGACAATAACAACAATAATACTTTAAAAGAGTGTTAAGCGGAAGAAACTGTAGTGAACCATCATCATATAAACAAGCTCGACATATAAGTCGGCATACAAAAGATTTTAAGTATTAAGTCATTAAGTTTACTACAACAACAAAAACCCCAAAGTCAAGTCTAGGTGACTTGCTTCCCAACGTCCTTGCAAAAATAAAAGGTCTAACTACCAAGAGTCCCAAAAGAGCAACCTTGAGCTCACAAGCAACCAAACGCGGTATGGCGAATCTAGCGTGAACCGTCTCCTCGGCTCGGATCTAAGGAAAACAAAACAAACAAATAGGGTAAGTCATAAAGACTTAGTAAGTTACTAAAAATGCATGTTCATGTTATAGCATGGCATTTATCACAATTATGGCTCATGTTCATCATATAGCACTTAGCACATTATTCACGTAAGTGCGTAAAATAAATCATACAAGTAGGATATGATATAGTCAAGGCCGCTTCGTAGCTCCTGCAATAAACTTTGTTACACTGGATCGTGCCACATCGATGCTCTGTGATTACATCGAATTTTATCGAGAACCTACTCGATTTAGATAGCAGCCAATGGCGCACGTATTGATACAACAAATGGGCTACTTGCCCATTGCGGCCAACAATGGAGGTGTGTGTGAGGTCCCAGGTGCGGCGATCCATAGCGAGCACGAATCTCACAATTCGTGAAGGCGATGCATCGTCCCACCCTGATGTAATAAACAAACCAAATAATGCCAGCTGGACTCAATGTGATGCACAAGTAGATATTTACTCGACATAAACCAATTAATGATCGAATTCGACAAGAGCGAACTCATCCGACCAAGTAGGTTATAAATCTCTACCATAAATCATGTCAAGGCAATTAATTGCTCAAAACCAATCATACATATCAACTTGTTGCAAACAATTAAGCTAAGCTCATATTTGAGTAAACCCAATCAAACGGTGTCCAAACTTTGTAGGGATTGAAATTAGAGTTCAACATGTTCAAATCTTCCCTAGAGTCGACTCCGTTGAGTCTTTACTATAAATTCCCAATTTTGGAGAAATTGAAGCTATGTGCTTCATAACCCAACCTAGGCCATTTCTAAGTTCAACTAGGTTATAAATTCACCAAGGCATTGCAATGTGATTCATATTCATCATAAAGTTCAATTTATAGGATAGAACACATAACAACATAACAACATATCATGTAGGCTTAAATTAGGGCATTCTCATATAGCACTTCTTCAAGCAACACATATAATACATGTTTCTAACACGTTCAAAACCTTAAATAGGCAAGATGAAAGAGTATCATAAACTTTGATAGACAAGAAATCATCGTATACATGCTTCTAACAAGCTCATTCTTTCAAAACACAAGATGAAGGCATAAGAAGCAAATATGTGAATCATCATAAGCTTTGTTTCCTTAGGGTCAATGAGAACTAAAACAAAGAAGAAAAGAAGTAACTTACTTGTATTCTACACCCAAGAAAGCAAGGAAGAAAACTATTCAGTTGAAAGTGATCTGCTCTTCAAGCTCTACACTTCTTATGGAGGTGGCTTGAGCAAATAGGTTAAGGATCATGGAGAATGACCAAGATGAATGCTTCAAGAAGCCATGGGAGAGCTTGAGGGAAAGGAAATCCCGTTTTTGGAGAGTGAGGGAGAGAAATGAGAGTCAAACTCTCAGATTGTGGCTTATATTTGGTTAAAAACTGAGTGGGACAAGTGCCATGGTATTGTGGTCTCTAAAAATCAGATTTTTATGGTTTAATTGATCACTAAAGCTCTCTTAATCCACCCTTAAAACTTGTTAGAGATGTTAGGGTATAAGTAAGGAGGGTTAGGGAGGTTTAGGTGGGGTTTAGAAAAGGTTTTGAATAGGGGTTTAGGTGTAAAATTCAAGATTCAACGAAACAGAGCAGCCTAGTCTTGGGGGACCTTGCGGTCGCATGGCCCCCCTACCCTTGCGACCGCATCCTCTCAGGATGCACAACACTCCGATTTCTGGTTACCTTGCGGGGGTAAGGTCATTCCACCTTGCGAGGGCAAGCCCGGCAGACCCAAAATGGCTCAAAACTCAACCTAAAAGACCCCCAAACACTTAGCCAAATCAAGGGGGTTTCAAACCCCAACAAAAATGAGTTTAAAGTTCATCACAAGCACCCTCAAACAACACCCGAACAACTCAAATGAAGGAGGGAAAGAAGAAGAACTAAACAAGCAATTCAACCGACGATTCAACAAGCATGCATACATGATTCTAAACATGTTAAGAGTATTATGAATGACTTATGAATGATTCTAAATCATATATAGACTAAGTAAACATGCTCACAATCAACAAGAAAACATGAAGGCAAGCATACAATGATCATGCAAGAATCTGGGGTGTTACACTCTCCCCTACTTTAGGAATTTAGTCCCTAAATTCTTACCAAGTTCATCAAACATATGTTGATGCTTCTCTCGCATCTCCGCTTCCATTTCCCAAATCGCTTCCTCAATGTTGTGATTTCTCCAAAGGACTTTGACTAAGGGAATTCTTTTGGTTCGTAGCACTTGCTCTTTGGTGTCCAAAATCTTCACGGGCTTTTCAACATAAGACATATCTTGCTCAAATGTTATCTCCTCATACTCAAGTACATGGGACTCATCTTTCAAATACTTTCGCAACATGGAAACATGGAAGATGTTATGAATCTCTGAAAGTGAAGGTGGTAATGCAACTCGATAAGCGAAAGACCCAACTTTCTCAAGAATCTCAAATGGGCCAATGTACCTCGGTGTAAGCTTCCCTTTCTTGCCAAATCTCTTCGTACCCCTTCTTGGTGACACCTTCAAGAATACGTAGTCTCCCACTTGGAACTCAAGATACCGTCTACGATTATCCATGTAACTCTTTTGTCGACTTTGAGCGGTGCGCAATCTATCTCTAATCAAATTCACCCTCTCAACCGACTGTTCCATTAATTCGGAACACCAAAGTTTCGCCTCTCCAACTTCGTCCCAACAAATTGGTGATCTACACTTACGCCCATACAATGCTTCATACGGCGCCATCTTAATACTCGACTGATAGCTCTTATTATACACAAACTTGGCTAAAGGTAAGTGAGAATCCCAGCTTCCCTTAAAATCCACGGCACAAGCTCGAAGCATGTCCTCCAAAATCTGAATCAATCGCTCGGACTGACCATCCGTTTGTGGATGAAAAGCTGTACTGAATTTCAAATATGTTCCCAAAGCCTCTTGCAACGACCTCCAAAATCTAGATGTAAACCTCGGATCTCTATTGGACACAATACTCAAAGGTACGCCATGAAGTCTCACGATCTCCTGAATGTACAAGGCTGCCAACTGAGTCAACGAATAAGTGATCGCAATCTAAATAAAGTGTGCAGACTTAGTCAATCGATCAACTATAACCCAAACCGCATTAAATCCTCTCCACGTGCGCGGTAACCCCGTCACAAAATCCATAGTAATGAACTCCCATTTCCATTCAGGAATCTCAAGTGGTTGTAAAAATCCCGTAGGCCTTTGATGTTCAGCCTTAACCTGTTGACAAGTCAAACACTTAGATACATACTCCGCAATTTCCCTCTTCATGCCTTTCCACCAAAATTGTCTTTTCAAATCCAAATAAATCTTCGTGCTCCCCGGGTGAATGGTGTATCTCGTTTTATGAGCCTCATCAAGAACTAGCCTCTTCAATTCATTATTAGCAGGGACACAAATTCTACCTCTAAATGTCAAAGTAACCTCACTATTAATCACAAAATCAGGGGATACATTCTCAGCCAACCCATCAATAATTTTCTTCAACTCTGGATCATTCCCTTGCGCTTCTTTAATTTTCCCAAATAAAACTGGCGTAGCACGAACATTTGCAAAAATTACACCTCAATCATAAACACTAGGACCCCAATCTCACAAATCTTCCAACATCTTCCATTCTCTAACCATCATGCAAGACATGTGAACCTTCCTACTCAAGGCATCTGCTACTACATTTGCCTTTCCCGGATGATACAAAATAGTACAATCATGATCCTTTAATTTCTCCATCCATCTTCTTTGCCTCATGGTCAACTCCTTTTGGGAAAATAAATACTTCAAGCTTTTGTGGTCGGTAAAGATCTCAAACTTAGCCCCATACAAGTAATGTTTCCATTTATGCAACGCGAAAATAATCGCAGCCAACTCCAAATCGTGTGTCGGGTAATTCTGCTCATGAATAGACAACATCCTTGACGCATAGGCGATAACTCTTCCATTTTGCATCAGCACACACCCCAAACCTTCCTTAGAAGCGTCGCTATAAATCACAAAATTATCTCCTCCACTAGGCAAAGCCAAAATAGGTGCCGATGTCAACCGCTTCTTAAGCTCTTGAAAACTAGCCTCGCATTTCTCGCTCCAAACAAATGGCATATTCTTTTGTGTCAATCTAGTCATAGGAGTCACAATCCGAGAAAATCCTCGATAAATCTCGTAATAACCGCTAGACAGAAACTCGAACCTCGATGGCGAACTAGGTCTCTTCAATTCATCACCGCTTCAACCTTAGAAGGATCAGCGGCTATCTCGGTGCTAGAAACTATATGCCCCAAAATGATACTTCTTCTAGCCAAAGGCACATTTTCTAAACTTCGCATAAAATTTGTTTCTCCGAAGAATAGACAAGACAATCCTCAAGTGTTTCTCATGCTCCTCAGAGATTTCGAATACACTAGGATATCATCAATAAAGACTACCACGAAACAATCAAGATAGCTATGAAAGACACGGTTCATCAAGTCCATAACACCCATTTGGTGCATTTGTCACAAAGCGGCATCACTACAAATTCAAAGTGCCCATATCTAGTGCGGCTTCGTCTTTGGAATGTCTTCCTCTCTAACCTTCAATTGGTAGTAACCCATCTCAAATCAAGCTTAGAATACACAATAGACCCTTGCAATTGGTCAAAAGATCATCAATGTGGGGTAGTGGGTATTTATTCTTAATCACCTTATTCAATTCCGATAATCTATATAACCGCAAACTCCATCTTTCTTCCTCACAAATAAGGCAGTGCGCCCCCGAGCTGACTTTCGGTTTAATAAAGCCAATCTCTAAAAGTTCTTGCAAGCGAATTTTCAACTCCTTAAGCTCATGGACCATCTATATGGTGCCTTAGAAATGGTGAAGTCCCGGAATAAGCTCAATACAAAATTCTAGCTCTATCGGGGTAGCATAGCATGGTCGGTAGAAATACATCGAGGAAACTCATACTACCGGAACCTCTTCTAATTTCGGTGAAGACTTCTTCTTATCAACACGCATGCAAGATAACCCAGACACCCTTGAGTCAATAATTTCTAGCCCTTAGAGCGTAAAAAAATGCAAGTCACTCGATGCATGATCACCCACAAATGTAAATTCAGCACACCACATAAAGTAACCCGCTTTTTATGGCAATAACTATAAAGATGATAAGATATATAACGGCCCATACCGAGAATCACATCAAAATCACTATAGGTAGAACTACCAAGTCTCGCATGCAAAGTGTGGTCACCCACCAATACATCACAAGATTTAAACACTTCGGATGCGAAGCATATATTCCGAGGGGTAGACACTTCAAGCAAATATGGCAAAGGTTGAGGCAAAGACACATAAATTCTCAACAGTGCGGGCAACATAAGAATGTAAGACCCCGATCTGGCGAGAACTCGAGCCTTATGATCAAATATAGAAAGCATCTCCTATCACCGCCGTAGACCTCCCTCGAAACTGCTGGCCGATCATGCAAACACACGCCCTCACCTTAGGTTTACCATCCCCATCTCTCTTAGCCCAGCACTCCGACCTAAGCGCTACCCGACCGATTGGCCTTAAACTTTGGACAATCTTTCTTCACGCGAGTCCCATCGCCACAAGATAACATTTCCGCTCTTTCCCAACACCTATCCACCGTGTGTCCAAAGCCTACAAAACGAAAGCAAATCATAGTCTCATTACGCGATCCTTGTTGCCCCGAGTTAAAAGAAGTATTGACATGCTTCCCAAACGTGGCCTACTTTGGCCTCCACCTCTCCTATCTCGCTTTCCTGGTATCCCCTTCGTTACTCCGAATTATTTCTTGATTAGTGTTCCAAAGCATCGCCGCTCATTACCCGAATTATTTCGGCCTCTGTTCTCAATATCTCGCCTCCACCTCGTAAGCTCTATCAACCGCACTGATAATCAGTGAGCTTAAGTGCTAGAATTTGCTTCCTAAATTCATATCTCAACCCTTAACAAACTTATGTGCCTCCGTGCTTCAAGAGGAATCAAATGCAGCAATAGCGGCTCAATCGTGAACTTCATGAATACTCCGCTACATCATACTACCTGCTCAATATCATAAAATTTTTCTCCTCTTGTCGAACTACATCCCAAGACATACTCATTTTTAAACTCCCTTTGAAATTAGCCAAGTAATAGGAACTTCGTCAATTCCTTCAACACACCAATGCTCTCATGCTCCTTGAACTTAAATGTCGCTAGCATGACTCTCTCCTCATCTGTACATCCCAACATAGATAGCACCTTGATCATCTCTTCCATCCACAACTCAGCCTCCCTAGGTTTCGCTCCCCAAGAAATGTACTAGGCTTCAACTTAAGGAATCTCTCTAGAAGAGTGGTGTCATTTCTTGGTCTCTGTGGTGGTACAACTTCCTCCCTGGCAGGTGGTGCTCCCTCGCCTTGACCTCCTTGGCCTCCCCGGCCATCAACCACCAACCGCCATATCCCGACCCACCGGATTTCGTGGCGGCGATACCTCGGCCAAAGCCTAATGAATTCTCCGGCCTACCTCTACCACGGCCATTGCCATCCCTAGGATTCTCCATCGAACCCCTACAAGAATTCACTCGACGTTAGAATCAACACATTAATAACCAACCCAACTAGGCCATGGAACCTATCCTCGCCGACACCTAACCTATAGCTCGATAAAGTGTGACTCCCTAACATCCACCCCAATGCAAGATCCCGAGTCGTGTCGTCCAAATAAGCAAGAATACAAGCATGCAGGATAATAAAATTTCATGTGGCGCAACATCGCATACAAATAACAACTCGGCTACACATTTAAAAAGAACTTAAAATAAGCAAGTCATCTCATGACGGTAGGAACCCAACAACTACTCCTACAATTTTAACACATGCTTATAAAACCTCAACGGCCACAACATGCCGGGACAATAACAACAATAATACTTTAAAAAGAGTGTTAAGTGGAAAAACCGTAGTGAACCATCAACATATAAACAAGCTCGATATATTATACTAAAAAGATTTTAAGTATTAAGTCATGAAGTTTACTACAACAATAAAAACCCCAAAGTCAAGTCTAGGTGACTTGCTTCCCAACGCCTTGCCAAAACAAAAGGTCTAACTACCAAGAGTCCCAAAGGAGCAACCTGAGCTCACAAGCAACCAAACGCTAATGGAAGGAT